>LR778288.1:350299-462888 GCA_902810595.1 Coregonus sp. 'balchen' | reverse complement strand
TTTTCGCCCGTGTCCGGTTTTCGCGTGTGTCGCGGGGGGTCTTTCCGCGTGCCCCGGCGCCGGGTGTCTCCGTGTCCCGGGGGGTTGTCGTCCGGGGCCCGGGGGGGTCCGCGGGTGGGGTTCCTTTTTCCCGTTCCCCCCTTTCTGGGGTTTGGCCCGGGTCGCCGTGTCGTCGGGTTTCTTTTCCTTGTGTTCGTTCTCGGGTGTCGTCGCTTTTTTTTCCTTTTCTTTTCGCTTTCCCTCTTTTTCCTCTCGTTGTCTTTGGGGTTTCGCTTTCCCCCTTCTCCTTTTCGTTTTTTCTCGGGTTTTCCCCTTTTCCCCCTTCCCCCCTTTTCCGTTCGTCCCTTTTGTCGCTTTTCCTCTGTTTTCTTCTCCCTTTTTTTTTGTCCTTTGGCCTTTTCTCCGTTTGCCCCTTTTTTCTCCTTTTTTTCCGTTCGTGGGGGGTGTGGTGTGTGGGGTTGGTGTTGTGTCACCTCCCCGGGGTTTTTTCCCCCCCCCGGGCCCCCCCTCCTGTTTGCCATATCTTTACTAATGCTGCAGAAATGTGCTTGAAAGCAGTATCCAGATCCATCGGATGTAGTGATCACAATATAGTAACCATATCTAGTGTGGAATGCAGAGTTTGGTTTTCACCAGGCATTACTGGAAACATGTCGTCCAAAAAGTTATACTTTTGAATCATCTGTCCATAGAACGTTCTTCCAAGAGTCTTGATGATCATCCAGGTGCTTTTTGGCAAACTTGACTCAACTTTTTGGACGAGATGGGTCCCATTATGCCTGGCGAAAACCAAACACTGCATTCCACAGTAAGAACATCATACCAAAGGTCAAGCATGGTGGTGGTGGTGTGATGGTTTGGTGTGATGGTGTGACAGTTTCCAACAGTCGTGTGGTCGAGTGCTGCAAGGAAAGACCTTGTTAAGCTGCAGCTGGCCCAGAACAGAGCGGCAAGTCTTGCTCTTCATTGTAATCAGAGGGCTAATATAAATACTCTGCATGCCAGTCTCTCTTGGCTAAGAGTTGAGGAGAGACAGATTGCATCACTTCTTAATTTTATAATAAACGTTAATGTGTTGAAAATCCCAAATTGTTTGCATATTCAAACTTACACACAGCTCTGACACACACACACCCCATCAGACATGCTTTTCATAGTCCCCAAATCCAGAACAAATTCAAGAAAGCGTACAGTATTATATAGAGACATTATTGCATGGAACTCCATTCCATCACATGTTGCTCAAATGAACAGCAAACCTGGTTTCAAAAAACAGATAAAGCAACACCTCATGGCACAATGCCTCTCCCCTATCTGACCTAGATAGTTTGTGTATTTATTGGTATCGATATGTACCTTTTTTTAAATTAATTTTTTAGTTGATGTAGTTCTGTCCTTGAGCTGTTCTTAATGTTCTCTATTATGTCATGTTTCATGTTTTGTGTGGATCCCAGGAAGAGTAGCTGCTGCTTTTGCAGCAACTAATGGGGATTCTAATAAAATAACAAAAAATACCAAATAGGGGAGAGGAGTGAGAGGGTGATCTCTCTCTCTCTCCCTCCTCTCCCTCTCTCTCTCCCATCTCTCTCTCTCTCTCTCTCTCTCTCTCTCTCTCTCTACCCCATCTCTCTCTACCCATCTCTCTCTACCTCTCTCTCCCATCTCTCTCTCTCTTACATCTCTCGCTCTCTCTCTCCCATCTCTCTCTCTCTCTCTCCCATCTCTCCCTCTCTCCCATCTCTCTCTCTCTCTCTCCCATCTCTCCCTCTCTCCCATCTCTCTCTCACACCACACCACACACTACCACCCAAACACTAAACACGAAAAACACACACCACACACACACACAAACACACACCACACACACACACACCCACACACACACACACACACCACACACACACACCCACATCACACCCCACACAACACCACCACACACACACACACACACACACACACACAGACACACTAAACACACACACTAAACACACACACACACACTAAACACACACACACACTAAACACACACACACACACACTAAACACACACACACACACACACTAAACACACACTAAACACATACACTAAACACACACACGCACACACACTAAACACGCACACACACTAAACACACACACAATAAACACACAGTCAAGCACTACAAACTATATATACAGTATATAATGTACAGACCTGCATTCTGCTTTATCAGCTACCTTACTCTGGCTGTCTGTCGGTAGTGTATTAATATAGTGTATTAATATAATCTGTATGATAGGACCCTGTCTTGGCTCCAGCTATGCTTTGATAGTTTTGAGTTTTAGTAATCAGCCGCTCTCTGAAGTGTTAAATCACACACACACACCCTTCAGCTGCTCTCTGAAGTGTTAAATAACACTGAGACCGTTGAAAATAATTACTTTATGTCCCTCTCCCTATCGCACCCTCCCTCTCCCTTTCCTCCTCTCTCCTTCTTTCTATCCTCCCCTCTCTCTCTCTTTTTCGGGGGAGATGAAGGTAGTAGAGAAATCTGGGAGAAGAGGTTTGGAAGAAGAGAGTTGGGGAAGAGAGAATGGAGCGAGTGATGTGGTAAAATGTAGACGTTGAAGACGCAGTGGGAGCCTTGCCGCTCGCTGAGCGAGTTCAGCCGGCCTGTGCGCGATGATGAGTGTGTCATACCGAGAGCCCAAAGAGAAGATCTTGACGAGAGACGATCGAGAGCACGATGAGCACCCCGGCGTCGCCCGTACGCGAGGCCTTGCGCAGATAGGCAGAGAAGGAGAGACGAAAAGAGTCCTAGCAGATAGCAAATCCAAATAGGCTAGAGATAGCGAAGATAGAGAGACGCGAGAGAGCAGAGCGACCGAGAGAGCGAAGAGCGAGAGAGATCAAGAAGCAGAGAGCAGAGAGAGAGGACGAAGACGAAAGAGAAGAGAGAGATAGAGAGATCAGAGAGGAGAGAGATGAGAGAGATGAGCGAGTAGAAGCTCATAGATAAGAGAGCAAGGAGTCGAATCGAGATAGCGTCAAATAGTGTAGAATCGAAGAGAGCGAGAGATCTCTATAGAGAGAGTAGAGACGAGATATACTCTAGACTCCTACTATATCATATAGAGCGATCTAATCTCTCTTTGAGCTCTCTCTCTCTCTTGCCGCTCTCCTCTCTTCCGCATCCTCTCATCTTCCCCTTATCCTCCTCTTCCATCTCTCATCTCTCGCTCTCCTCGTCCTCTCTCGCGCTCTCTCTCATCGTCTGTCTCTCTCTTCTATTTCCTCCCCCTTTTTAGACAACACAACAATTCCATCTAGACACTGTTGCCCTAGAGCACACAAATAATTATACATACTTCGGCCTAAACATCAGCACAACAGGTAACTTCCACAAAGCTGTCAACAATCTGCGAGACAAGGCAAGAAGGGCCTTCTATGCCATCAAAAGGAACATAAAACTCGACATACCAATTAGGATCTGGCTAAAAACACTTGAATCAGTTATAGAACCCATTGCCCTTTATGGTTGTGAGGTCTGGGGTCCGCTCACCAACCAAGAATTCACAAAATGGGACAAACACCTTATTGAGACTCTACATAAAATATAATTGTGTACACTGGCTTTACTCAAAGTTTTTCAATTACAATGTTTCTGTACAGGAGCAAGCAACTTAATGTAAAGTGAAACACATTGTGAATGACTCATGTAATTACTATGTAGTTACTATGTTTCAACGATGGCAGACACCCAGTACAGTACTTGTAGTTGTGATCGACTGGAATCCATCTCAATCTAGGAAGAATGTAGTTACAGCACCTTGTACTTTCAATATTATAAAAAATGTTGCAGGGTTTATAAAAATGTGTTATTACAATGTCATTTTAAAAGTAGTATCAAAACTACAATGTTTCTACACAGGAACAAGTAACTTAATATAAAGTGAAACGCGTTTTGATTTTCTCATGAAATTAATATGCAGTTACTATGTTACAGTTTATTTTATTTTATTGTATTAGGTGAAGTTTGGTAAAACACTTTCTAGACTGTTAAATCAGACAGTAATACGTTTGGAAGCAATGGAATCCATCCACACCTGTTTCATGAGATAGCAATACTTTTTATGAGGAGTGATTATCAAAATAGTTGTTAGTAGCAGCTCTAAAAACAGTACTCAAAACACATGTGTAACAGCTTTTACTTAATTTCCCTGAATAATAAATTAGGGCAGCAGCAGTGAAGCCTCCTGCCCCTCCCAGCCTGCCACAACAAGTAACCTACATTTGTAATGAATACTCAGGGAGAAAAAGGTGTAGATTCACGTGCAGAGCGCAGCAGGTGTTTATTTCACCTTCGCAGAAGGCAGGAATCGTGGACACAGGGAGGCAATGGTCATACACAGGTAGGCAAACAGGCAGGAGAATCAAAAACTAGGACTGAAGGCTATAACTGGTTCTCACAAACGATCTAGGAAACGGCTTAGCGGAGTCAAAAACGAACAATACCTCACAAGGCACAAACAGAATGAACTGAACTAAATAAGGAGCTGATGAGACCAGGTGAGTAACTAACACAGGTGAAATCAATGAACAAAAATGAAAGACAGGGCTATGTTCAAGAACACAAAGAAACAGGGCTACGTTCAAGAACACAAAGAAACAGGGCTACGTTCAAGAACACAAAGAAACAGGGCTACGTACAAGAACACAAAGAATCGGGGCTACGTTCAAGAACACAAAGAAACAGGGCTACGTTCAAGAACACAAAGAAACAGGGCTACGTTCAAGAACACAAAGAAACAGGGCTACGTTCAAGAACACAAGGTGAACTAAGAAAATAAATATATAACCTTTTTTTTTAGGGGGTCGATCAACTTTAATATTGCAGATAGATTGTAACTTCCATCAATGTAACTGTCTGCATCAATCCCCCATATGTTTTTTTTTTCTTGCAAATATATATATATATACACACACACACACACACACACACACACACACACACACACACACACATTCATATACATATCCTTTTAAAACATATATGTCCCTTTATTACTTTCCAACCCCACCACCCCGTCCCTACTTGGAGTAAACTAGTGAACATCAATGCCCAGGCCTCTACTTCCAGTTTATACATACTATATACATTTTATGGACACAGTCAATTTGACAATAATTCTATTTAGTTTGTTTTTACATTTTACATATTCAAGCATTTCTTCAATGCATGTTCATAGCAAAAAAAATTCCGGCTGATGAAATGATGTATGGGTCAATGTCAGCTCGGCCCGGCAGAACCTATGAGACTAGCCAACTAGGCTCAGATGGAAGTTAGATTCACTGTACATTTACATATTCAAGCATTTCTTACAGTACAGTACTCCTCATTCAAACTTTCTCAGAAGTTTTCTAGGCCAATACCGGTTGTAACATTAACTTACCATATGTATCCATCTTTGCACGCATGCCAGATCATTTTCTGCTTGTGGCCACATATACGACTCCTCACAGACTGTTTGAGCAGGCCTTTCTTCTGGAGGTATTTCATAACCTTCTTTTAAATTTTTCTGCTGTTTTTTTGCCGTCAATATATAACTTAGCACACGAGCCATGTTCAATTCAAAATCCTTGGGTCAGGTAAAAATAGTATTGGTTTTGGGCGTGCACTTTAACAGTTTAAATTTGTATCCAGCTGAAAATTGTAGAAATTGTAGTGAAATACCCATGTGTAGGAAATTGTAGTAACGTTACTCAGCAAAAACAATATCTGTTCACACGTTGTTGAGCGACATCGACTTCAAAAGCGCAGTGAGAGTCAACGTTGAAGGTAAATAAGTATTAAGATATTAATGTAGTTAAAATTTTGAATTTCTTTTGTCTTGATAATCAGTGAATTTCATGTGACATAATGTGCAAAGCTGTCATCAAGGTAAAGGGTGGCTATTTGAAGAATCTCACATATAAAATATATTTAGATTTATTTAACACTTTCTTGGTTAATAGATGATTCCATATGTGTTATTTCATAGTTTTGAAGTCTTCACTATTATTCTACAATGTACAAATAAAGAAAAACCCTTGAATGAGTAGGCGTTCTAAAACCTTTGACCGGTAGTGTACATTATCTTCACTTGGCTTATTATCTAGCTAGCAGATGCAAAAGGCTTAATCGTTGCCATAGCAGGATCAGCCAGTTCGCTGACAGCAGTTGTCAGGCTAGCCATTTTGTATTTGTTATCCAACTGTCAGCTAACTTTTTGATGGCTAGCTAAATAAGGTAGCTAATACATTATATTAGCATTAGCTAAGAGCCTGGCTATAGCTTGGCTGTGTGTAGCCGAATATAAGCCCACTCAAATAGTCTGGCTCTAATTTAGATGTCCCTTCATAAGCAAATGTAAAGTCAGCCTATACAATAGCCTCGTTAGCTAGCTAGCTAGCAACCTCAGTTAATAAGCAAAACTAAGGTTAATGTTACCATCTAGGCTAGTCTACTGTCAGTGTGGTGCTAGTTAAGGTTAGCTTTGCCAAACCATTTGCTGGTTGTTAGCTGGACAAGCTGGCTGCTTTAGCTTTGATAGCTAGTTGTATGCCATAGCATTATCTCCTATGTGGTAATATATCTGTAATTACATATGTATTCCTACAGTAATGCCTGATGTATTAATATAATTGGTCTTAGAAGTAGTATGCACTGTTGCACTTGTAATAACCATAGCTAGAATGAATACCTGCAATGACAAAGAAAAAGTACATTTTAGTACCATTTTAGATGAGAGCTCGCCAGGCCCTTAGTGATTCTGAAAACCATGTTTGTACGTCCCACATGTTTATACTGGATTCCAATTGGAGTGCGTGACACGTTTTTCAACAGTACTTTGGCTTACACTAAAAAAAAATGTTCTTTGTTCATCTATAGAATGTCACGTAAAAGGACTTACAAACAATGCAAGAAGATGGCCTCATCAGCAGAGGATGATGCCATAACCCAAGTGGTAGATGTAGATTATGATATCCCGTAGATGGTAAGTATTGCTTGACTCATCATATTTTTTTGGTTCCAGTAGAATCAACAATATAATTACTTTTGGGGGAGGAAGTTAAATATCTGACCTGACCAAAGCACCAGACTCTGTTGGCTCTTTGACATTGTTTATGTGACATGTCTGTAATGTTGACACCGCAAAGGGTTAGGGTTAGGGTTAGTCTGTAATGTTGACACTGCAAGGTGCTAGCTAGCAGGTAGAACCTTTGTAAGTAAGCTTCAGTTCCTATTTCAGTTCAGAAGTGCGGCAACAATGAATTGATCAGAGAGGGTGGTGGGAGCCTCGCCCAATTCAAATACTTATACCCCTTTCACACCACGAACCTGGATTCTGCCCTGTATATTTCAAGTGGGTTTAACCCGTGTCAGACCCATTCATACTAAACCTAGGACACAGGTAATAAGCATGCAGGGCCGTTCATGGAAATAAATAAAAAGTAGGGCTGTTGCATTTAGACATGACTGACTACGTGTCAGTGGACACAGATCGACCCAAAATCCCTCTTGATTGTTTGTGTTTTTAATATTCCGGAGGAAAGAATGGTTCTCCAACCTGTTTGTGTGTTTCACAGATCTGTGCATCAGCCAGGCTATAAACTATAAAAAGGGCAGGCCTAGTGGTTGGCTTTAATCAATCATCTGTTGGCTGACATTAGCCTGAAAGGTCAAATAGACTCATATTCAATTTCCTCTGGCCATTGTTAAATATCTTGTAATCTCAAAATTAAAACAGCTCCTGAGCTGCTTAATTCCTACTTTGATACCATTTGTACAAGGGCTGTCAATGACACAAAAAAAATCTTGGTCGGCCAAGAGTCGTCTGTTCTTAATGTTTTTTTTTTAAAGTGTATTTTTCCATATATAGATTTTTCCGTATCAAATCAACTATATTCACTGAGCTTGTCTGATGCTTTAAGCACTGTTTGATTAAATAATTAAGACACACAAATGACTAGAGGGAGTCCGACTGCAATTGATTTGATTGTGCCAGATTTGCTGCGCTGTGTAACAAAGAAAATGACAGCGAGTGACTTTGACTAGCACCTGTTGTCTCTCTCTCCTCCCTGCTGCAGCGACCACCACAGAACATCAACAGCCCGTGTTGCTGAAGCTGCAACATGATTACAGCCATTTCTGACTGAAAAGTTCTGTTACCGAAATCCCTCATTTGTTTAGGAAAAACATTCCCTGTACCCTTGCTACATTACGTGACCAATAGGCCAATAGGTTATAAATAATACCAAACAAAGTGTAAAGCAAAGATTAAAAACAGCCGAATTTGTGAAATTGTTTATCTGAAATGTTGTGTTTTGCTTGAGGCTTGGTGCTCACAGAATAAAACTATTATTAACTTTGCTATTGTTCACATAGCAACATGGTCTAGGAAAAGGCGCCAATTCAACAGCGCACTGACGTGTTTCAGAACCGCGGACAGCAACTACTATCCAACGAGGGAAAAAGTTATACAATAATATTATTTGTATTAGTGTTGCACCATTGTTCTAAGATAGTATAACCATACTTAGTTTCAGTAGCACATGCCATCCCCGTGGCCTCCACAATGGATCAGTTCGGAAAGTATTCAGACCCCTTGACATTTTGTTTTCAGACACTTTACTCAGTACTTTGTTGAAGTTTTTTTGTGTTATCGGGTGGCGCACTCCCGATCGCTGAATCATAGTTCCTCTCTGCAGGAGACAGTTTCACAAAGAAACTGTCTCCTGCAGAGAGGAACTATGATGTCAGCGATCAGGAGCTCCTGGCGGTGAAATTGGCATTAGAGGAGTGGAGACACTGGCTGGAGGGCGCCAAGGACCCATTTCTCATCATCACCGAACATCGGAAACTGGAGTACATACGGACAGTGATACAATTTCTGTGGATGACCTTGTTGTTGTGACAGGACAGCCCCCTGAAGCCCCCACCTACACCACGAAGGGAAGCGTGGGATCTGGGTGTTTGAGCAACGGGTGGAGGTGAAATGTCGAAGGCTTCGTCGGCAGCCAGACTCCACCCCAATTTACCTTGACCCCCCTTGAGGAGAGAGGTGAGAGGAGAGGTGATGGATCTAACGTTCTTAATGAAACAGCGGTAGAAGTCGACAAACCCCCCAAAAACGTTGTAACCCCTGTATGGTGGTTGGGACTGGCCATGACTTGACAGCATTGACCTTCTTACCATCCATCATCACTCCTTGCGGGCCGATCTGGTAACCCAAAAAGGAGACAGCCTCCTGATGGAATTGGCACTTCTCCGCTTTGACATACAGGTGTTTAGCCAGGAGGCGTTCGAGGAATACTCGGACGTGAGCGATGTGATCCTCCAAGGTAGCCGAGTAGACCAAAATGTCGTCGATATACACGACCACCAGCGCTTGAGCATGAAACGGAGAGAAGAGCGGGTATGAGGTGATGTTCAGGGAGGAGGCGAGGGCCTGGTCAATAAAATTCCCTGGGGCACCGGAGTCCACTAGAGCAGTAGATACAACATGAGGGACAGCCAGCCAGTGAAATCAATACTAAAAATGGTTTGGAGGAAACTGATGATGATGGATGAATACTCATGTCTAACCCAAGAGACGGATGATCACGGGACTGTCCCTCTGCTCTCCTAGACCCCGGGTTGGAACGTACCGGACATCGTTGAAGCTGGTTCCCCTCCTGGCCACAATAGGGCAGACTGCTGGATGGTCTGGGATGCTGGCTCGCTGTATCAACTCGTTTTAGAGAACCCTCCGCTAGTTGGAGGTGAAGCCCCTCGGGAAATGTTGAGACTTTGAAGAACGTGGACCTCATCCATCAGCCATCCCAGTTGTTCCAGCTGGTCATGTTGTTCCAGCTGGTCGTGTTGTAGTAGTAGTAGGTGTCCCTGTTCTATCTGGGAGATGTCTTGATTACCTGCTGCTTCATTTGTTGAGGCAGTATTCTGTAACGAAGACGCAGGGAGTCAGGAAGCCGGTGCAGTTGGTGAGGGAGTCAGGAAGCCGGTGCAGTTGGTGAGGGAGTCAGGAAGCAGGTGCAGTTGGTGAGGGAGTCAGGAAGCAGGTGCAGTTGGTGAGGGAGTCAGGAAGCAGGTGCAGTTGTTGAGGGAGTCAGGAAGCAGGTGCAGTTGGTGAGGGAGTCAGGAAGCAGGTGCAGTTGGTGAGAGAGTCAGGAAGCAGGTGCAGTTGGTGAGTTTAATAGTAACGAACATGTAGAGAATACAAAACAAGAGAAGCGTCTGGACATGAGGGGGGTTAGGGGGAGGGTAGAAGGATTACTTTTATCCCTATCCCAGGTATTCCTTAAAGAGGTGGGGTTTCAAGTGTCTCTGGAAGGTGGTGAGTGACTCCGCTATCCTGGCGTCGTGAGGGAGCTTGTTCCACCATTGGGGTGCCAGAGCAGCGAACAGTTTTGACTGGGCTGAGTGGGAACTATGCTTCCGCAGAGGTAGGGGGGCCAGCAGGCCAGAGGTGGATGAACGCAATACCCTCGTTTGGGTGTAGGGACTGATCAGAGCCTGAAGGTACGGAGGTGCCGTTCCCCTCACAGCTCCGTAGGCAAGCACCATGGTCTTGTAGCAGATGCAGGCTTCAACTGGAAACCAGTGGAGTGTGCGGAGGAACGGGGTGACGTGAGAGAACTTGGGAAGATTGAACAACAGACAGGCTGCAGCATTCTGGATGAGTTGTAGGGGTTTAATGGCACAGGCAGGGAGCCCAGCCAACAGCGAGTTGCAGTAATCCAGACGGGAGATGACAAGTGCCTGGATTAGGACCTGTGCCCCTTCCTGTGTAAGGTAGGGTCGTACTCTGCAAATGTTGTAGAGCATGAACCTACAGGATCAGGACAGTGGCCATCGAAGGTGAGCATTTGCCCACTGAAGTCGGTTATAATCCTGAACTGCAGTCAGGTCAACAACCTGATGAGGACCACGAGTAAGCAGATGAGCTTTCCTAAGACGGTTTCTGACAGTTTGTGCAAAAATGATTTGTTTGTGCAAACACAGATTCATCAGCTGTCTGGGTGGCTGGTCTCAGACGATCCCGCAGGTGAAGAAGCCCGATGTGGAGGTCCTGGGCTGACATGCTTATACGTGGTCTGTGGTTGTGAGGCCAGTTGGACGTACTGCCAAATTCTCTAAAACGATGTTGGAGGCTGCTTATGGTAGATAAATGAAAATAGCTCTGGTGGACATTTCTGCAGTCAGCATGCCAATTGCATAATCCCTCAAAACTTGAAACATCTATGGCATTGTGTTGTGTGACAAAACTGCACATTTTAGAGTGGCCTTTTATTGTCCCCAGCACAAGGTTCACCTGTGTAATGATCATGCTGTTTAATCAGCTTCTTGCTATGCCTCACCTGTCAGTTGTATGGATTATCTTGGCAAAGGAGAAATGTTCACTAACAAGGATGTAAACAGATTTGTGCACAAAATTTGACAGAAATAAGCTTTTTGTGCGTAAGGAAAATGTCAGGGATCTTTTATTTCAGCTCATGAATCATGGGATCAACACTTTACATGTTGCGTTTATATTTGTGTTCAGTGATAATTTTGAAGAAGGCAGGGCTCAAGCTGCATTCAAGTCTCACCCCACGGCCCTGAGGAAAGAAATCTCTGTGTTTATTGCCAATTTTAATTGCACACTTGTTGTTTGTGTACACTGATTTTATAATGTTGTATGTTTTTCCCCCAACACGGCATTCCATCCATTTGTATAGCAGACCCTCATGCCAAATTCAGTCAAAAGCATTTTTTAAATAAAAAAAGAATGAGAAGTCTTTGCTTTTATTTTGGTTTGTTTGTCAATAAGGGTGGGTAGGCTGTATACGTTGCCTGTCGTACGGTATTTTGGTAAGAAGTCTATTTGACATTTGCTCAGGACATTGTTTTCACTGAGGAAATGTTGGGGTCTGCTGATGATAATGCAGTGGATTTGTTTTAACCCTCCCGTTGTCCTAGGGTCAAAATGACCCGCCACTGTGTTGAACCAACTTTATTTATTTTTTATATTTTTTGGATCATTTGTGAGAAGGAGGCAGTGAGACTTTCTTTAAAGTTTATATTGCTTTTTATATTGCTATTTGATTTAGAATTATAAGACCCCTTGAAGATGCAAAAATGTTTTGGGCCTTACTGCTATTAGCCCATACAAACGCATTGAATAACAGATTCACTACATGGAACAACAGATAGTCCCCCCAAGAAATGTTAATGAAGTTTGTTCTGAAGTGTCAGTTCTATATCTGAGAGGTATAAGATCAGGAAACATTTATTACATATTTTTTTTACAGGTATTTAACCCCTTATTTTAGTCAGAAAACACTCTCCGTATGAAAATTTTCGACTGGTACCGGGGGACCTTCAGACGAGTCTTGTGAGGACTGGAGCAAAACATCCAACGTACGTGTTCGTGAGAGTCTGATCTTTCCATAGAGGCATCATAATAGTTTATAGGCCAAACCGTTCGGACGCTACAGACAATTTTATGAGAAGACCGATTTTCGGGACATCTCATGGTCTGACAAACACCATTCACCGCATATGCAGAAGTTTTACATAGGCGGTGGATTGCATCCAGTGCAAAAAAACAGATATCTCTATCTTAAACTTACAGCTTTTTATGGGGATCTTTAAATTATGCTAATTAGATATCTGCGGGGGGCAGAAAGAGTTTAAATATACACTACCGGTGCCAAAATAGAAATGGGGTTGTTGCCATAACGCCAGGGGAAAGTTAGCAAGTTTCACTCGCCGGAAGTTAAGCAGGCTAGCCGACATTAGCTTTTAGCATCAGGTAGGCTAGCTAGCCTCTTTGACCGCAGCTGTTTAGAGTAACCAAGCGACTTAACGCTACATACTGTAGCCAATTGGAATTTGTGGTCTGTATGTTTTATCATTTCATTAAGGATACCATCAAAACCACAGGCCTTTTTTGAGTTGGAATGTTTTTTATTTTGTCCTGTAGTTTCATGTAATTGTAGAATCCAGCGGGTTCTGGTCATCTTTAATAGCTGATTCTATGATTTTGTAGTTGACCTCGTATATGTTTTTGCTGCTTTGTTATAGAGCCAAAAAGATTTGAGAAGTGGTTTAACCAAACATCTCCATTTTGGATAGGTAGCTCTTCGTGTTGTTGTTGGTTTAGGGTGGTCTAATTTTCCCAGAAGTGGTTAGATTCTATGGATTCTTCAATTACATTGAGCTGATTTCTGACGTGCAGTTCCTTCTTTTTCCGTAGTGTATTTCTGTATTGCTGTAGTGGAACAGGTTGAGAGCTTCAAGTTCCTTGGTGTCCACATCACCAACGAACTATCATGGTCCAAACACACCAAGACAGTCGTGAAGAGGGCACGACAAAGCCTATTCCCCCTCAGGAGACTAAAAAGATTTGGCATGGGTCCTCAGATCCTCAAAAAATTCTACAGCTGCACCATCGAGAGCATCCTGACTGGTTGCATCACCGCCTGGTATGGCAACTGCTTGGCCTCTGACCGCAAGGCACTACAGAGGGTAGTGCGTACGGCCCAGTACATCACGGGGGCAAAGCTCCCTGCCATCCAGGACCTCTATACCAGGCGGTGTCAGAGGAAGGCCCTCAAAATTGTCAAAGACTCCAGTCACCCTAGTCATAGACTGTTCTCTCTGCTACCGCACGGCAAGCGGTACCGGAGTGCCAAGTCTAGGTCCAAAAGACTTCTCAACAGCTTCTACCCCCAAGCCATAAGACTCCTGAACAGCTAATCATGGCTACCCGGACTATTTGCACTGCCCCCCCACCCCATCCTTTTTACGCTGCTGCTACTCTGTTAAGTATTTATGCATAGTCACTTTAACTCTACCCACATGTACATATTACCTCAACTAGCCGGTGCCCCCGCACATTGACTATGCAACGGTACCCCCCTGTATATATAGCCTCCCTACTGTCACTTTATTCTATTGTATATATAGCCTCCCTACTGTCACTTTATTTTTTACTTCTGCTCTTTTTTTCTCAACACTTTTTTGTTGTTGTTTTATTCTTACTTTTTTGTTTAAAATAAATGCACTGTTGGTTAAGGGCTGTAAGTAAGCATTTCACTGTAATGTCTGCACCTGTTGTATTCGGCGCATGTGACCAATAAAATTTGATTTGATTTGATTTGATTTTAATGATTCACCATAGTGAAGGCTCAGGTTTTCTGGGTCTCTATGTTTTTGGTTGGATAGGTTTCTCTATTTCTTTCTTAGGTTTTTGCATTCTTCATCAAACCATTTATCACTAATGTTACTTTTCTTTGGTTTTCTGTTAGAGATTTTTAGATTTGATAGGGAAACTGAGAGGTCAAATATACTGTTTAGGTTTTCTACTGCCAAGTTTACACCTTCACTATTACAGTGGAACGTTTTGTCCAGGAAGTTGTTTAGAATGGATTGAATTTTTGTTTCCCAATAGTTTTTTGGTAGGTTTCGACACTACTTTCCTTCCATCTATATTATTTGTTAATAGCATGCAGTTTGTTCGGATTTGATGCCTCTTGATTGAGTATTGCTCTATGTTCAAGTAGATTGTGATTTTGCTGTGGTCTGGTAGGGGTGCTAGTTTGGCTGACTGTGAACGCTCTGAGATGCTCTGGGTTGAGGTCAGTAATAAAGTAATCTACAGTACTACTGCCAAGGGATGAGCTGTAGGTGTACCTACCATTGATTATGTACAGACCCAGCGTGCGACAGAGCTGCAGGAGTTGTGACCCGTCTTTGTTGGTTATGTTGTCGTAGTTGTGTCTAGGGGGTATTTGGTCACGACAGATTAGTTAGTACATGTCTCTGGGCCTGGAAATTGATTTCCCCCTCCAGGATGGAGAAGATGTCTTCATTAAAGGATTCTAGTGGGGGGATATAGGTAGCACACAGGAGGACATTTTTCTCTGTTAAGATAATTTCCTTATTTATTTCTAGCCAGATGTAAAATGTTCCTGTTTTGATTAATTTAATAGTGGGTTATGTCTGATTGGTGGTGGGGCAGGTAGACGTTAGGTTTTGAGGCACAGTCACGGGAAATGCTTGTGCAAACCCACTGTATTTTCGTGGTAGCAGGGTGGAGTTAACCACTTGTGTGTTAGGGAAAGTGGAAGAAGCTTTTTCAATCACTACCTTGAGTGCTGTTGCCACCCTTTCCTGCTGGGCTCTAAGGTAGTTTGTGACTGTGTGAATTATTATGTGGCTGGTTGACCCTAGTCTAGGGCGCACTGGACACCAGAGTTTAGCCACTGTGTGTTTGGGGAAAAGTTGATTTTCTTATATGTATTACCCATTCGAGTCCATAAGGAGTACAATCTGTGGCTTTTGTGTGTACTCAGTCGGTGTCGAGGGGTTTTCATGGGGGCTGCTAGGAGGAGGTGGGGTCTGCTGGGTTGGTGGTTCTTAATTTGTCTGATCTGCTGTGGTGTCGAGGCTGTGGTCAGGATCTGAGGTGGTCTGTTCTGCTGTGGTGTTAAGGCTGTGGTCAGGATCTGAGGTGGGTTGTTCTGCTGTGGTGTCGAGGCTCTGGTCAGGATCTGAGGTGGCCTGTTCTGCTGGCTTCTCTGCTATAAATGGACAGTACCAAAACAAATGATCTAATGATTCTGTCTCTTCGCAGCAAAATCTGCAGAGCTGGGAAGATTGTATCCCCCATATAAATAACATTATATAGGTAGCAAGAATTTTATATAATAATCTAAATTGAAAAATCTGAAGTTTTGAATCCGGCATCATTTTGCGTATCAGTTCATAAACACTATGCCATGGAATCGGTTCGTCAAAAATCTCTTCCCAACTATTTTGCAATCTATATGGGACGGCTGTCAATCCTTTGGTCCTTAAATTAAACTGGTAAACTTTTTTTATTTATCACAATTTTCTTTAACCAATTATGTTCTTTAATGCAAGGCCGACACACAAGTTCCTTACTTTTTCTCCCTTCCACTTTCCTCTTCGCGGAAATGCTGCAATTATTTGGTTGTAATTTTGGGTAGAGCAGACATTTCCATATGTTTTTGTTAGCTGCATAACTCCACCAGTCCTACCTATGATATCATTTACGAAGATTATATCTTTTTAAAACATTTTTTAAAAAATAACATGTTATTATTAAGTAGTACATTTGAGTTTAACCACAATATTTGTTGCATTATTTGTTCTGTCATTTCTGGAGGATTCAATTGAAATTGCAACCAACTTTCTATGGCTTATTTTAGAAATAGTGATATTTGGGAGATTATTTCCTTTTCAAATAACTGAAAGTGAGAGGTTGTAATCTGAATAAAGGGAAAAAGGCCATTCTTGAACATTGGGTGAGACAATCTTACTAATTTGCTAGAGAACCAGTTCGGATTTAAGTATAACTTTTGTATGACTGAAGCTTTTAGTGATAGGTCTAATGCTTTAATATTTAATAATTTCTCTCCTCCGAATTCATATTCATTATATAAATATGCCCATTTAATTTTGTCTGGCTTGCCATTCCAAATGAAATTGAAATTATTTTCTCATATAATTTTAAAAACTGTTCGCTTGGTGTAGGCAAGACCTTAAGCAAATAGGTAAACTGGGATAATGCTAAAGACTTAATCAGGGTGATTTTTCCACAAATTGACAGGTATTTACCTTTCCATGGTAGCAAGATCTTATATATTTTTGCTAACTTTCTATTAAAATTTAGTGGAGTGAGATCATTTATTTCATTTGGGATATGTATTCCAAGTATATCCACATCACCATCAGACTATTTTATTGGTAAACTACATGGTAATGTAATTTTTTTATTTTTTAGTGATCCAATAAGTAGTATAGTACATTTATCATAATTTGGTTGTAATCCAGAGAGGTAAAAAAATGTATCTAGATCCTCTATGAGGCTGTGGAGGGATTCAAGTTTTGGATTGAAAAGAAAACATGAATCATCAGCGTACAATGACACCTTTGTTTTTAAGCTCTGGATTTCTAATCCCTTGATATTATTGTTGGATCTGATTTTAATAGCTAACATTTCGATGGCCATAATTACATTTTAGTCATTTAGCAGACGCTCTTATCCAGAGCGACTTACAGTTAGTGAATACATATGTTTTTATACTGGCCCCCCGTGGGAATCGAACCCACAACCCTGGCGTTGCAAACGCCATGCTCTATCAACTGAGCTACATCCCTGCCGGCCATTCCCTCCCCTACCCTGGACCAATTGTGCGGCGCCCATGAGTCTCCCGGTCACGGCCAGCTGCGACAGAGCCTGGATTCGAACCAGGATCTCTAGTGGCACAGTTAGCACTGTGATGCGGCGCCTTAGACCACTGCGCCACTCAGATATGCCGAGAGTGGACGACCTTGTTTCACTCCTCTTGACAGTTTAAAACTTTCGGGGAAATAGCCATTATTTACTATTTTGCTCCTAGGTTACTATACATGATTTTAACCCATATTATAAGAGATTCTCCAAAATTGAAATGCTCCAAGCATTTATATATAAACCCCAGTCGTACTTTATTAAATGCCTTTTCAAAGTCTGCTGTGAATAGCAGGCCTGGTTTCCCATATTTTCCATAGTGTTCTATTGTTTCCAGTACTTGCCTTATATCTCCAATGTATCTTCCATGTAAAAAACCTGTCTGATTAGAATGAATGATGTCAGACAATACCTTTTTAATTCTATGCACTGTACATTTTGCTAGAGTTTTTGCATCACAACACTGAAGTGTAAGGGGCCTCCAATTTTTTTAAATGGACAGTATCTTTACATTTTCCACTTGTATCCATTTTCAGTAATAATGAATTCAGACCTTCTTCTTGAGTGTCTGATAATCTACCACTTACATAGGAGTGGTTAAAACATGCTAATAACGGTCCTCTCAGTATATAAAAAAAAGGTTTGGTATACCTCGACTGGTATGCCATCCAACCCTGGAGTTTTCCGGGACTTAAAGTCTTTAATTGCATCCAGAAGTTCCTCCTCTGTAATTTCACCTTCACATGAGTCTTTCTGTATGGCTGTTAATTTTACATTACCAATAGAAAAAAACTCATCTTTCCCTCAGACATCTCTACTCCTCCTCTAGTGCTTCTCCTGCCTCTGGGCCTCCTCCTTCCGCTTGTCCGCTTTCTCCTGTTGAAGTTGTTCAGAGTGCAGACACATCTCTCTCCCCCTCCAGCTCTCCGGGTCTCTCTCTCTCTCTCTCTCTCTCTCTCTCTCTCTCTCTCCCCCTCCAGCTCTCCGGGTCTCTCTCTCTCTCTCTCTCTCTCTCTCTCTCTCTCTCTCTCTCTCTCTCTCTGTCTCTTCTCTGTCTCTGTCTCTGTCTCTGTCTCGCTCTCTCTCTCTCTCTCTCAATAAAAATACTTGAATCAGTTATAGAACCCATTGCCCTTTATGGTTCTGAGGTCTGGGGTCCGCTCACCAACCAAGAATTCACAAAATGGGCCAAACACCAAATTGAGACTCTGCATGCAGAATTCTGCAAAAACATCCTCCCTGTACAATGTATAACACCAAATAATGCATGCAGAGCAGAATTAGGCCAATACCCGCTAATTATCAAAATCCAGAAAAGAGCCGTTAAATTCTTTAACCACTTAAAAGGAAGCGATTCCCAAACCTTCCATAACAAAGCCATCACCTACAGAGAGATGAACTTGGAGAAGAGTCCCCTAAGTAAGCTTGTCCTGGGGCTCTGTTCACAAACACAAACAGACCCCACACAGCCCCAGGACAACAACAACAACAACAACACAACTAGACCCAACCAAATCATGAGAAAACAAAAAGAGAATTACTTGACACATTGGAAAGAACAAACAAAAAAAATAGAATGCTATTTGGCCCTAAACAGAGAGTACACAGTGGCAGAATACCTGACCACTGTGACTGACCCAAACTTAAGGAAAGCTTTGACTATGTACAGACTCAGTGAGCATAGCCTTGCTATTGAGAAAGGCCGCTGTAGGCAGACCTGGCTCTCAAGAGAAGACAGGCTATGTGTCTCTCTCTCTCTCTCTCTCGCTCTCTCTCTCTCTGTCTATCTCTCTCTCTCTCTCCGTGTCTCTCTCTCTCTGTCACTCTCTCTGTCTCTCTTTCTCTCTCTCTCCCTCTCTCTCCCCCTTTCTCTCTCTCTCGCTTCCTTTCTCTCTCTCTCTCCCTCTCTCTCCCCCTTTCTCTCTCTCTCTCTGTCTCTCTCTCTCTCTCTCTCTCTCTCTCTCTCTCTCTCTCTCTCTCAATTCAATTCAATTTAAGGGCTTTATTGGCATGGGAAACATATGTTAACATTGCCAAAGCAAGTGAAGTACATAATAAACAAAAGTGAAATAAACAATAAATATTAACAGTAAACATTACACTCAGAAGTTCCAAAATAAATTAGAAATGTCAAATGTCATATTATGTCTATATACAGTGTTGTAACAATGTTCAAATAGTTAAAGTACAAATGGGAAAATAAATAAACATAAATATGGGTTGTATTTACACTGGTGTTTGTTCTTCACTGGTTGCCCTTTTCTTGTGGCAACAGGTCACATATATTGCTGCTGTGATGACACACTGTGGTATTACACCCAGTAGATAAGGGAGTTTATCAAAATTGGGTTTGTTTTCAAATTCTTTGTGGGTCTGTGTAATCTGAGGGAAATATGTGTCTCTAATATGGTCATACATTTGGCAGGAGGTTAGGAAGTGCAGCTCAGTTTCCACCTCATTTTGTGGGCCGTGTGCCCATAGCCTGTCTTCACTTGAGAGCCAGGCTATGCTCACTGAGTCTGTACATAGTCAAAGCTTTCCTTAAATTTGGGTCAGTCACAGTGGTCAGGTATTCTGCCAGTGTGTACTCTCTGTTTAGTGCCAAATAGCATTCTAGTTTGCTCTGTTTTTTTGTTAATTCTTTTCAATGTGTCAAGTAATTCTCTTTTAAATTTTCTCATGAATTTGTTGGGTCTAAATGTGTTGTTGTCCTGGGGCTCTGTGGGGTCTGTTTGTGTTTGTGAACAGAGCCCCCGGACCAGCTTGCTTAGGGGACTCTTCTCCAGGTTCATCTCTCTGTAGGTGATGACTTTGTTATGGAAGGTTTGGGTATCAGCCTAATTCTGCTATGCATGCATTATTTAGGGTTTTTCGATGTACACTGAGGATATTTTTCTCAATTTGGTGTTTGTCCCATTTTGTGAATTCTTGGTTGGTGAGCGGACCCCAGACCTCCCAACCAGTAAGGGCAATGGGTTCTATAACTTATTCAAGTATTTTTAGCCAGATCATAATTGGTAGGTCGAATTCTATGTTCCTTTGATGGCATAGAAGGCCCTTCTTGCCTTGTCTCTCAGATCGTTCACAGCTTTGTGGAAGTTACCTGTGGCGCTGATGTTTAGGCCGAGGTATGTATCGTTTTTTGTGTGCTCTAGGGCAACAGTGTCTAGATGGAATTCGTATTTGTGGTCCTGGCAACTGGACCTTTTTTGGAACACCATTATTTTTGTCTTACTGAGATTTACTGTCAGGGCCCATGTCTGACAGAATCTGTGCAGAAGATCTAGGTGCTGCTGTAGGCCCTCCTTGGTTGGGGACAGAAGCATCAGATCATCAGAAAACAGTAGCCATTTGACTTCAGATTCTAGTAGGGTGAGGCCGGGGGCTGCAGACTGTTCTATTGCCCATGCCAATTTGTTGATATACATGTTGAAGAGGGTGGGGCTTAAACTGCATCCTTGTCTCACCCCATGGCCCAATTTGTATAGCAGACCCTCATGCCAAATTGAGTCTCTCTCTCTCTCTCTCTCTCTCTCTCTCTCTCTCTCTCTCTCTCTCTCTCTCTCTCTCTCTCTCTATCCCTCTTTATCTCTGTTTCAGTATCTCTCTCTCTCTCTCTCTCTCTTTCTCTATCCCTCTTTATCTCTGTTTCTGTTTCTCTCTCTCTCTCTCTATCCCGCTTTAACTCTCTCTCTCGCTCCCTCTCTCTCTCTCTCTCTCTCTCTCTCTCCATCCCCTTTCTTTCTTTCTCTCCCTCTCTCAATTCAATTCAAAGGGACTTTGTTGTCATGTAAAACACTGCCAAAGTGGGTGAAATAAACAATCACAAATTAACAATTAATGTTAAACGGAAAGTCGTTTGAAATGTTAAATTATTAACTAAGTACAAAAACACACAGCAGCTGGCTCCACTAGGGCCATCTAATCTCACTGGCTCCACTAGGGCCCTCTCATCTAGCTGGCTCCACTAGGGCCCTCTCATCTAGCTGGCTCCACTAGGGCCCTCTCAACTAGCTGGCTCCACTAGGGCCCTCTCAGCAGCTGGCTCCACTAGGGCCCTCTCAGCAGCTGGCTCCACTAGGGCCCTCTCAACTAGCTGGCTCCACTAGGGCCCTCTCATCTAGCTGGCTCCACTAGGGCCCTCTCAGCAAGATGGATCCACTAGGACCCTCTCAGCAAGATGGTGTGTCTGTGAGAGTGTGTTTCAGTTAATCAGTTGTGTTGTGACAAGGTAGAGGGGGTATACAGAAGATTGCCCTATTTGGTAAAAGACCAAGTCCATATTATGGCAAGAACAGCTCACGTAAGCAAAGAGTAACGACAGTCCATCATTACTTTCTGACATGAAGGTCAGTCAATAATTCATGTCTTAAAGCAATGATGGACTGTCGTTTCTATTTGCTTATTTGAGCTGTTCTTGCCATAATATGGACTTGGTATTTTACCAAATAGGGCTATCTTCTGTATACGACTGACTACAGGAAACGGAGGGCCGAGCACGCCCCCATCCACATCGATGGGGCGGTAGTGGAGCCGGTCAAGAACTTCAGGTTTCTCTGTATCCACATCATTAACATGGTCCACACACACCAATACAGCCATGAAGAATCAATCAATCAATCAGATGTATTTATAAAGCCCTTTTTACATCAGCAGATGTCACAAAGTGTTATACAGAAACCCAGCCTAAAACCCCAGACAGCAGCAATGCAGATGGAGAGGCACGGTGGCTAGGAAAAACTCCCTAGAAAGGCTGGAACTTAGAACGAAACCTAGAGAGGAACCAGGCACTGAGGGGTGGCCAGTCCTCTTCTGGCTGAGCCTGATGGAGATTAGAAGAGCACATGGCCATTAAGACAAGATTGTTCTTCATAGATGACCAGCAGGGTCAAAAAATACATTTGATCACAGTGGTTGTAGACGGTACAAAAGTTCAGTACCTCAGAAGTAAATGTCACTTGGCTTTTCATAGCCGAGCATTCAGAGATCGAGACAGCAGGTGCGGTGGAGATAGAGGTAGAGAGTCAAAAACAGCAGGTCCGGGACAAGGTAGCACGACCGGTGAATAGGTCAGGGTTCCATAGCCATAGGCAGAACAGTTAAAACTGCAGCAGCACGACCAGGTGGACTGGGGACAGCCAGGAGTCATCAGGCCAGGTAGTCCTGAGGCATTCAGCATGGGTCCTCAGATTATCAGAAAGTCCTACAGCTGCACCATTTAGAGCATCTTGACTGGCTGCATCACCGCTTGGTATGGCAACTGCTCGGCATCCGACCGCAAAGCGCTACAGAGGGTAGTGTGTACGGCCCAGTACATCACTGGGGCCAAGCTCCCTGCTATCCAGGACCTCTATATCAGGCGGTGTCAGAGGAATGCTAATTATTTGGACATTTTTAGAGTCAAAAGAGTTTGCTTGTTGAGTGAGTTCCAATGATCCCAGAAATAATTTGACTGACTGTGTTCCTGTTTCTTCAGAATTTTGCATTCTTTGTCAAACCAATCCTTTAAAATGTCCCTAAGTATTTTGTTGACTTCAATTGGGATTTTGTTTCTGTTCTTTGAAGTACATATTTAATGTTTTCAATTACACAATATACTCCTTCATTACCGTGAGGGTAAGATTTTTCCCAAAAAGTGTCCAATAGTGTTTGAATTTATTGAATTTTGGAATTAATCTGTGCTGTTTTGGTTCTGTATGATTTAAGGATACTTTACAGCTTACTGGGCTTGTATATTTTTAAATGTAAGTCTCTTTTCTTTTGAGGAACACAGTGATTTGGCAAGTTTTAATGTCATGTGCACAAGTACAGTATAAATGCCTTTCAGTGGTCAGACAGAGGGGTCAGGGATTTGACTGTGAATGCACTGAAAGAGAAAGGGTCCATGTCTGTGACCATATAATCAACTGTGCTACTGCCAAGAGATGAGCAACATATATGTCTTCCAAAAGAGCCCCATTGAAAATGTACAGACCCAGGGTTCGGCATAGCTGCAGCAGATCCTTCCCATTTTTGATGATGGTGGTACTTCTACATTTGCAATGCTTGCTGTTTGGGGTTTTAGGCTGGGTTTCTGTATATATCTTTGTGACATCTGCTGATGTAAAAAGGGCTTTATAAATACATTTGATTGATTTATTAATTGATTGATTGGTGTCTTAATTATTTCTGGGGGGCATATTCAAATGATTCAATCAACTGGACTGCTTTATATCAGGAACAGTTCCTGTTCTGCCATGAAGTTCACCACATACATGCACATTACCTTGGGCTTGAACATTGCAGACATCTAACTCGAAGTTAGAGAATGTGTCATCTGAATAGTCAGGAGAATCAGAGTGTAGAATAGATAGGATGGCACAGAGAAATACTGTGAGGGAATTCTTAACAAAAAAATGTTTTATAACAAATGTGATTGTTTCCCATTTTTAGGATGTGTATTGAATCATTAATTTGTGATTTGTACCAAATTATTAACCTCCCCGAGTCTCTTCCCTGTCTGCCCGGTCCAGTTCCAGTTTAGGACCAATTTAACCAGTCAATAGTTTTTTGTCACCCTTGGTGAACATAACTCAGAGAAAATACATATCACGTGGCGTTCCACAAGGTTCGATTTTGGGTCCGGTACTGTTCAGTTTAAATATGCTATCCTTGGCAGCGTTATCAAAAAGCACAACATTGATTTTCACTGCTACGCAGATGATAAACAACTCCACATTTCTGTGACACCAGAGGATTTTAGCTCCACAGATAAATTATTAGACTGTGTTAGTGATTTAAATACTTGAATGGCTCACAACTTCCTCCAGCTAAATCAAAACAAGACAGAGGTACTTATTGTTGGAGCCAAAGCACAGAGAGAGAATCTGGCTGCACATTTTAATTTACTGGCAATAAAGATAAAACACCCGCTAAAAAACCTAGGTGTCATGACTTCCGCCTAGGCTGCCTCCCCTCCTTGTTCAGGCAGGCTTCGGCGTTGGTCGTCACCAGCTTACTAACCACTGCCGCACGTGTCCAGGAGCATTCCACGATACTGGCCAGCTTGGGGGAAGCGATGGATCGGGTTCTTCAGGTCGTCCAACGCCTGGAGAGGACAGGACCCGATCTGTCGAGACCAGCTGGTCAACCGGCATACCACCACCCGGAGGGATCCAGATATCCCGACCATGGGCGTTCGATGGGATGACGGCGTTCTGCCAAGGATTCCTCCTCCAACTAGAGCTTTACTTCTCCAGCATCAGGGCCGGCGCCATCGGAGCGGGAGAAGGTGTCTGTCCTCGTTTCCTGCCTCTGTGGGAAAGCCCTGGAGTGGGCCAACGCGGTGTGGAACGAAGGAGGAGCCGCGTTGGAGGACTACGGGGAGTTCGCTCGCCTCTTCCGGGCAGTCTTCGATCACCTGCCCGAGGGTCGAGAGGCGGGCGAGCAGCTGGTCCACCTGAGGCAGGGGACGAGAACCGCGCAGGACTTCGCGTTGGCGTTTCGGACTCTGACAGCGGGGTCCGGGTGGAACGAGCGAACCCTGATCAACCATTTCCGGTGCCATCTGCGGGAGGACGTCCGACGGGAGCTAGCCTGCCGGGACACCATGTTGTCCTTCACGAGACTGGTGGACATGGCCATTTGTTTGAACAACCTGCTGGCAGCCAGAGGACGTCCTGGTAGGGGTCTGCCCGTTTCCACCCCGGACGACTCGGATCCCGAGCTGATGGAGCTGGGTGGAGCCGCCGTCCGAGAGAGCGGAGGAAGACAGCGATAGTGCCACTCTGGTGGCACGAAATGACAGTACACCACATGTCATAGTCAACGTTATTTTGGGCCAGGAGGCAGCAGGCAGGGCACTCTCGCATCACCCCAGGTATCGAACCCCCACACTTGTTCAGAGCTTTCTGCTGCGCACTGTACCCTACCTATCCACTTTCCTGATCACATGGTAGTTCCCCAGTGTAAGGCGCTAGTCGATTCAGGCGCAGCTGGGAACTTTATGGACAGGGCATTCGCACGCTGTCAAGGCATTTCATTGGTTCTCCTATCCATTCCACTCCCCATCAGAGCACTTGATAGTCGACCATTCAGTACCTTCAGTACCTCGTGGAGTGTGAGGGGTACGGTCCGGAGGAACGGTGCTGGGTCCCGGTGACACTTCCGCCGAGGCTGCCTCCCCTCCTTGCTTCGGCGTTCGTCGTCACCGGCTTACTAACCACTGCCGCCCCAATTATCATCATCACATTTCTTTTGTCTTGTCAATCACACACACCTGGTTCTAATCCCCTCATTAGTCCGTGTATAAGTGTTCCCTCTGCCCCCCTTGTCCTTGTGGGTGATTGTTTGTATGTGAGAGTAGTGGAGCTCGTTGGAGCTACTCGTACCATTTTGTTGCCGGGGTAGATATTTCCCCCGTGCCTGTTATTGTTTGTCGCTATTCCAGCGTATTTTATGTAACGAAGGAAATAACTCTGTATTCGGTGATTACCTTCCTTCCATCACACTCATCAGGTGTTATTTTAGATTCTGAATTACCACCTGAGGAACATTGCGAAGGTTCTCTCTCAGGTTGATTCAGAGAGACTCATCCATGCTTTTATTACATACAGGCTTGACTACTGTAATGCTCTCCTGTCTGGTCTACCCAAGAAAGCCATTGGTCAACTGCAAAAAAACATACAGAATGCTGCAGCACGGGTACTGACCAAGACCAGACCGAGAGTTACACCGGTTTTAAGGTCTGTGCACTGGGCTGTCTGTGAGTTTAAGAATTCATTTTAAGATTCTTCTATTGGTTTTTAAATCAATCCACGATTATGCACTCCAATACATGTCAGACATGCTTTTAAGCTATGTACCCAGTAGGTCCCTCAGGTCCTCTGGCACTGGGCCTTTTAACTATCCCAAAGCCTAAGACCAAGAGGCATGGAGCGGCAGCCTTTAGTTACTATGCCCCCAGCCTCTGGGGGATGGAGAGGCAGCCTTTAGTTACTATGCCCCCAGCCTTTAGTTACTCTGCCCCCAGCCTCTGGAATAGCCTGCCAGAAAACCTGAGGGGGGCTGAAACTGGACCAAGAGGCATGGAGAGGCAGCCTTTAGTTACTATGCCCCCAGCCTCTGGGGGATGGAGAGGCAGCCTTTAGTTACTATGCCCCCAGCCTCTAGTTACTCTGCCCCCAGCCTCTGGAATAGCCTGCCAGAGAACCTGAGGGGGCTGAAACTGGACCAAGAGGCATGGAGAGGCAGCCTTTAGTTACTATGCCCCCAGCCTCTGGAATAGCCTGCCAGAGGACATGAGACACACACCTTTTTTAAAAAGCTTTTTAGTTATTCCGTTTTTATTGTTAGTCTTTAGTTGTTTATCCTCTTATGTTTGTTGTTTTAATTTGAATTGTTTTTATATATTTGTTTGCTGTGAAGCACATTGTGTTGCATTCCATGTATGTAATGTACTGTATAAACAAAGATTGATTTTGACTATCAAAGTTTGTTCTTTATATAATGTGGAAATAAACATGCCTCCAACCCCCATATCACATACTCACAAACTGAAATCGTAATATAATATTATTTGTACACATTGTACAATCAACTAGTAAGAGAAAGCCTCAAATATCACATTTATTTGTCTTTGGTCAAGTTCATGTGGGTCTAACCTAACATAGCAGGCGTAAAAGAAACGCCTGAAACTAGATCCCAACTAGATACTGGTCTTGATGAGAAGAAAAAAAAACTGTTGGTTGGGGAGGTTCTCTTCTGCACAGTTCAATGTGGAGGAGGAGTGAAGATGGAGTGTCACCTTGTTAACGACCAAAATGGAAGCGCATCACAGACTCTCTTTCCATTTCCCCTGAAAACCAGAACATTCAGTCGTTGGGGACTTGGCAGAGTCTAGTGTGGGTAAAGAAAAAAAAACATCCTAATGATTGATTGACAATAGAGCCTCCCACAATCCAGGTGATGGCTGGAGGAGGAAGTTGGTGAAGAGCAACTGTAGAAACTTTTCAGTCGACTGCAGTCTAAACTTCATGACCTTTGATCACACAATGTTTGTAAAGTTCATACAATTGACTTGTCGGACATTTATTTTTCCCCTAATGCGACACACTTTGAAAGGAGGTCACCGGACTTGACCAAAGTGATCTGCTCAAGCGCTCAAATTCAGAATTAGAAGTTCATCCAGCAGCATGTCAAGTGGTGTGTCTGTGACTAGTAGTTAACTAATAACTTATTAATTTATGGTGGAGCAAATCTTATTTTTTCATGTTGTGTAGTGCAAACTATTTAGTTTTGCTGTTGTAAAGATCGCAGGTCTCCCTCAACTCGGATACTTTTTTTTGTATTGCTATTTTGCACTTCCTTACTCAAAGTTGACCAAAGTAACCCTCTCTGTGGCTGGTTTTATCCTCTGAGTGCCTCGTCCAAGCTGCTCCTCTTCGCTCTCCGCCTGGCTGTAAGCGGCAGCTCAACAATCCCCAACCCGCTCTCTCAATCGACCCTCACCCCCAATCTACTCACGCGCGCACATTCACATACATACACACGGTCCCTGTCTCCCGCAGAGATTGTCGAGCATAGGTCTTTTGGAGCATGCAGTTGCGTGGTTTGCCTGATAGAACTCGGTGCACTCAATGTGATTGGCTCATGTCTGTTAAATGGTCTGTCTGTAATGGTGTGCCCCAGGGCTCTGTACTTGGTCCCCTCTTATTCACAATTCATATAAATATTTTAGACAAAAATGTGCAAAATGTGCAAAATGCTCAATTTCACTTCTATGCTGATGATACTGTTATTTATTGCCGTCTCTCACAAAAGCTTTTCCAGAACTTGCAAACTGATTTTTTTACTGTTCAACATACCTTGTGTCAATTGAAGCTTATCCTCAATGCTGACAAAACTACACTAAAGGTGTTTTCTAAAGCAAGAAATAGACCACTGAACCTTTTACTACCTGTCAGGGCAATGAGATTGAGGTTGTAACCTCATATAAATATCTTGTAACTTTAATTGAAAATATTGAAGCTGAAGTTGGGATTTTATTTTAGTAACAAGACCTATTTTTCTTTTGAAGCCAGAAGGAGGCTAGTATTGGCTACATTTATGCCTATACTAGACTATGTTTTATATATGAACGCTTTCACTCAGTGTTTAAGATCAATTGACACCCTTTAACATGGAGCATTGATATTTATTTTTAACGGCAAAACCCTTATGCACTGTATATACCAGGGTTGGCTGGCCTTCTCTAGTCACTCGTAGGCTCAGTCACTGGTATACTTTTATCTATAAAGCCATTTTGGGTTTACTACCATTTTAAATGTGGGTATTTTTATTCTTCAGAAATATGGTGGGTACTCCCTTCGTTCGCAGGACTTTATCCAGCTAACTGTTCCAAATGTCCGAACTGAATTTGGTAAAAGGGCTTTTACAGTGGCTTGCTAAAGCACTCACCCCCCTTGGCATTTTTCCTATTTTGTTGCCTTACAACCTGGAATTAAAATTGATTATTTGGGGGTTTGTATCATTTGATTTACTCAACATGCCTACCACTTTGAAGATGCAAAATAATTTCTATTGTGAAACAAACAAGAAATAAGACAAAAAAAAAACAGAAAACTTGAGCGTGCATAACTATTCACCCCCCCCAAAGTCAATACTCTGTAGAGCCACCTTTTGCAGCATTTACAGCTGCAAGTCTCTTGGGGTATGTCTCTATAAGCTTGGCACATCTAGCCACTGGGATTTTTGCCCATTCTTCAAGGCAAAACTACTCCAGCTCCTTCAAGTTGGATGGGTTCCGCTGGTGTACAGCAACCTTTAAGTCATACAACAGATTCTCATTTGAATTGAGGTCTGGGCTTTGACTAGGCCATTCCAAGACATTTAAATGTTTCCCCTTAAACCACTTGAGTGTTGCTTTAGCAGTATGCTTAGGGTCATTGTCCTGCTGGAAGGTGAACCTCCATCCCAGTCTCAAATCTCTGGAAGACTGAAACAGGTTTTCCCCAAGAATTTCCCTGTATTTAGCGCCATCCATCATTCCTTCAATTCTGACCAATTTCCCAGTCCCTGCCGATGAAAAACATCCCCACAGCATGATGTTGCCACCACCATGCTTCACTGTCGGGATGGTGTTCTCAGGGTGATGAGAGGTGTTGGGTTTGCACCAGACATAGCGTTTTCCTTAATGGCCAAAAAAGCTTAATTTTAGTCTCATCTGACCAGAGTACCTTCTTCCATATTTTTGGGGAGTCTCCCACATGCCTTTTGGCGAACACCAAACGTGTTTGCTTATTTATTTTTTTCTTTAAGCAATGGCTTTTTTTCTGGCAACTCTTCCGTAAAGCCCAGATCTGTGGAGTGTACGGCTTAAAGTGGTCCTATGGACAGATACTCCAATCTCCGCTGTGGAGCTTTGCAGCTCCTTCAGGGTTATCTTTGGTCTCTGATCTGTACTTCTCCACAACTTTGTCCCTTACCTGTTTGGAGAGCTCCTTGGTCTTCATGGTGCCGCTTGCTTGGTGGTGCCCCTTGTTTAGTGGTGTTGCAGACTCTGGGGCCTTTCAGAACAGGTGTATATATACTGAGATCATGTGACAGATCATGTGACACTTAGATTACACACAGGTGGACTTTATTTAACTAATTATGTGACTTCTGAAGGTAATTGGTTGCACCAGATCTTATTTAGGGGCTTCATAGCAAAGGGGCTGAATACATATGCACACACCACTTTTCCGTTATTTATTTTTTAGAATTTCTTTTAACAAGTAATTTTTTTCCATTTCACTTCACCAATTTGGACTATTTTGTGTGTCCATTGCATGAAATCCACATAAAAATCTATTTAAATTACAGGTTGTAATGCAACAAAATAGGAAAAATGCCAAGGGGGATGAATACAAGTGCAAGGCACTTGGAACTGCTTACAACATACAGTGGGGAAAAAAAGTATTTAGTCAGCCACCAATTGTGCAAGCAAGATTTCTGGCTCTCACAGACCTGTAACTTCTTCTTTAAGAGGCTCCTCTGTCCTCCACTCGTTACCTGTATTAATGGCACCTGTTTGAACTTGTTATCAGTATAAAAGACACCTGTTGTCACGGTTTCGGCCGAGGCTGCCTCTCTTCCTTGCTCGGGCAGGCTTCGGCGTTCGTCGTCTCCGGAATACTAGCTGCCACCGTTGTATGTTTCTATGTTCGTTTGGTCTTGTCTGGTATTGTACACCTGTTGTCGTTTAGTGTCATTAGTGTCCTATAAGTTCTCGTTGTGTTTGTCAGGTGTTGTGTGTGATTGTTTTCACTGTCGTGCATTTGCGCCATTATATACGGTTTGCTCGGTTGAGCTGTTCTCCTCTGTTTAGGAGAGTTTATTCGCACATGTTTAGTGTGCCCGTTTGTTTTACGCCTGCGTGCGGAGTTCTCGCCTCAGGGCTTTTCTTCGTGTTTTCAGTTTACTAAAGTCTTTTGGACTTATTTCCTGCGTCCTGCGCCTGATTCCAACACCACACCCACCTACAGCAAACACTGACAGAATCACACACCATTAGAATGGAATCAGCCGCAGCAGCACAGGAGACGTTGGAGGACAGGGTCCGGGAGCAGAATGACCAGATCCTGCGGATCGGGACCGCCCTGCAGGAAGTGATCACCACCCTCCAACGCTGGGAGACCCGAGGGACACCCCCAACGCCACCTTCCCTGCCATCACCATCGGCAAGTCAGCCCATTCCCGCTCCGGAACCCAGAGGAGTTCGACTCTCGCTCCCGAGGGCCTACGATGGGACCGCTGCCGGGTCCCATCGTCAGGGCTTCCTTCTCCAGGTGGAGCTTTACCTGGCCACCGTGCACCCGGCGCCCTCGGGACACGAGAGCGTGTCCGCCCTTATCTCCTGCCTTTCCGGCAAGGCGTTAGAATGGGCCAACGCCGAGTGGAGGAGGATAGACGCTACCACCATCACTTACGCTGAGTTCTCCCGCCGCTTCAGGGCGGTGTTTGACCATCCACCGGAGGGGAAAGCGGCGGGGGAGCGTCTGTTCTGCCTCCGGCAGGGGAAGAGGAGTGCCCAGGAGTTCGCGTTGGAATTCCGTACTCTAGCGGCGGATGCAGGGTGGAATGAGCGGGCCCTCATCGATCACTACCGCTGTAGTCTACGTGAGGACGTCCGTCGGGAGCTGGCCTGTCGGGACACCAGCCTCTCTTTCGACCAGTTAGTCGACATGTCCATCAGGCTGGACACCCTGCTGGCTACCCGCGGACGTCCCGAGGGAGGTCCGTCCATTTCACCCTCCAGCGTCTCCGAACCGAGCCCCATGGAGCTCGGGGGCGCTGGCGCTAGAGAGAGGAGGGGTCGGAATACGAGGGGGTCCATCACCTGCACCAACTGTGGTCGGGGAGGACACACCGCGGCTAGGTGCTGGGGATGGCCTCCTAGGGGAGAAGACGACAGGCCCCGCACTGGGGAGTCCTTCCAGGTGAGTAGGCGCCCCACTCACCCAGAGCTCTCTGTTGCGCACTTCTGTATACCTGTGCGTTTTCCACAGGTAGCACCTCATTCCCAGCATAAGGCGCTGGTAGATTCAGGCGCGGCTAGGAATTTTGTTGATAGGAAATTTTGTTTAGACTTAGGGATTCCCCTTCTTCCTGTTGACGTCCCCTTCCCCGTTCATGCCCTAGGTAGCCGTCCGTTGGGATCGGGCTTGATCAGGGAGGTCACGGCGCCACTTAGGATGTGTGCGTAGGGGGGTCATCAGGAGATGATCCAGCTATTTCTGATCGACTCGCCTGCGTATCCGGTGGTGCTGGGCATGCCCTGGTTGAGTACCCATAACCCGTCTATTTCGTGGCAGGAGAGGGCTCTGATGGAGTGGTCTGCCCAGTGTGTGGGTCGATGTTTAGGCGTTTCCGTAGGGGCTACCTCGGTGGAGAGTCCAAACCAGGTGCCCGCATTGCACGTTCCCCCTGAGTATGGGGACTTGGCTATTGTGTTCAGTAAGTCGAGGGCGACGCAGTTGCCTCCCCATAGGCAGGGAGATTGTGCGATAGACCTCCAGGCAGGAGCTGCGCTCCCACGGAGCCATGTGTATCCTCTGTCTCAGGAGGAGAAGAGAGCTATGGAGACTTACATAGACGAATCTCTGAGACAAGGATACATACGGCCCTCCACTTCCCCTGCGTCCTCGAGTTTCTTTTTTGTGAAGAAAAAGGATGGTGGGTTACGCCCGTGCATTGATTACCGTAGTCTCAATCAGATCACGGTGAAGTACAGTTATCCACTCTCGCTGATTGCGACCATGACGGAGTCATTGCACGGGGCGCGTTTCTTCACTAAATTAGATCTCAGGAGCGCGTACAACTTGGTGCGCATTAGGGGGGGCGATGAATGGAAGACAGCCTTTAGTACCACCTCGGGCCATTACGAGTATCTTGTCATGCCATACGGGTTGATGAACGCTCCTTCAGTTTTCCAATCATTCGTGGATGAGATCTTCAGGGACATGCAGGGGCAGGGGGTGGTCGTGTACATAGATGACATTCTCGTGTACTCGTCTACCCGAGTCGAGCATGTGGCACTGGTGCGCCGAGTGTTGGTCTCCTTTTTGGGTTATCAGTTGTCTGCGTCAGGGGTGAAGATGGAGGTAGACCGGGTGTCAGCCGTGCGTAATTGGCAAACGCCAACCACTGTGAAGGAGGTGCAGCAGTTTTTGGGGTTTGCGAATTACTACCGGAGGTTTATTCGGGGTTTTGGACAGGTGGCAGCTCCCATAACGTCTCTTTTGAAGGGGGGTCCGGTGCGTCTGCAGTGGTCAGCCGAGGCGGACAGGGCCTTTGGGAGGCTGAAGGACCTGTTTACCTCGGCTCCGGTGCTGGCGCATCCGGATCCCTCTTTACCATTTCAGGTAGAGGTGGACGCGTCAGAGGCCACCTAAACTCCGCCCCTGTGCTTTTTATTCCAAGAAGCTCAGTCCGGCGGAGCGAAATTATGAAGTAGGGGACAGGGAGCTGCTAGCCGTGGTACAGGCCCTAAAGGTGTGGAGGCACTGGCTTGAGGGGGCTCAACACCCTTTCCTCATTTTGACGGACCACCGTAACCTGGAGTACATCCGGACAGCTAGGAGACTAAACCCTCGCCAGGCGCGGTGGTATATGTTTTTGACCCGGTTCGTATTTAAGATCACGTACATCCCTGGGTCACAGAACGGTAAGGCAGACGCGCTGTCTCGGCGGTATGACACGGAGGAGAGGTCCGTGGAGCCCACTCCCATACTGCCGGAGTCTTGTCTGGTGGCACCGGTAGTGTGGGAGGTCGATGCTGAACTCGAGCGGGCGTTGCGCACCGACCCTAGTCCACCTCAATGCCCGGAGGGTCGGAAGTACGTTCCGCTCGAGGTTCGGGATCGATTGATCTATTGGGCTCACACGTCACCCTCCTCTGGACATCCTGGTATCGGCCGGACAGTGCACTGCCTTAGTGCTAAGTACTGGTGGCCCACGTTGGCGAGGGATGTGAGGGTTTATGTCTCCTCCTGCTCGGTGTTCGCCCAGTGTAAGGCGCCTAGACATCTGCCTAGGGGTAAGTTACTACCCCTGCCCGTTCCACAACGACCATGGTCTCACCTCTCGGTGGATTTCATCACTGACCTTCCTCCCTCACAGGGGAATACTACTATACTGGTCGTTGTGGACCGGTTCTCTAAGGCCTGTCGTTTGCTCCCTATGCCGGGCCTTCCTACTGCCCTATAAGACCGCCGAAGCGCTATTCACCCATGTTTTCCGGCACTACGGGGTACCCGAGGATATTGTGTCTGATCGAGGTCCCCAATTTACCTCCAGAGTCTGGAGAGCCTTTATGGAGCGGTTGGGGGTCTCGGTGAGCCTCACCTCGGGTTACCATCCGGAGAGTAATGGGCAGGTGGAACGTGTGAACCAGGATGTGGGTAGGTTTCTTAGATCATACTGCCAGGACCGGCCGGAGGAGTGGGCACGGTACGTTCCCTGGGCAGAAATGGCCCAGAATTCCCTACGCCATTCCTCCACTAACCTAACCCCTTTCCAATGTGTGTTAGGTTACCAGCCGGTTCTGGCACCTTGGCAGCAGAGCCAGATCGAGGCTCCTGCGGTGGATGAGTGGGTGCGGCGCTCGGAGGAGACGTGGAACGCTGCACACGTCCACCTGCAGCGGGCGCTCCGTCGTCAAAAGGCGAGCGCCGATCTCCACCGCAGTGAGGGACCGGTGTACGCACCTGGTGATCGAGTCTGGCTCTCTGTTTTACGCCTGCGTGCGGAGTTCTCGCCTCAGGGCTTTTCTTCGTGTTTTCAGTTTGTGCATTTACTAAAGTCTTTTGGACTTATTTCCTGCGTCCTGCGCCTGATTCCAACACCACACCCACCTACAGCAAACACTGACACCTGTCCACAACCTCAAACAGTCACACTCCAAACTCCACTATGGCCAAGACCAAAGAGCTGTCAAAGGACACCAGAAACAAAATTGTAGACCTGCACCAGGCTGGGAAGACTGAATCTGCAATAGGTAAGCAGCTTGGTTTGAAGAAATCAACTGTGGGAGCAATTTTTAGGAAATGGAAGACATACAAGACCACTGATAATCTCCCTCGATCTGGGGCTCCACGCAAGATCTCACCCCGTGGGGTCAAAATGATCACAAGAACGGTGAGCAAAAATCCCAGAACCACACGGGGGGACCTAGTGAATGACCTGCAGAGAGCTGGGACCAAAGTAACAAAGCCTATCATCAGTAACACACTACGCCGCCAGGGACTCAAATCCTGCAGTGCCAGATGTGTCCCCCTGCTTAAGCCAGTACATGTCCAGGCCCGTCTGAAGTTTGCTAGAGTGCATTTGGATGATCCAGAAGAGGATTGGGAGAATGTCATATGGTCAGATGAAACCAAAATATAACTTTTTGGTAAGAACTCAACTCGTCGTGTTTGGAGGACAAAGAATGCTGAGTTGCATCCAAAGAACACCATACCTACTGTGAAGCATGGGGGTGGAAACATCATGCTTTGGGGCTGTTTTTCTGCAAAGGGACCAGGACGACTGCTCCGTGTAAAGGAAAGAATGAATGGGGCCATGTATCGTGAGATTTTGAGTGAAAACCTCCTTCCATCAGCAAGGGCATTGAAGATGAAACGTGGCTGGGTCTTTCAGCATGACAATGATCCCAGACACACCGCCCGGGCAACGAAGGAGTGGCTTCGTAATAAGCATTTCAAGGTCCTGGAGTGGCCTAGCCAGTCTCCAGATCTCAACCCCATAGAAAATCTTTGGAGGGAGTTGAAAGTCCGTGTTGCCCAGCGACAGCCCCAAAACATCACTGCTCTAGAGGAGATCTGCATGGAGGAATGGGCCAAAATACCAGCAACAGTGTGTGAAAACCTTGTGAAGACTTACAGAAAACTTTTGACCTGTGTCATTGCCAACAAAGGGTATATAACAAAGTATTGAGAAACTTTTGTTATTGACCAAATACTTATTTTCCACCATAATTTGCAAATAAATTAATAAAAAATCCTACAATGTGATTTTCTGGATTTTTTCCCCTCATTATGTCTGTCATAGTTGACTTGTACCCATGATGAAAATTACAGGCCTCTCTCATCTTTTTAAGTGGGAGAACTTGCACAATTAGTGGCTGACTAAATACTTTTTTTCCCCCACTGTACATTTAAACTGGAAGAACTTGTTCCCGATTGGTGTTTTTTTCTATAATTGATGAAGGATTTTGAGGCTGATTCCTTGACCTCTCAGTGTTTTAAAATTGCTGTTTTATGATTTTGTTATACTCCTGTGATTTCTATGGATGTTTACTGGAGTTTTTCATGTTGTCTGTCTGTAGTTGTTTGATGACTTGGCGCTGCCTGTCTTGGCCAGGACGCTCTTGAAAATGAGATTTCAATTATCAATGAGCCCTTCCTGGTTAAATAAAGTTTAAATAAAATAAATAACATTTTCTCAAATGTCAAATTTCGAAGTTGTTGTAAACGTCAAATTTCAAAGTGTTTAAGGTTCACTTTAGGCATTAACTCTGCATTTTTAAGGTTAGGGTTAAGTTTAAGCATTCATTCCAAATGCTTAAGGTCAAAAACAACTTTCTATCACTTGATTCGAACTTGCAATCTTTGGAATCAGCATCTGCCTCTGATCCAAAAGTTGCATATATAAAACCAGCAATAAAAATATGTTTTTTAGATTTTTGTTGGCATTAACTCCAAATGCTTAAAATAAAAGGTTATTATTTTGACTCATCTGTCCATAGAACATTCTTCCAAGAATCTTGATGATCATCCAGGTGCTTCCAGGTGCTTTTTGGAAAACTTGAGTCAGCTTTTTGGATGAGATGGGTCCCATTATGTCTGACGAAAACCAAACACTGCATTCCACAGTAAGGACTTTATACCAACGGTCAAGCATGGTGGTGGTGGTGTGATGGTTTGGGGATGCTTTGCTGCCTCAGGACCTGGACGACTTGCCTTAATAGAAGGAACCATGAATTCTGCTCTGTATCAGAGAATTCTACAGGAGAATGTCAGACCATCCGTCTGTGAGCTAAAGCTGAAGCGCAGTTGGGTCATGCAGCAAGACAATGATCCAAAACACACAATCAAGTCTACATGGAAATGGTTAAAAAGCAAAACATTTGAAGTTTTGGAATGGCCTAGTCAAAGTCCAGAACTAATCCCAATTGAGATGTTGTGGCAGGACTTGAAACGAGCAGTTCATGCTTGAAAACCCACAAATGTCGCTGAGTTAAAGCAGTTCAGCATGGAGGAGTGGGCCAACATTACTCAACAGCGACGTGAGCGACTGATTAACAACTACAGGAAGCATTTGGTTGCAGTCATTGCAGCTAAAGGTGGCACAACCAGTTATTGACTGTAAAGGGGGCAATTACTTTTTCACACAGAGGAATTGGGTGTTGCAAAAGTATATATTATTTTTTGTTATTTGTAAACTCAGGTTCCTTTTATATAATATTTGGTTTTGGTTGAAGATCTGATAACATTCAACATACATTTAAAAAAAAAAAAGTAGAGTAATTTAAAAAATACTTTTTCACGGCACTGTATATATTATACCCCAGGCCCAGTTCAGATCTAACCATCACTTCAGATCAGAATTAGTTCTAACCCCAGGCCCAGTTCTAACCATCACTTCAGATCAGAATTAGTTCTAACCCCAGGCCCAGTTCTAACCATCACTTCAGATCAGAATTAGTTCTAACCCCAGGCCCAGTTCTAACCATCACTTCAGATCAGAATTAGTTCTAACCCCAGGCCCAGTTCTAACCATCACTTCAGATCAGAATTAGTTCTAACCCCAGGCCCAGTTCTAACCATCACTTCAGATCAGAATTAGTTCTAACCCCAGGCCCAGTTCTAACCATCACTTCAGATCAGAATTAGTTCTAACCCCAGGCCCAGTTCTAACCATCACTTCAGATCAGAATTAGTTCACTGTGTGACTGGTATCTGATGTGTTAGTGTTGCACCATTATGGAGTCCTGTGGTTCTTTGTTAGCAAACTGATGCTAGTCACTTCTGGCACTTGTCTCCTCGCATTAAGACCCTTTGTGAGAGAGCTGCGTGATTGTCAAATCAAATCATATTTTATTTGTCCCATGCGCCGAATACAAAAGTTGTAGACTGTACCGTGAAATACTTAGTTACGAGCCCTCCCCAACGATGCATATTTTAATAAATAAACCAATAATTCAGCTATATATACTACCAGATCACTGTGCGAGGTACTTGAGGTACTGTTTATACATATGAGCCGAGGTAAAGTGACTAGGCATTAGGATGGGTATTGTGTGTGTATGTACGCAGGTGCGTGTGTGTGTGCGTGTGTGTGTATGTGTGCCTGTGTGTGTGTGTGTGTGTGTGTGTGTGTCTGTGTGTGTGTGTGTGTGTGTGAGCCTCTGTGTGCGTGTGTGTATGTGTGTGTGTGTGTGCGTGCGTGTGTGTATGTGTGTGTGTGCGTGTGTGTGAGCCTCTGTGTGTGTGTGTGTGTGTGTGTGGAGCCTCTGTGTGTGTGGTGTGTGTGTGTGTGTGTGTGTGTCTGTGTGGTGTGTGTGTGTGAGCCTCTCTGTGTGTGGTGTGTGTGTGGTGTGTGTGTTGTGTGTTGTGTTGTGTGTGTGTGTGTGTGTGGTGTGTGTCCTGTGTGTGAGGATATGCCCCCCCCCACCAGACACCAAACCCCCTGTGTGTGGTTGCGTGTGTGAGGTGCAGAATATATGTGTGTGCTGGCAGTCGTGTGTGTGTGTGTGTGTGTGTGTGTGTGTGTGTGTGGTGTTGTGTGTGTATGAGTTTGGTGGAGGGTATTTTGTATTCAATTGCCATCTCCTTACCCCAAACAAGCGAAAAAAGAAAAACAAAAAAAGAGGGGGTGAGAGAGAAAAAGAGAGAAGAAGAGGAGAGAAGGGACCAGGAGAAGAAAAAAAAGAGAAGAAAAACCACAGAGAGAAAGAGAGAGAAAAAGAGAGAAAAGAAAGAAGAGACAAAAGAACGAAGATAGAGAGAAGAGAGAGAAAAAAAAGAGAGAAGGGAAGAAAGAGAGGAAAAAAGAGAGAAAAAAGAAGGAGAAATATGTATAATAAAAATAAATTATATAAAAATCTATAAATATATAAATTATATACAAAATATCACCTTTATTACATATATCCTCTCCCCCCTCTCTCCCTCTCTCTCCCTCTCTCTTCACCTCTCTCTCCCCCTCTCTCCTCCTCGTCTCCTCAGACTCTCACCTCCCTCTGTTCCTCTTTTACTTTAATTATCTCCCCTCCCCATCTCTCCCTCTCTCCCCCTCTCTCCCCTCTCTCCCTCTCTCCCCCTCTCACCCTCTCTCTCCACCTCTCTCTCCCTCTCTCTCCTCCTCGTCTCCTCAGACTCTCACCTCCCTCTGTTCCTCTTTTACTTTAATTCTGATGCTAATTGAAATTGTATCTCTTTGTAGCAAGCTTAAGCTTGGTCTCTCTCTCTCTCTCTCTCTCTCTCTCTCTCTCTCTCTCTCTCTCTCTCTCTCTCTCTCTCTCTCTCTCTCTCTCTCTCTCAATTAATTAAATTAAATTCAATAGACTTTATTGACATGGCAAGTTAAATTACTTACATTGTCAAAGTATACATATAACAAAAATGGTGGGACCAACAGCAATAATAATGTTAGTAGTGGAAATGGGATTAACATTAACAGCAACTACAACAACAATATTAATGAGAATAACAATACATTAATGCAATAGTAGTCAACCAATCTCAACATGACTAAGAAGACACATTACATGCTATGAAAGCCAAAACAAAACAGGAAATATTATTGACATTACATTACACTTTTCACTGGCTGTCCCTCAGGTTGTGGCAGAAGGACACATATTTGGCTGAAAAAAGGAGAGAGAGAGAGGTGAGAGAGAGAGAGAGAGAGAGAGAGAGAGAGAGAGAGAGAGAGATAGAGCGAGCGAGAGAGAGAAGAGAGAGAGCGGGAGGGAAAGGAGAGAGAGAAAGAGGAAATAGAGAGAGAGCGAGAGAGAGAGAGAGAGATAGAGAGAGAGAGCGAGAGAGAGAGAGAGAGAGCGAGATGAGAGGGAGAAGACAAAGAGGGGAGGGAAAGAGAGTATCGCTCTCTCTCTCTCTCTCTCTCTCTCCTCTCTCTATCTCTCTCTCTCTCTCCTCTCTCTCTCGTCTTCTCTCTCTCTGCTCTCTTCTCACTATTTCTCTTCTCTCTCTCTCCCTCTTGCCTTTACTCTCTCGGACTCCCTATGCTTCACTCTCTCTCTGTCTCTGTTGTCTGTCTCTCGTCTCGTCCTCTGTTCTCTCCTCTTGCTTTCACTCTCTCTCTCTCTCTCTCTCTCTCTCTCTCTCCTCTATCTCTCTCCCTCTTGCGTTCACTCGCTCTCTGTCTCTGTGTCTGTCTCTCTGTCTCTGTCTCTCTGTCTCTCCCTCTTGCTTTCACTCTCTCTCTCTCTCTCTCCCTCTTGCTCTCTCTCTCTCTCCCTCTTGCTCTCCCTCGTGCTCTCTCCCTCTTGTGCTCTCTCTCTTTCTATCTTGCTCTTTCTCACTCAATTTAATTTAAATTCAAAGGGCAAAATAACATTCCAGTTAGCTCTGTATATTTGTTACACTGCTAGACTGTTAGACTGTTACACTGTTACAGTGGTTAGACTGCATAGACTGTTTGACTGCATAGACTGCTAGACTGTTACACTGATAGACTGCTTAGTGTTCTTGGACTGTCAGACTGTATAAACTGTTAAGACTATTAGACAATTTGACTGTTTGACTGTTAGAATACTTAAACCACTTAGACCGCTTAGACTGTTAGACTGCTAGACTTTTAGACTTTTGGACTGTTAGACTGTTTGATTGTTCGCCTGCTAGACCGCTAAACTGCTAGACTGTTAGACCGTTAGACCGTACACTGTTACACTGCTTAGACTGCTTAGACAGCTTAGACTTTTAGACATTTAGATTGTTAGACTGCTTAGACTGCTTAGACTGTTAGAATGCCAGACTTTTAGACTGTTAGACTGCTATATTGATAGAATGCTGGACTGCTTAGACTGTTAGACTCTTAGAATGCTTAGACTGCTTAGCCTGATTGACTATGTGACTGTTTGACTGCTTCTTCTAGACTTGGAATGTTAGACTGTTACACTGTTACAGTTCTTAGACTGCTAGACTGCCTAGATTGTTAGGACTGTTAGACAGGCTTTTCGAATGCTTTAGCACTGGTTAGACTGCATATGACTGTTCAGACTGATTAGACTGTTAGACTGGATAGGGACTGTTAGACTTTGGTTAGAATGATAGACTGGTTAGACTGCATTAGCTGTTAGATGATAGACTGTTAGGGGGGGGGGACTGCTGAGAATGCTTAGACTGCTTTAGAATGTTAACATTTTAGGACCTGGTTACAATGCTTAGTTGATACTGGATTACTTGTAACACTATTACACTGTTTTTAAAGTGTTAGATTAATTAAAACTATTAGATGGGGTTATAGACTGTTAGAATGCTACATGTTTACATTTACATTTTTAGATTTTTAGCAGACGCTCTTATCACAGAGCGACTTACATTTAATTTTTTATTTTTATACTGGGCCCCCCCGTGGGAATCGAAACCACAACCCTGGCGTTGCAAAACGCAGGCTCTACAAACTGAGCATACCCTGCCGAGATGCCCTACCGGCCATTCTGTTACCCTGGACGACGCTGGGCAAATTGTGCGCCGCCCCATGGGTCTCCCGGTCGTGGCCGGCTACGACAGAGCCTTGATTCGAACCAGGATCTCTAGTGGCACAGCTAGCACTGCGATGCAGCGCCTTAGACCACTGCGCCACTCGGGAGACTAGACTGCTTAGACGGTTATACTGTTAGACTGTTAGATTGTTAGACTGTTAGACTGTTAGACTGTTAGACTGGTTAGACTGTTAGACTGCTTAGACTGTTAGACTGTTAGACTGTTAGACTGTAGACTGTTAGACTGCTAGACTGTTAGACTGTTAGACTGTTACTCTGAACCACTCTTACACTGTTAAAATGTTAGATAATTAAACTCTTACACTTTTAGGCTGTTAGACTGCTTGATGGCTAGACTGTTAGACTGTTAGACTGTTAGACTGTTACAACTGTTACACTGTTAGACTGCTAGATGGCTAGACTGTTAGACTGTTAGACTGTTAGACGGTTAGACTGTTAGACTGTTAGACTGCTGGATGGCTAGACTGCTTAGACTGTTATACTGTTAGACTGTTAGACTGTTAGACCTTTAGACTGTTAGACTGTTAGACTGTTACACTGCTAGACTGCTTAGACTGTTAGACTGCTTAGACTGTTAGACTGTTAGACTGTTAGACTGCTTAGACTGTTAGACCGTTAGACCGTTAGACCGTTGGACTGTTTAGACTGTTAGACTGTTAGACTGTTAGACTGTTAGACTGCTAGACTGTTAGACTGTAGACTGTTAGACTGTTAGACCATTAGACTGTTAGACTATTAGACTGTTAGACTGTTAGACTGTTAGACTGTTAGACTGTTAGACTATTAGACTGTTAGACTGTTAGACTGTTATAATGTTAGACTGCTTACACTGCTTAGACTGTTAGACTGTTAGACTGCTTAGACTGTTAGACTGTGAGATGCTTAGGACGTTAGACGTGTAGACTGTTAGACTGTTCGAATGTTAGACATGCCTAGATGTTGGACCGTTAGACCGTTTAGACCGTTAGGTGTTTGGACCGTTAGACTGTTAGAATGTTAAAAACTGTTAGACTGTGGACTGTTAGACTGGTAGACTGTGAGACTAAGATGCTACACTGCTTAGACGGTTAGACTGTAGACTGCTAGATGTTAGAATGTTTAGACTGCCCCTTAGGACTGTAGGGAGGTAGGACCTACACCCCCCCCCCCCCGGTAGACTGTTAGACTGTTAGACTGTTAGGACTGTTAGACTGTTAGACTTGTTATACTGTTAGATGCTAGATGCTAGATTGTTAGAATGTTAGGGACAGCTTAGAGTGCTTAGATTTGTTAGATGCTTAGCTGTTAGGACTGCTAGCCCATGTTAGACTGTTAGACGTTAGAATGTTAGACTGTTATACTGTCTAGAATGCTAGAATGCTAGACCTGATACGCCGACCACATTTGCCGCCCGGCTTAGACAGCTTAGAGTGCTAGCTCCTGTCCCTAGACATGTTAGACGCTACTCTGTTACACTATTACACTGTTAAAATGTTCGATCAAGTAAACGTTACACTTTTAGGATGTGTAGACTGCTTGAGGCTAGATGTTAGACTGTCTAAATGTTAGACTGTTAGATGTTACACTGTTAGACTGATAGACGGATGCTAGAATAAATAAATAAAATAAATTGTCATTTAGCAGACGCTCTTATCCAGAGCGACTTACAGGAGCAATGTAGGGTTAAGTGCCGGCTCAAGGGACCATCGACAGATTTTCACCTGAGTCGGTACTGGGTGATTAGAACCACGACCTTTCGGTTACTGGCACAACGCTCAGGTAGACGTTAGACTGTTAGACGGTTAGACTGGACCCCACACTGTTGCTGTTAGACTGTTAGACTGTTAGACCTTTAGACTGTTAGACTGTTAGACTGCTAGACTGCTTAGACTGTTAGACCGCTTAGACTGTTAGACTGTTAGACTGTTAGACTGTTTAGACTGTTAGACCGTTAGACCGTTAGACCGTTAGACTGTTTAGACTGTTAGACTGTTAGGCTGTTAGACTGTTAGACTGTTAGACTGTTAGACTGCTATATTGATAGAATGCTGGACTGCTTAGACTGTTAGACTCTTAGAATGCTTAGACTGCTTAGCCTGATTGACTATGTGACTGTTTGACTGCTTCTTCTAGACTTGGACTGTTAGACTGTTACACTGTTACAGTTCTTAGACTGCTAGACTGCTAGATTGTTAGACTGTTAGACAGCTTAGACTGCTTAGACCGTTAGACTGCATAGACTGTTAGACTGATAGACTGTTAGACTGATAGACTGTTAGACTGCATAGACTGTTAGACTGATAGACTGCTTAGACTGTTAGACTGTTAGACTGATAGACTGCTTAGACTGTTAGACTGTTAGACTGTTAGACTGTTAGAATGTTAACATTTTAGACTGTTACACTGCTTAGATTGATTAGACTGTTAGACTGATACTCTGTTACACTATTACACTGTTAAAATGTTAGATAATTAAACTGTTAGATGGGTAGACTGTTAGAATGCTACATTTTTACATTTTAGTCATTTAGCAGACGCTCTTATCCAGAGCGACTTACATTTAATTTTTTATTTTTATACTGGCCCCCCGTGGGAATCGAACCCACAACCCTGGCGTTGCAAACGCCATGCTCTACCAACTGAGCTCCCTGCCGAGCTCCCTACCGGCCATTCTGTTACCCTGGACGACGCTGGGCAAATTGTGCGCCGCCCCATGGGTCTCCCGGTCGTGGCCGGCTACGACAGAGCCTTGATTCGAACCAGGATCTCTAGTGGCACAGCTAGCACTGCGATGCAGCGCCTTAGACCACTGCGCCACTCGGGAGACTAGACTGCTTAGACGGGTTATACTGTTAGACTGGTTAGATGTTTAGACTGTTAGACTGTTAGACTTAGACTGGTTAGACTGTTAGACTGCTTAGACTGTTAGACTGTTAGACTGTTAGACTGTTAGACTGTTAGAAGTTACTTGTTACACTCTTACACTGTTAAAAGTTAGTAGATAATTAAACTGTTAACACTTTAGGATTGTCCTGTGTCTGGTTAGACTGCTTGATGGCTAGACTGTTTAGACTGTTAGTTGTTAGACTGTTACACTGTGACACTGTTACACTGTTAGACTGATAGATGGCTAGACTGTTAGACTGTTAGACTGTTAGACGGTTAGAATGTTTAGAATGTTAGGACTGCTGGATTGCTAGACTCACTTAGGACTGTATTACTGTTAGACTGTTAGACCTTTAGACTGTTAGACTGTTAGACTGTTACACTGCTAGACTGATCTTAGGACTGTTTAGACTGCTTGATGTTAGACTGTTAGACTGTTAGACGCTTAAGATGTTTAGACGTTAGACCAGTAGACCGGGTAGACTGTTTGAGCTGTTAGACTGTTAGACTGTTAGACGCTAGACTGTTAGACTGCTAGACTGTTAGACTGTTAGACCGTTAGACTGTTAGGACTATAGAATGTTAGGAATGTTAGCTGCTAGGACTGTAGGACTGTTAGGACTGTTATAATTAGACTATTAGACTGGCGTACACCTGCTCCCTTAGACCAGTTGATGATGTTTAGAGCTTGGACTGTAGATGTTAGATGCTTAGACTGTTAGACCGTACTGATGTTAGACTGTTAGACCATGTTCGATGTTAGACTGCTAGACTGTAGACCGTTAGACGTTAGACGTTAGGATGTTTGACCGTAGATGTTTAGACTGTTAAAACTGTTAGACTGTTTTAGACTGTTAGACTGTAGACTGTTAGACTGTTAGACTATTAGACTGCTACACTTGCTTAGATGTAGACTGCTTAGACTGTTAGACGTTAGACTGCTTAGACTGTTAGACCGTTAGGACTGTTTAGACTGTTAGACTGTTAGAGTTAGACTGTAGAACTGTTAGATGTTAGACTTGGTAGACTCCGCTAGAATGCTAGCACGATTGTTCCCCTAGAATGTTGACAGATTAGGAGTGCTTGATTGTTAGACTGCTTAGAACTGTTAGGACTGCTTAGAAGTTAGAGGTAGACTGTTATTTACGTTTAGACTGCTAGATAGTTAGGACTGGTTTAGACAGCTTAGAGTGCTTTCGACTTTAGACTGTATTAGACTTTAGACTGTTGATGTTAGACTGTTAGATGCTAGACTGTTAGATTGTTAGACTGCTTAGACTGTTAGACTGTTAGAATGTTAGACTGTTAGACGGTTAGATGTAGACTGCTCAGACTGTTAGACTGTTTAGACTGTTAGGACTGTTAGACTGTTTAGATGTTATACTGTTAGGACTGTTAGACTGTTAGAATGCTAACTGCTAGATTGTTAAGCTAGCATGTTAGACAGCTTGAGATGCTTTAAATTGTTAGACTTGCTGCTAGACGTTAGACCCGATTCGCCAGACTGTTAGACTGTTCGACTGTTAGACTGTTAGACTGTTATACTGTTTAGATGCTAGAATGCAGATTGGGTAGACTGTGAGACTGTTAGACTGTTAGCAGATTAGAGTGCTTAGACTGTAGGACTGCTTAGACTGTTAGACTGTTAACTGTATCGACTGATGAGGACTGTAGATTGTTAGACTGTTAGACTGTTAGATTGTTAGACTGCTAGACTGCTAGACTGCTAGACTGGATAGACTGCTTGACGGTTAGAACGTTAGACCGTTAGACTGTTTGACTGTAGATGTTAGCCTTAGACTGTTATACGTTATACTGTTAGACTGCTAGGATGATAGAGGGTTAGACGGTAGGACAGCTAGAGTGCTAGACTGTTAGACTGGCTTAGACTGCTTAGACTGCTTAGACTGCTTAGACTTCTTAGACTGTTAGACTGTTAGACTGTTAGACTGCATAGACTGCTTAGACTGTTAGACTGTTAGACTGTTAGACCTAGACTGCTTAGACTGCCTAGATGTTAGGTGTTCGAATGTTAGACAGTAACATTTTATATGTTACACTGTTAGACTGCTAGGGACTGATTACAATGTAGCACTGTTAGACTGTTAGACTGTTACACTGCTAGAATGTTAGACTGTTAGACTGGAGACTGCTTAGACTGTTAGACTGTTTAGACTGTTAGAATGTTATACTGTTAGACCTGTATATACTGTTAGATGTTAGACTGTTTTAGAAACGTTCTCAACTGTTACACTGTTAGCTATGTTTCGGACTGTTAGCTGTTTAGAAAGTTCAAACTTTACACTGTTAGACTGTTAGGAGCTTTAGACTGTTAGACGTTAATTTACATGTTAGACTGTTAGACTGTTAGACTGGTTAGAACCGTTCAACTGTTACAATGTTAGACTGTTAGACTGTCTAGACTCTGTTTAGAACGTTCAAATGTTACATTTATGGACTGTTCAGCACTCACACACACGACCCCTGTAGCATGTTTAGAACGGTAAACTGTACACTCGTTAGACGTTAGACTGTTAGGGACTGTTTAGAACGTTTTCAACTGTTTACACTGTTAGACTGTTTAGACTGTTAGGTGAATGGTTAGAATGTTCAACCGGTGACACTGTAGACTGTTTAGACTGTTAGGAGGTTAGAACGTTAACTGTTACACTGTTAGACTGTAGAACTGTTAGACTGTTAGAACGTTAAAAACCTTGGTACACTGGTTAGACTGTTTAGACTGTTAGATGTTAGACGGTGTAGACTGCTAGATGCTAGACTGTTACTTTACTCTGTTACACGTTTAGACTTTTGAACTGTTAGACTCTATGACAGTTTGACTATTTTGCCTGCTACACCGCTAAAACTGCTGCACTGTTAGGACTGTAGACCAGACACTGTTAACGTGGCTTAGACTGCTTAGAGAGCTTTACCTTCGGACTTTTAGATGTTAGATGATAGACTGTTGACTGTTAGACTGTTAGACTGCTTGACATGCTTAGACTGTTTAAACTGTTAGGATGCTTAGACATGCTTAGACAGTTAGACTGTTAGGACTGTAGGACTTGCTTACACTCTTAGACTGCTAGACTGTTAGACTGTTAGATGTTAGACTGCTGGACTGTTAGACTGTTTAGACTGTATATGTTAGCTGTTAGGGACTGTTCGATGTTAGACTGCTAGACTGTTAGAATGTTAGACTGCTTAGACCTTTAGATGTTGACTGTTAGCATGTTTAGATGTTAAATGTTAGACTGTTTAGACTGTAGATGCTTACAATGCTTAGGACTGTTAGACTGTTAGACTGGTAGACTGCTTACACTGCCTAGACGCTTAGACTGTTAGACTGTTAGACTGTTTAGACTGCTTGACTGTTATGATGTTGACTGTTATACTGTTAGACTGCGAGACTGCTAGAGAGTGTAGAATGTTTAGAACGGTAGACCGTTAGGACTGTTAGACTGGTTAGGACTGTTAGCTGTTAGACGTTCGACGGCTATACTGATTAGACTGCTTACCACTGTTAGACTGTTAGATGCTAGGATGCTAGACTGCTTAGACTGTTGACTGTTCGACTGCTTAGACGGTTAGATGCTTAGACTGTGAGACTGCTTAGACTGTTAGGACTGTTAGACTGTTAGAACTTTAACTGTTAAGACTGCTAGACTGTTAGACTGTTAGAACCTTTAGACCCATAGACTGTGAGACTGTTAGACTTGTGTAGACTGTAGACTGTTAGACTGCTTAGACTGCGAGACTGTAGGACTGTTAGACTGTTTGACTGCTTAGGACTGCTTAGACTGCTTAAATGTTAGGCTGTTAGAATGTTAGACAGTAACTTTTAGACTGTACACTGTTAGACTGGCTTAGGAATGATTAGACTGTTAGACTGTTAGATGTTGACTGTTAGACTGTTTTAGACTGTAGACTCTTAGACTCTTTAGACTGATTAGACTGTAGACCGTTTAGGCGGTTAGACCGTTAGACTTTTATTTAGACTGTTATCTGTTAGACTGTTTAGGACTGTTTAGTTAAGAAAGTTCAACTGTTACACTGTCAGCTGTTTAGGATGTTAGAAGTTGTAGAACGTAACTGTTACACTGTTTAGACTGTTTAGACTGTTAGACTTAGATGTAGGACTGCTAGAAGCTAGACTGTTACTCTGTTACACGTTTAGACTTTTGGACTGTTAGACTCTATGACAGTTTGACTGTTCACCTGCTACCACCGCTCCTAAAACTGCTTAACTGTTGACTGTAGATCGTACACTGTTACACTGCTTAGACTAAGTAGACAGCTTAGCCTTTTAGATTTTAGACTGTTAGACTGTTATGAGATGGTCGACTGTTAGGACTGGTAGCCTGTTAGCTGTTAGACTGTTAGATGTTAGACTGGTCGACTGTTAGAGTTTTGAGATGTGACTGCTAGACTGTTAGACTTGTTAGACTGTTAGACTGTTAGAATGCTAGACGTTCGACTGTTTAGACTGCTTAGACGTAAGAACCTTTAGACTGTTAGACTGTTAGATGGTAGACTGTAGACTGTTAGACTAATAGACTGTATAATGTTTTAGAATGTTAGACTGCTGACACTGCTTAGACTGGTTAGACTGTTAGACTTCTAGACTGCTAAGGACGGTTAGACTGTTAGAGTGCTTAGACTGTTATACTGTTATACTGTTAGGGACTGCTCAGACTTTTAGATGTTGACTGCTTTAGGGACTTTATAATGTTAGAATGTTAGACTGGTCGTAGAATGCTTTGGACTGCTTAGATGCTTAGACTGGTTAGACTGTTAGACAGTTAGGACTGTTATACTTGTTAGAATGCTACACTGCTATACTGTTAGAATGTTAGGACTGTAGACTTTTAGACTGTTATGTACTGTTGTTAGACTGTTAGACTGTTAGAACGTTCAACGTACACTGTAGACTGTTTAGAACGTTCAACTGTTAGACTGTTTAGACTGGTTAGACTGTTAGACTGCTTAGTATGCTAGACGGCTGAGATCGGCTAGACTGTTAGGGGCTGTTTAGACTGTAGACTGTTTAGATATTAGGACTGTTAGACTGTTAGACTGTTAGACTGTTACACTGGTACACTGTTACACTGTTAAAATGTTAGATAATCAACTGTTACACGTTAAGGCGTTAGACAGCTTAGATGGCTAGAATGTTAGACTGTTAGATGTTAGGGACTGTTGGACTTATAGGGACTGTTAGACTGTTGACTGTGAGATGGGGTTAGACTGTTAGAATGTTAGGATGTTAGACTGTTACACTAATACACTGTTAAACATGGTTATAGATAATTAAACTGTTACACTTTTAGTTGTAGACTCTTAGAACTGCTTCAAACTGCTTCAATGCTTATAATGTTGGACTGTTAGATTTAGAATTTTGGACTGTTAGACTTCTTAGCGTTTAGACTGTTAAAATGTTAGGCTGTTTAGAATTTAGACAGTTTAACATTTTAGACTGTAACACTGTTAGAATGCTTAGACTGATTATACTGTTAGGACTGTTAGGACTGTTAGACTGTTAGACTGTTAGACTGCTGACTGTTAGACTCTTAGACTGATTAAGACTGTAGAGCGTAGACTGTTTAGGACTGTTAGACTTTAGACTGTTATACTGTTACACTGTTAGACTGTTAGACTGTTAGACTGTTTAGAACGTTCAACTGTTTACAACTGTCAGACTGTTTGACTGTTAGACTGTTTAGATAGAACGGTCAACTGTTACACTGGTAGGACTGTTTAGACCTGGTTAGACTGTTTTTAGAACGTCAACTGTTACACTGTTAGACTGTTTAGAACTTTAGACTGTTTAGACTGCTAGACTGCTAGACTTTAGACTGTACTCTGTTACCACTTTAGACTTTTGGGACTGTTTAGACTCTATGACAGTTTGACTGTTCTCAACCTGTACACCTGCTAAAACTGCTGAACTGTAGACTGTTAGACCGTTACACTGTTCCACTGCTTAGACTGCTTAGGAACAGCTTAGCTTTTAGACTTTAGACTTTTAGACTTTTAGACTGTTAGACTGTTAGACGGTTAGACTGTTATACTGTTAGACGTTAGACTGTTAGAATGTTAGAACCTTTAGCCTGTGTTAGACTGTTAGACTGCTAGGCTGGCTTAGACTGTTAGACCGCTTAGACTGTTAGACGTTAGATTTAGAATGTTTTTAGGACGGTTGAGACCGGTTAGACCGTTGACCGTTAGACGTTAGGACGTTAGACTGTTAGGCTGGTAGACTGTTCGGACTGTTAGACTGTTAGACTGCTATATGATAGAATTTGCTGGAATGCTTAGACTGTTAGTCTTAGAATGCTTTAGGATGCTTAGCCTGATTTGCTAGACGGTTTGACTGACTTCTTCTAGACTGGATGGTAGGACTGTTACACTGTTACAGTCTTAGACTGCTAGAAGGCTAGATTGTTAGAACTGTTAGACCAGCTTAGACTGCTTAGACGTTAGAGCATGGACTTTAGACTGATAAGCTGTTAGATGATGACTGTGGGACTGATTAGACTGTTAGAATGAAAGACTGCGTAGATGTTAGACTGTAGACTGATTAGACCGCTTAACTGTTAGACTGTTAGACCTGTTAGACTGTGAGAATGTTAACATTTTAGACTGTACACTGCTAGATTGATAGACTGTTAGACTGATACTTGTTACACTATACCACTGTTAAAATGTTAGAGAATTAAACGTTAGAGGGTATAGACTGTTAGAATGCTACATTTTTACATTTAGTCATTAGCAGACGGCCTTCTTATCCAAGAGCGGACTACATTTATTTTTTATTTATTACTGGCCCACGTGGAATCGAACCCCAACCCTGGCGTTGCAAACGCCAGCTCTACCAACTGAGCTCCCTGCGAGCTCCCTACGGCCATTCTGTACCCTGGGACGACGCTGGGCAAATTGTGCGCCGCCCCATGGGTCTCCCGGTCGTGGCGGCTACGAAGAGCCTTTGATTCGAACCCGGATCTTAGTGGCACAGCTAGCAACTGCGAGGTGCAGCGCCTTAGACCACTGCCGCCATCGGGGGGAGACTAGACTGCTAGACGGTTTTATTACTGTTAGACTGTTAGATTGTTAGACTGTTAGACTGTTAGGGACTGTTAGACTGGGTAGACTGTTAGACTGCTAGGATGTAGATGTTGACTGTAGACTGTTTAGACTGTTAGACTGTTAGACTGTTACCTGTACACTCTTTACAATGTAAAATGTAGAGAATAAAAGTTACACTTGTAGGCTGTAGGATGTTGATGGCTAGACGTTAGGACTGTTAGACTGGTAGACTGTTACACTGTTACACTGTTACACTGTTAGACTGAAAGATGGCTAGACTGTTAGATCTGTTAGGATGTTAGAGCGGGTTAGATGTTAGGACTGTTAGACTGCTGGATGGCTAGACTGCTTAGACTGTTATACTGTTAGACTGTTAGACCTTTAGACTGGTAGACTGTTAGACTGTTACACTGCTAGACTGCTTAGACTGTTAGACTGCTTAGACTGTTAGACTGTTAGACTGTTAGACTGCTTAGACTGTTAGACCGTTAGACCGTTAGACCGTTTAGACTGTTTAGACGTTGACTGTAGAGTTAGACTGCCAGACTGTTAGAACTGCAGGGACTGTTTAGACTGTATAGACCGTCTTAGAACTGTTAGGACTATTAGACTGTTAGACTGTTAGACTGCTAGACTGTTAGACTGTTAGACTGTTAGACTATTAGACTGCTTACACTGCTTAGACAGTTAGACTGTTAGACTGCTTGGACTGTTAGACTGTTAGACTGCTTAGACTGTTAGACCGTTAGACTGTTAGACTGTTAGACTGTTAGACTGTTAGACTGCTAGACTGTTAGACCGTTAGACCGTTAGACCGTTAGGCTGTTTGACCGTTAGACTGTTTAGACTGTTAAACTGTTAGACTGTTAGACTGTTAGACTGTTAGACTGTTAGACTGTTAGACTATTAGGGGACGCCTACACTGCTAGATGTTGGATGCTTAGACTGTTAGACTTTTAGACTGCTAGACTGTTAGAACGTTAGACTGTTGAGACTGTTAGACTGTTAGACTGTTAGACTGTTAGATGTTAGGACTGTCTAGACTGCTAAGACTTGCTTAGATTTTAGAATGTTAGAAGCTTAGAGTGCTTAGATTGTTAGGGGGGGGGGACTTGCTTATAGGGACGTTAGACGGCTAGACTGTTAGACTGATTAGATGTTATACTGTTAGACTGCTAGACTGTTAGAACGTTAGCAGATTAGAGTGCTTAGACTGTAGAGCTTTGACTGTTAGGGACGTTAGACTGTTAGGACTGTTGACTTGCTTAGAATGTTAGATTGTTAGGACTGCTTAGACGTTAGAATGCTTAGAATGTTAGACTGTTAGACTGTTAGACTGTTAGACTGCTCAGACTGTTAGACTGTTTATAGACTGTTAGACTGTTAGACTGTTAGACTGTAAATGTCTAGACTGTTAGACTGTTAGGAATGAAGACGCCTGATTGTAATGTGAGACAGCTTCTAGAGTGATTTCTTAAATGTTAGACTGCTAGACTGTAAGACTGCTTAGACGTTAGACTGTTAGACTGTTAGCTGTTAGCTGTTATACTGTAGGACTGCTGAATGCTAGATTGTCGACGGTTAGATGTTAGACTGGTAGACAGCTTAGAGTGCTTAGACTGTTAGACTGCTTAGACTGTTAGACTGTTAGACTGTTAGACTGCTAGACTGTTAGATTGTTAGACTGTTAGACTGTTAGATTGTTAGACTGCTAGACTGCTAGACTGCTAGACTGTTAGACTGCTTAGACGGTAGAGACCGTTAGCCGTTGACTGGTTTAGGACTGTTAGACTGTTAGACTGTTATAATTGTTATACTTTAGACTGCTAGACTGTAGATTTTGTTAGAATGTTAGACAGCTTAGAGTGCTTAGACGGTTAGACTGCTTGAGATGCTTAGACTGCTTAGATGCTTAGGACTTCTTGAGACTGTTAGACTGTTTAGACTGTTAGACGCATAGATGCTAGACTGTAGACTGGTTAGACTGTTAGACTGCTTGACTGCTCCTTAGACTGGCATAGAATGTTAGGCTGTTCGAATGTTAGACAGTTAACATTTTGACTGTACACGGTTAGACTGCTTAGACTGATACAATTTAGACTGTTAGACTGATTAGGACTGTTACACTGCTAGACTGTTAGACTGTTTAGACTGTTAGACTGCTTAGACTTGTTAGACTGTTCGACTGTTAGGACTGTTTATTACTGTTAGACTGGATTACTGTTAGGACTGTTAGACTGTTTGAGAACGTCAAACTGTTACCTGTTAGACTGTGTAGACTGTTAGACTGTTTAGAACGTTCAACTGTTACCTGTTGACTGTTAGACTGTTAGACTGTTTAGAACGTTCAAACTGTACACGTTAACTGTTAGACTGTGTTAGACTGTTTAGATACGTTCACTGTTACACTGTTAGAGGTTAGACGGTTGACTGTTTAGAACGTTCAATGTTACACTGTTAGACTTGTTTAGGACTGTTAGACTGTTTAGAACGTTCAACTGTTACAATGTGATGTTAGACTGTTAGGACTGTTATAGAACGTTCAACGTGTTACACTGTTAGGACTGTTTAGGACTGTAGATGTTTAGAATGTTCAACTGTTACACTGTGAGACTGTGTAGACTGTTAATGTTGTTTAGCAAACGTCAAGTACAATGTTAGACTGGTTAGACTGTTAGACGTTAGAACGTTCAACTGTTACACTGTTAGACTGTTAGACTGTTAGACTGTAGACTGTTAGACTGCTAGACTGCTAGAATGTTACTCGTTACACGTTTAGACTTTTGAAAACTGTTTAGACTCTATGAAGTTTGACTATTTGCCTGCTACACCCTAAACTGCGGCACTGTAGACTGTTAGACCGTACACTGTTACACTCTGCTTGGACGCTTAGAGAGCTTAGCCTTTTAGACTTTTAGACTTAGACTGATAGATGTAGACTGTTAGGACTGTTCGACTGCTTACACTGCTGAGACTGTTAAGACTGTTAGATCGCTAGACTGCTTAGACAGTGCTAGACTGTTAGGAGGTTAGGACGCTTACACTGCGTAGACGTTAGACTGTTAGACTGTTAGACTGTTAGACTTGCTGACTGTTAGACGTTAGACTGTTATACTGTTAGACTGTAGACTTAGACTGTTTTAGAACTGTTAGACTGCTAGACTTGTTAGGACTCTTAGGGACTGCCTTAGACCTTTAGACTGTTAGGATGTTAGATGTTAGACTGTTATATGTTAGATGTAGAATGTTAGGATGCTACACTGCTTTAGACTGTTAGAGGTTAAGACTGTTAGACTGCTTACACTGCTTAGACTGCTAGATGTTAGACTGTTAGGACTTAGACTGGCTTAGCTGTTAGACTGTTAGACTGTTATACTGTTAGACTGCTAGACTGCTAGAGTGTTAGACTGTTAGACCGTTAGACCGTTAGACTGTTATTAGTAGGACTGTTGACTGTTAGACGTTAGACTGTTAGCTGCTATACTGTTAGACTGCCTTACACTGCTCTAGAATGTTAGGACTGCTAGGACGCTAGACTGCTTAGACTGTTAGACTGTTAGACTGCTTAGATGTTAGATGCTTAGACTGTTAGACGCTTTAGACTGTTAGACTTTAGCTGTAGACTTATACTGTTAGACTGCTAGACTGTTAGACTGTTTAGACCGTTAGACCATAGGACTGTTAGACTGTTAGATGTTAGACGGCTAGACTGTTAGGACTGCTTAGGACTGTTAGACTGTTAGTACTGTGGTTAGACTGTTGAGCGCTTAGACTGCGTAGACTGCTCTTAAAATGTTAGCTGTGTTTAGAACTGTTAGAAATTAAATTTTAGACGGTTACACTGTTAGGGACTGCCTTTAGACTGATTAGACTGTTAGACGGTTAGACTTGTTCGACTGTTAGGACTGTTTTAGACTGCTAGACTCTTAGACTCTAAGACTGCTAGACTGTTAGACCGTTAGGACTGTTTAGGGACCGTTAGACTTTTAGACTGGTTATACTGTTAGTGTTGATGTTTAGGAACGTTAAACGTTACATGTCAGACTGTTAGACTGTTTAGACTTTTTTAGACTGTTTAGAACGTTCAACTGTTAACTGTTGTTGACTGTGTAGAATGTAGACTGTTCGACTGATAGACTGCTAGACTGCTTAGAATGTTACTCTTGTTTACACGTTAGACTTTTGGACTGTTAGACTCTATGACAGTTTTGACTGTTCACCTGCTACACCGCGAACGTGCACTGTTATAGGACGTTAGATCGTACACGTTACACTGATTAGACTTAAAGACAGCTTAGCCTTGTAGAATTTAGACTGTTAGATGTTAGACTGTTAGACTGCTGAGACTGTTAGACTGTTTAGGAGTTTTGACTGTTAGATTGTAGACTGTTCGACTGTTAGACTGTTAGACTGTTAGACTTGATAGACTGTTGAGAACTGTTAGATGTTAGACTGTTAGACTGCTAGACTGTTAGGACTGTTAGAATGCTTAGGACTGTAAGACCTTTAGGACTGTTAGACTGTTTAGACTGTTAGACTGTTAGACTGTTGACTAATAGATGTTATAATGTAGACTGTTAGACTGCTTACACTGCTAGTAGACTGTTCTAGATGTTAGATTCTAGACTGCTAGACTGTTAGAATGTTAGACGCTTTCGATGTTATATGTTATACTTTAGACTGTAGACTTAGACTGTTCTCGACTGCTGAGACGGTTATAATGTTGACTGTTAGACTGTTAGACTGCTTAGACTGACTTAGACTGCGTAGGGACGTTAGACTGTTGAGACCGGTAGACGTTTATGTTAGAATGCCCTAACACTGCTTTGATGTTAGGACTGTTGACTGTTAGACTTTAGACTGTTATACTGTAGAGTTAGACTGTTTAGAAGTTCAACTGTTACATTTAGACTGTTTAGAACGTTCAACTGTTAGACGTTGGGACGTTAGAATTGTAGACTGTAGTATGCTAGACGGCTAGACGGCTTAGACCTAGACATGTTCGACTGTTAGACTGTTAGATGTTTTGACTGGTTAGACTGTAGACTGTTAGAGGTTAGACTGTTACACTGTTACACTGGTTACACTGTAAAATGTTAGAGAATTCAACTGTTAACGTGTAAGGCGGTTAGACTGCGAGATGGCTAGACGTTAGACTGTTGACTTTTAGACTGTTAGGGACTATTAGACTGTTAGACTGTTAGACTGTTAGAGGGGTTAGGATTAGACTGTTAGACGGTTAGCTGTTAACCCACTTTTTTAAATACACTGTTAAAATGTTGATAATTAAAAAATTAAACTGTGACACTTTTAGGCGGTAGGACTGCTTGACTGCTTCAACTGCTTCCAACGCTAAATTTGGGACTGTTAGATGTTAGACTTTTGGACTGGTAGACTCTTAGTGTTAGACGGTTAAAATGTTCGGGCTGTTAGAATGTTAGGACAGTTAAATTTTAGATGTTACCCTGTTGAGACGGGCTTAGACTGATTTATGTTAGACGTTAGACTGTTATAGAATTGTTTAGACTGTTAGACTGTAGACTGTTAGACTATAGACTGATTAGATGTTAGACCGTTAGACTGTTAGACTGTTAGACTTTTAGACTGGTATACTGTTACCCTGTAGACTGTTTAGATGTTAGACTGTTTAGAACGTTCAACTGGTACACTGTCAGGATGTTTTGACTGTTAGACTGTTTTAGAACGTTCAAACCGTACAACTGTTAGACGTTTAGACTGTTATTAGACTGTTTAGAACGTTCAACTGTTACACTGTTAGACTGTTTTCGATGTTAGACTGTAGACTGCATTAGACTGCTAGACTGCTAGACTGTACTCTGTTACACGTTTTAGACGTTTGGGACTGTTAGATTAGGCGCGATGACCGTTTGACTGTTCACCTGCTCACACCGCTAAACTGTGAACTGTTAGACTGTTAGACCAGTACACTGTTACACTGCTTAGGACTGCTTAGAAAGCTTAGACTTTAGACTTGTAGACTTTTAGACTTTAGACTGTTTAGACTGTTAACTGTTAGACTGTAAGACTTGCTTAGACTGTTAGACTGTTAGACGGCTTAGACTGTAAGACCTTTTAGACGGTTAGACTGTTTAGGACTGTTAGACTAATGAGACTGTTATAATGTTAGACTGTTAGACTGCTTCACTGCTTAGACTGTTTAGACTGTGAGACTTCTAGATGCTAGACTGTAGACTGTTAGATGCTTAGACTGTTATACTGTATACTGTTAGACTGCTGACTTTAGACTTGTTAGACTGCTTAGACTGGTATAATGTTAGACTGTTAGACGTTTAGGACTGGTTAGACTTGCTAGACTGCTTAGGCGCTTAGAATGTTAGACTGTTAGACCGTTAGACTGTATACTGTTAGCATGCTTACCACTGCTATACTGTTAGACTGTTAGACTGTATAGACTTTTAGACTGTTTATACTGGAACCTCAGACAGTTAGACTGTTTAGAACGTCAACTCTGTTACCCATGTTAGACTGTTTTAGAACGTTCAACTGTTAGGACTGTTAGACTGTTATAATGTTAGACTGTTAGGACGGTTTTAGACTGTTAGACTATCTTAGATGTTTAGACTGTTAGGCTGTTTAGACTGTTGGACTGGTAGACTGTACACTGTTTACACTGTTACATGTTAAATGTTAGAATAATTCAACGTTAAACGTTAAGCTGTTAGACTGCTAGAGGCCTAGGACGGTTAGACTGTAGACTGTTACTGTTAGACTGTTAGACTGTTAGACTGTTAGACGTTAGCTGCTTTAGATGCTATAATGTTAGACTGTTTAGACGTTATACTGTTTTATACGTTATACGTTAGACTGTTAGACTGTTAGACTGTAGATTAAGACTGTTATAAGGTTAGACTGTTAAGACTGTTAGACGTTAGGACTGTTAGGACTGCTAGACTGTTAGACTGTTTTATACTGTTAGGACTGGTTAGGACGTTGGACTGTTAGACTGTTAGAATGCTTAGACTGTTATAATGTTAGACTGTTAGACTGTTCGACTGCTTAGGACTGATTAGGATGTGAGACTGTTGACAGTCTTAGACGGTTATACTGTAGACTGCATACACTGCTATACTGTTAGATGTTAGACTGTTGTTAGACTTTTAGACTGTTTAAATGAGACTGTTAGACTGTTTAGAACTTCAATGTTACACTAGACTGTTTAGAAGTTAAACTGTTTAGCTGTTAGCTGTTAGATTTAGGGACTGTTAGACTGCTAGACGGCTAGGAAGGCTAGGGGACTGGTAGACGGTTAGACTGTTAGACTGGTTAGGACTGTTAGCTGTAGACTGTTAGACTGTTAGATGTTATAACTGTACACTGTTACATGTTACACGTTTTTAAAATGTTAGATAATTCAACTTGTACAATTTAGGCTTGGTAGAATGCTAGATGGTAGACTGTTAGAACTGTTAGACTGTTAGATGTTTAGACTGTTAGAATGGTAGACTGTTAGATGCGGTAGACTGTTAGACTGTTAGAATGTTACACTAATACACGTTAAAAATGTTAGATAATTAAAATTTACAATTTTAGGCTGTTAGACTGCTTGACTGCTAAACTGCTAACGCCTTATTTGTTGGGACGTTAATTTGTTAGAATTGCGGGACTTTACTGGTAGAATCTTAGATGTTAGACTGTTTAAAATGTTACAATGTTAGACGGTTAGACGGTTTTGACTGTTTGATGTTGGACTGTTAGTAGAATGGTTGCTGTTGACTGTTTGACTGTTTGACTGTTTGACTGCATAGATGTAGACGGTTTAGATGATAGACTGTGTAGAATGTTTGAGACTATTCGACTGTTCAACTTCTTAACGGATAGACTGTTAGGACTGTTAGACTGTTACATGATTAGACTACTTGTATTCTGTGTCAAATAGCTGGATAGCTTTGTGATATTAGCATGAATAGTATTCTGGGTGTATAGCTGGCGGCTGTTGATATTAGCCCTGAATAGTATTCTGTGGTATAGGCTGGCGGCTGGTCTTGATATTAGCTATGAATTATTCTGGGTGTAAGCTGGCTGGGCGTTTGAGATTAGCATGAATAGGATTCTGTGTGTATTAGCGGGATGCCTGTTTGATAGTAGAAGATGTATTATGTGGGTGTAGCTGGGCTGGATGTTTGAATTGCATGAATAGTATTCTGTTGGTATAGCTGGGCTGGCTGTTTGAATTCGCATGAATAGTATTGTGTGTCTAGCTGGCTGGCTGTTTGATATTAGCATGAATAGTATTCTGTGTGTTAGTGGCTGGATGTTTGATATTAGCATGAAAGTATTATGTGGGATAGATGGCTGGAGGTTGCAAGGAGCAGATGAAGAGTAGTATGTGTGGTTAGAGGGCGGATGTTTGATATTAGCAGAATAGGTATTATGTTGTGATAGATGGATGGCTGTGTGAATTAGAGGGAATAGTAGTCGTGTGTAAGATGGCTGGATGTTTGATCTTAGCATATGAATAGTATTCTGTGTGTATAGCTGGCTGGTGTTGATATTAGCCTGATGAATAGTATTCTGGTGTTATCGCTGGCTGGCTGTTAAAATTAAACGGGGGGAAAATTAGAATGCTCCCATTTTTACATTTAGTATTTAGCAGCGTCTTATCCAGGCGACTACTTTTAAATTTTTTATTTTTATACGGCCCCCCGGGGAAATCGAACCCACCCCCCTGGCGTTGCAAAGCCATGCTCTACCAATAGTCCCTGCCGACTCCCTACGGCCCCTTTTTGGGACCCTGGACGCGGGGGAAAATTTGTGCGCCCCCCCAGGGGTTTCCCCCGGGCGTGGCCGGCTAAAAGAGCCTTGATTAAACCAGGACTTAGTGGCCCAAGCTAGCACTGCGATGCGGGCCCCTTAGACCAAACTGCCCCAAACCGGGAGACTAGACTGTAGACGGTTATACTTTTTAGATGGTTTAGATTTTAGATGTTAGACTGTTGATGTTGACTTTAGGACTGTTTAGACTGTTAAACTTTAGACTGGTAATTTGAGTTGACGAGATTTAGACTGTTACTCTGTTACATCTTACACTTTTAAAAATTTTGATAATTAAACTGTTACACTTTTGGTGTTAGACGCTTGATGGCTAGATGTTAGATGTTAGACGTTAGACTGTTACACTGTCCCCGTTACACTTTTTGGGAACTTGAGGGCTAGATGTTGGGAATTTTGCTTTTAGAGGTTGACTGTTAGATTTTAATGCTTGGTCTAGGCTGTTAGACTGTTTTTTAGAGGGTTAGACCTTTTAGACTGTAGATTAAGTTTAAGCTAATGTTAGATTTTGGATGTTAGATGTAGCTGTAACGGTTAGACGGCTAGACTTTTAAACCGTTAAAAGGGTTAGACCTTTAGATGTTTAGACTGTTAGATTTGACTGTTTTGACTAATGTTGACTGGGGATGGTAACGTTAGACCGTGATTTAGACATTGCCTTTGACGTGCTGTAGATGTTAGACTTTTTGGGATGTTAGATTTAACTGTTACCTGAAAAGAACTGTTGGGGTGCTTGGACGGGTTAGGATTTTGTGTTAGAGGAACCTTTAAATGTTAGACTGTTGTGTTAAAATTTTTTAGACCAAATTTTTTAGACCGTTAGAGGTGGGACTTGGCTTTGAAGTTAGACTGTTTAGACTGTAAACTGTTAGACTGTTAGATGTTAGACTGTTAGACTGTTAAGACTGTTAGGACGATAGACTGCAAAAATGCTTAGGATGTTAGGACTGCTAGGACTGTTAGACTGTTAGACTGTAGACTGTTAGACCGTTAGACTGTTAGACTGTTAGACTGTTAGAATGTTGACTGTTAGATGTTAGACTGTTAGACTGTAGACTGCTAGATTGTTAGAAGTTAGACGATTAGAGTGCTTAGATTGTTAGGACTTGCTTAGACTGTTAGACTGCTTAGACTGTTAGGACGTTAGAATGTTATCTGTGACTGTAGACTGTTAGATGTTAGAACGCTTAGAGTGCTAGGCTGTTAGACTGCTTAGACTGTTACGACTGAGACTGTTACGATGTTTAGACTGAGAGACTGTTAGATTGTTTAGACTGCTTAGACTGTTGACTGTCTAGATGTTGACTGTTAGATGTTAGCCTGTAGACTGCCAGACTGTTAGCCTGTTAGGACTGAGACGGTTAGACTGTTAGACTGTTATACTGTTAGACTGTTAGACTGTTAGACTGCTAGACTGCTAGATTGTTAGAATGTTAGACAGCTTAGAGTGCTTAAATTGTTAGACTGCTTAGACTGTTAGACTGCTTAGACTGTTAGACTGTTAGACTGTTAGACTGTTAGACTGTTATACTGTTAGACTGCTAGACTGCTAGATTGTTAGACTGTTAGACTGTTAGACTGTTAGACAGCTTAGAGTGCTTAGACTGTTAGACTGCTTAGACTGTTAGACTGTTAGACTGTTAGACTGCTAGACTGTTAGATGTGGACTGAGACTGTTAGATTGTAGATGCTATGACTGCTAGGGATGCTAGACTGTTAGACTGCTTAGACTGTTAGACCGTTAGACCGTTAGACTGTTTAGACTGTTAGACTGTTAGACTGTTATACTGTTATACTGTTAGACTGCTAGACTGCTAGATTGTTAGACTGTTAGACAGCTTAGAGTGCTTAGACTGTTAGGGACTGCTAGATGCTTAAGCGCGTAGAAGCGGAGATTCTTAGACTGTTAGACTTTAGATGGAGGACTGCATTAGATGCTTAGACGGTAGAATGTTAGATGTTAGACTGCTAGAATGCTTAGACTGCCTAGAATGTTAGGATGTTCGAATGTTAGACAGTTAAAAATTTAGACTGTTTACACTGTATAGACTGCTTAGACTGATTTACAATGTAGACTGTTAAGAATGTTAGACTGTTAAACTGCTCAGACTGTAGACTGTTAGGACTGTAGACTGCTGAGACTGTTAGCTGTTTAGGACTGTTAGACTGTTATACGGGTTAGACTGTGATACGGTTAGACTGTTAGAATGTAAGCAACGTTCAACTGTTACATGTTAGGACTGTTAGACTGTTAGATGTTTAGAAAACGTTCAACCTGTTACTGTTAGACTGTAGACTGTTAGACTGTTGACCTTCAAACTGTTACAGTTAGACTGTTTAGACCTTAGGACTGTAGAACGTTTCAACTGTTCACTGTTAAGACTGTTAGGACTGTCTAGACTGTTTAGAACGTTCAACTGTTACACTGTGGACTGTTTGAATGTTAGACTGTTTTAGAACGTTCAACGTTAACAAGTTAGAGGTTAGACTGGTTAGAGTTTAGAACGTTCAACTGTTACACTGTTAGACTGTTTAGACTGTAGACTGTTTAGAATGTTTAACTGTTCACCACTGTTAGAATGTTTAGACTGTTAGCCGGTTTAGAACGTCAACTGTTACACTGTTAGACGGTTAGACTGTTAGACTGTTTAGAACGTCAACGGTTACACTTTAGACTGTTTGACTGTTATTAGACTGTAGCTGTTAGACTGTAGATGCTAGCTGTTATCTGTACAGTTTAGGACTTTTGAACTGGTAGAATCTCTGACCAGTTTGGACTATTTGCTGCTACACCGCTAAACTGCTGCATGTTAAGACGGTTAGGACCGTACACTGTGTACACTGCTTAGACTGCTTAGAGAGCTTAGCTTTCAGACTTTTAGACTGTTAGAATGATAGATGTTAGACTGTTAGACTGTTTAGACTGCTTAAACTGGCTAGCCTGTAAAAACTGTTAGACTGCTAGACTGTAGGACAGTTAGACGTTAGACTGTTAGACTGCTTACAATGCTAGACGCTTTAGAATGTTAGACTGCTTAGACTGTTAGACGCTAGACTGTTAGACTGTTGACTGTGATACTGTTAGGACTGTTAGACTGTTACTGTAGAATGATAGAATGTTAGAAACTTTAGACTGTTAGGACCTTAGACTGGAGAATGTTAGAATGTTAGACTGTTAAATGGTAGACTGTTAGACTGTTAGGACTGCTTACCACTGCTTGACTGTAGACTGTAGACTGTTAGGACTGCTTACACTGCTTAGAATGCTTAGACTGTTAGACTGTTAGACTGTAGACTGCTTGACTGTTAGGACTGTGAGACGTTATTGTAGGTTACAGACTGCTAACTGCTAGAGGTTGACTGTTAGACCGTTAGACCCGTAGAATGTTAGACTGTTAGACTGTTAGACTTTTAGACTGTTAGACATGACATACTTGTTAGGACTGCTTACATGCCTTAGACTGTTAGACTGCTAGACTGTAGACGCTTAGACGTTAGACTGTAGATGCTTCGATGTTAGACTGCTTAGACTGTGTAGACTGCTTAGAACTGTTGGGACTGTTAGACTGTTAGACTTTTATACTGTTAGACTGCTAGACTGTTAGACTGTTAGACCGTTAGACCATTAGCCTGTTAGACTGTTAGGACTGTTAGACTGCTAGACTGTTAGACTGCTTAGACTGCTTAGACTGTTAGACTGTTAGACTGTTTGACTGCTTAGACTGCTTAGACTGCTTAAAATGTTAGGCTGTTAGAATGTTAGACAGTTAACATTTTAGACTGTTACACTGTTAGACTGCTTAGACTGATTAGACTGTTAGACTGTTAGACTGTTAGACTGTTAGACTGTTAGACTGCTAGACTCTTAGACTCTTAGACTGCTTAGACTGTTAGACCGTTAGACTGTTAGACCGTTAGACTTTTAGACTGTTATACTGTTAGACTGTTAGACTGTTTAGAACGTTCAACTGTTACACTGTCAGACTGTTTAGACTGTTAGACTGTTTAGAACGTTCAACTGTTACACTGTTAGACTGTTTAGACTGTTAGACTGTTAGACTGCTAGACTGCTAGACTGCTAGACTGTTACTCTGTTACACGTTTAGACTTTTGGACTGTTAGACTCTATGACAGTTTGACTGTTCACCTGCTACACCGCTAAACTGCTGCACTGTTAGACTGTTAGATCGTACACTGTTACACTGCTTAGACTAATTAGACAGCTTAGCCTTTTAGACTTTTAGACTGTTAGACTGTTAGACTGTTAGACTGCTTAGACTGTTAGACTGTTAGGCTGTTAGACTGTTAGATTGTTAGACTGTTCGACTGTTAGACTGTTAGACTGTTAGACTGCTAGACTGTTAGACTGTTAGACTGTTAGACTGTTAGACTGCTAGACTGTTAGACTGTTAGACTGCTTAGACTGTAAGACCTTTAGACTGTTAGACTGTTTAGACTGTTAGACTGTTAGACTGTTAGACTAATAGACTGTTATAATGTTAGACTGTTAGACTGCTTACACTGCTTAGACTGTTAGACTGTTAGACTTCTAGACTGCTAGACTGTTAGACTGTTAGACTGCTTAGACTGTTATACTGTTATACTGTTAGACTGCTAGACTTTTAGACTGTTAGACTGCTTAGACTGTTATAATGTTAGACTGTTAGACTGTTAGACTGCTTAGACTGCTTAGACTGCTTAGACTGTTAGACTGTTAGACCGTTAGACTGTTATACTGTTAGACTGCTAACACTGCTATACTGTTAGACTGTTAGACTGTTAGACTTTTAGACTGTTATACTGTTAGACTGTTAGACTGTTTAGAACGTTCAACTGTTACACTGTTAGACTGTTTAGAACGTTCAACTGTTAGACTGTTAGACTGTTAGACTGTTAGACTGTTAGTCTGCTAGACGGCTAGACGGCTAGACTGTTAGACTGTTTAGACTGTTAGACTGTTTAGACTGTTAGACTGTTAGACTGTTAGACTGTTAGACTGTTACACTGTTACACTGTTACACTGTTAAAATGTTAGATAATTCAACTGTTACACGTTAAGGCTGTTAGACTGCTAGATGGCTAGACTGTTAGACTGTTAGACTGTTAGACTGTTAGACTATTAGACTGTTAGACTGTTAGACTGTTAGATGGGTAGACTGTTAGACTGTTAGACTGTTAGACTGTTACACTAATACACTGTTAAAATGTTAGATAATTAAACTGTTACACTTTTAGGCTGTTAGACTGCTTAGACTGCTTCAACTGCTTCAACTGCTTATAATGTTGGACTGTTAGATTGTTAGACTTTTGGACTGTTAGACTCTTAGACTGTTAGACTGTTAAAATGTTAGGCTGTTAGAATGTTAGACAGTTAACATTTTAGACTGTTACACTGTTAGACTGCTTAGACTGATTATACTGTTAGACTGTTAGACTGTTAGACTGTTAGACTGTTAGACTGCTAGACTGTTAGACTCTTAGACTGCTTAGACTGTTAGACCGTTAGACTGTTAGACTGTTAGACTTTTAGACTGTTATACTGTTACACTGTTAGACTGTTTAGACTGTTAGACTGTTTAGAACGTTCAACTGTTACACTGTCAGACTGTTTTGACTGTTAGACTGTTTAGAACGTTCAACTGTTACACTGTTAGACGGTTTAGACTGTTAGACTGTTTAGAACGTTCAACTGTTACACTGTTAGACTGTTTAGACTGTTAGACTGTTAGACTGCTAGACTGCTAGACTGCTAGACTGTTACTCTGTTACACGTTTAGACTTTTGGACTGTTAGACTCTATGACAGTTTGACTGTTCACCTGCTACACCGCTAAACTGCTGAACTGTTAGACTGTTAGACCGTACACTGTTACACTGCTTAGACTGCTTAGACAGCTTAGCCTTTTAGACTTTTAGACTTTTAGACTTTTAGACTGTTAGACTGTTAGACTGTTAGACTGTAAGGACTGCTTGATGTTAGACTGTAGACGCTTAGACTTGTAAGACCTTTAGACCTGTTAGACTGTTTAGAATGGTAGGACTAATAGATGTTATAATGTTAGACTGTTAGACTGCGACACTGCTTAGACTGTTAGACTGGTAGCTTCTGGAACTGCGAGATGTTAGACTGTTAGATGCTTAGACGATTAACTGTTATACTGTAGACTGCTAGACTTTTAGACTGTTAGACTGCTTAGACTGTTATAATGTTAGACTGTTAGACTGTTAGACTGTTAGACTGCTTAGACTGCTTAGACTGCTTAGACTGTTAGACTGTTAGACCGTTAGACTGTTATACTGTTAGACTGCTTACACTGCTATACTGTTAGACTGTTAGACTGTTAGACTTTTAGACTGTTATACTGTTAGACTGTTAGACTGTTTAGAACGTTCAACTGTTACACTGTTAGACTGTTTAGAACGTTCAACTGTTAGACTGTTAGACTGTTATAATGTTAGACTGTTAGACTGTTTAGACTGTTAGACTATTTAGACTGTTAGACTGTTAGACTGTTAGACTGTTAGACTGTTAGACTGTTACACTGTTACACTGTTACACTGTTAAAATGTTAGATAATTCAACTGTTACACGTTAAGGCTGTTAGACTGCTAGATGGCTAGACTGTTAGACTGTTAGACTGTTATACTGTTAGACTGTTAGACTGTTAGACTGTTAGACTGTTAGACTGCTTAGACTGTTATAATGTTAGACTGTTAGACCGTTATACTGTTATACTGTTATACTGTTAGACTGTTAGACTGTTAGACTGTTAGACTGCTTAGACTGTTATAATGTTAGACTGTTAGACTGTTAGACTGTTAGACTGTTAGACTGCTAGACTGTTAGACTGTTTATACTGTTAGACTGTTAGACTGTTAGACTGTTAGACTGTTAGACTGCTTAGACTGTTATAATGTTAGACTGTTAGACTGTTAGACTGCTTAGACTGCTTAGACTGTTAGACTGTTAGACCGTTAGACTGTTATACTGTTAGACTGCTTACACTGCTATACTGTTAGACTGTTAGACTGTTAGACTTTTAGACTGTTATACTGTTAGACTGTTAGACTGTTTAGAACGTTCAACTGTTACACTGTTAGACTGTTTAGAACGTTCAACTGTTAGACTGTTAGACTGTTAGACTGTTAGACTGTTAGACTGCTAGACGGCTAGACGGCTAGACTGTTAGACTGTTTAGACTGTTAGACTGTTTAGACTGTTAGCCTGTTAGACTGTTAGACTGTTAGACTGTTATACTGTTACACTGTTACACTGTTACACTGTTAAAATGTTAGATAATTCAACTTTTACACTTTTAGGCTGTTAGACTGCTAGATGGTTAGACTGTTAGACTGTTAGACTGTTAGACTGTTAGACTGTTAGACTGTTAGACTGTTAGATGGGTAGACTGTTAGACTGTTAGACTGTTACACTAATACACTGTTAAAATGTTAGATAATTAAACTGTTACACTTTTAGGCTGTTAGACTGCTTAGACTGCTTCAACTGCTTTAACTGCTTATATTGTTGGACTGTTAATTTGTTAGACTTTTGGACTGTTAGACTCTTAGAATGTTAGACTGTTAAAATGTTACACTGTTAGACTGTTAGACTGTTTGACTGTTTGACTGTTTGACTGTTAGACTGTTTGACTGTTTGACTGTTTGACTGTTTGACTGTTTGACTGCATAGACTGCTAGACTGTTTAGATTGCTTAGACTGTTTAGAATGTTAGACTATTCGACTGTTCAACTTCTAAACGGATAGACTGTTAGACTGTTAGACTGTTACACTGATATGACTACTTGTATTCTGTGTCAATAGCTGGCTAGCTTTGTGATATTAGCATGAATAGTATTCTGTGTGTATAGCTGGCTGGCTGTTTGATATTAGCATGAATAGTATTCTGTGTGTATAGCTGGCTGGCTGTCTGATATTAGCATGAATAGTATTCTGTGTGTATAGCTGGCTGGCTGTTTGATATTAGCATGAATAGTATTCTGTGTGTATAGCTGGCTGGCTGTTTGATATTAGCATGAATAGTATTCTGTGTGTTTAGCTGGCTGGCTGTTTGATATTAGCATTAATAGTATTCTGTGTGTATAGCTGGCTGGCTGTTTGATATTAGCATGAATAGTATTCTGTGTGTATAGCTGGCTGGCTGTTTGATATTAGCATGAATAGTATTCTGTGTGTTTAGCTGGCTGGCTGTTTGATATTAGCATGAATAGTATTCTGTGTGTATAGCTGGCTGGCTGTTTGATATTAGCATGAATAGTATTCTGTGTGTTTAGCTGGCTGGCTGTTTGATATTAGCATGAATAGTATTCTGTGTGTATAGCTGGCTGGCTGTTTGATATTAGCATGAATAGTATTCTGTGTGTATAGCTGGCTGGCTGTTTGATATTAGCATGAATAGTATTCTGTGTGTATAGCTGGCTGGCTGTTTGATATTAGCATGAATAGTATTCTGTGTGTATAGCTGGCTGGCTGTTTGATATTAGCATGAATAGTATTCTGTGTGTATAGCATTGTGACATTAGCGTTAATAATTTTCTGTGTGTACATCTGGCTGGCTGTGTGATATTAGTATAAATAGGTTTCTGTGTGTATATGTCACGCCCTGACTTATGGGACTCTTGTATGTTGAGTCAGGGTGTGGAGATCTATGTTAGTATTTCTATGTTTTCATTCTAGGTTTGTGTTTCTATGTTTGGCCGGGTGTGGTTCCCAATCAGAGGCAGCTGTCACTCGTTGTCTCTGATTGGGGATCATACTTAAGTAGCCTGTTGGCAATCATTAGTTGTGGGATCTTGTTCCGTGAATAGGCTTGTATTGTGTTTAGTCTGAGGACTTCACGTTACATTGGTTTGTTGTTTTTTGTTCGTGTGTTTATTTTATAAAATGAACATGTATGCATTTCACGCTGCGCCTTTGTCTGACCCGTCCTTCAATGTCCGTGATAGAAGATCCCACCAAACACGGACCAAGCAGCGTGCCCAGGAGCAAACACCCTGGACACAGGTGGGGAAGATTTGGTCTTGGGAGGAGATATTTGCGGAGAAAGGACCCTGGGCGAAGGAGGAAGCCCAGGCAGGAGAGGAGCAACGGCAACACAGAAGGCGCCGGCTGAGGAGGAAGCCCGAGAGGCAGCCCCAATCATTTTTTTGGGGGGGACTAAAGGGGTGGTCGGGGAACAAGAGAGAAGAGCCCCGACCACTGCGCCCGGTGGGTTTCCAGGTTGAGTCCCTACGACCATGGGAACAAGAGTGGGAACAGTATTATACTGAGGAGTCGGAGGATGACGACGACGATGAGTTTCTGTTCCCTAACTCGTGGGGGCTCCCGGAGGAGTCCTCACTGGAGGAGGAATGCCGAGAGAGAGAGAGAGAAGGATCGGATCTGCAAGGTAAGAGAGGAGGCCACCACATTACGGGGGCTGATAGCGGGAATAGAGTGGGAGAGCTCCATTCCAGATGAGGCACTGCAGGAGGCTCGTAGGGAGAAGGAGGAAGTAGACGCACGGAGAGAGGAGCTGGTTAGGCATCATAAGGAGCGTGGGTTAATTGAGGAACCCATGTATGCAGAGATACGCACTGTATCGCCAGTGCGCATGCACAGCCCAGTGCGTTCTGTGCCAGCGCCGCGCACGTGTCGTGCGAAAGTGGGTAGCCAACCATGTACGGGTTGTGCCGGCTCAACGCTCCTGGTCTCCAGTACGCCTCCTCGGTCCACTGTGTCACCAGTGCACCTCACCAGTCCTGTACGGCCCGTACCTGCTCCTCGCACCAAGCCAGTGGTGTGTGTCCCCAGTCCGGCCCGGCCCGTTCCTGCTCCTCGCACCAGGGTAGTGGTGCGTGTTCCCAGTCCGGCCCGGCCCGTTCCTCGCATCAAGCCAGTGGTTTGTTTCCCCAGCCAGGTACGGCCCGTGCCTTCTCCTTTTTCTTTATATCTCTAATCTCTCTCCCTCTCCTTTCTCTTTATATCTCTAATCTCTCTCCCTCTCCTTTCTCTTTATATCTCTAATCTCTCTCCCTCTCCTTTCTCATTATATCTCTAATCTCTCGCCCTCTCCTTTCTCTTTATATCTCTAATCTCTCTCTCTCTCCTTTCTCTTTATATCTCTAATCTCTCTCCCTCTCCTTTCTCTTTATATCTCTAATCTCTCTCCCTCTCCTTTGTCTTTATATCTCTAATCTCTCTCCCTCTCCTTTCTCTTTATATCTCTAATCTCTCTCCCTCTCCTTTCTCTTTATATCTCTAATCTCTCTCCCTCTACTTTCTCTTTATATCTCTAATCTCTCTCCTTTCTATTTATATCTCTAATCTCTCTCCCTCTCCTTTCTCTTTATATCTCTAATCACTCTCCTTTCTCTTTATATCTCTAATCTCTCTCCCTCTCCTTTCTCTTTATATCTCTAATCTCTCTCCCTCTCCTTTCTCTTTATATCTCTAATATCTCTCCCCCTCCTTTCTCTTTATATCTCTAATCTTTCTCCCTCTCCTTTCTCTGTATATCTCTAATCTCTCTCCCTCTCCTTTCTCTTTATATCTCTAATCTCTCTCCTTTCTCTTTATATCTCTAATCTCTCTCTCCTTTCTCTTTATATCTCTAATCTCTCTCCTTTCTCTTTATATCTCTAATCTCTCTCCCTCTACTTTCTCTTTATATCTCTAATCTCTCTCCCTCTCCTTTCTATTTATATCTCTAATCTCTCTCCTTTCTCTTTATATCTCTAATCTCTCTCCCTCTCCTTTCTCTTTATATCTCTAATCTCTCTCCCTCTCCTTTCTCTATATATCTCTAATCACTCTCCCTCTCCTTCCTCTTTATATCTCTAATCTCTCTCCCTCTCCTTTCTCTTTATATCTCTAATCTCTTTCCCTCTCCTTTCTCTTTATATCTCTATCTCTCTCCCTCTCCTTCCTTTAATCTCTCTCTCTCTCCTTTCTCTTTATATCTCTAATACCTCTCTCCTTTCTCTTTATATCTCTAATCACTCTCCCTCTCCTTCTCTTTATATCTCTAATCTCTCTCCCTCTCCTTTCTCTTTATATCTCTAATCTCTCTCCCTCTCCTTTCTCTTTATATCTCTAATCTCTCTCCCTCTCCTTTCTCTTTATATCTCTAATCTCTCTCCCTCTCCTTTCTCTTTATATCTCTAATCTCTCTCTCGCTCCTTTCTCTTTATATCTCTAATCTCTCTCCCTCTCCTTTCTCTTATTATCTCGAATCTCTCTCCTCCTTTCTTTATATCTCTAATCTCTCTCCTTCTCCTTTCTGCCTTTATATCTCTAATCCTCTCTCCCTCTCCTTTAGCTTTATATCTCTAATCTCTCTCCCTCTCCTTTCTCTTTATATCTCTAAATCATCTCGCCCCTCTCCTTTCTCTTTATATATCCTAATATCTCCCCCTCCTCCTTTCTCTTTATATATCTAGTATCCCTCCCTCTCCTTTCTCTTATATCTCTCTTCCTCCCTCTCCTTCTCTTTTATCTCTAATCTCTCTCCCTCTCCTTTCTCTTTATGTCTCTACTCTCTCTTCCCTCTCCTATGTCTTTATATCTATAAATCTCTCTCCCTCTCCTTTCTCTTTAATATCTCTAATCTCTCTCCCTCTCCTTTCTCTTTATATCTCTAATCTCTCTCCCTCTCCTTTCTCTTTATATCTCTAATCTCTTCTCTCCTCCCTCGCTTTCTTTTTTATCTCTAATCTCGCTCCCTCTCCTTTCTCTTTATATCTCTAATCGCTCCCCTCTCCTTTTTCTTATATCTCTAATCTCGCTCCCTCTCCATTCTCTTTATATCTCAAATCTCTCTCCCTCTTTTTTCTCTTTATATCTCTAATCTCTCCCCTTTTCTCTTATATCTCTAATCTCTCTCCTTTCCTCTTTATATCTCTCTCCCTCTCCTTTCTCTTTATATCTATAATCTCTCTCCCTCTCCTTTCTCTTTATATGTCTAATCGTTCTCCCTCTCCTTTCTCTTTATATGTCTAATCCCTCTCCCTCTCCTTTCTCTTTATATCTCTAATCGCTCTCCCTCTCCTTTCTCTTTATATCTCTAATCTCTCTCCCTCTCCTTCTCTTTATATCTCTCTCCCTCCCCCCTTTCTCTTTATATCTCTCTCCCTCTCCTTTCTCTTTATTTTCCCTCTCCCTCCCCTTTTCCCTTTTTATTCTCAAACCTCGCTCCCTCTCCTTTCTCTTTATTCTCAAATTTCTCTCTCTCCCTCTCCTTTCTCTTTATATCTCTAATCTCTCTCCCTCTCCCTTTCTTTTTATTTCTCTAATCCCTCTCCTTTCTCTTTATATCTTTTAATCTCCTCTCTCTCTTTTCTCTTTATATCTCTATCTCTCTCCCTGTCCTTTCTCTTTATATGTCTAATCTCTCTCCCCCCTCCTTTCTCTTTATATCTCTTACCCTCCCCTCCCTCTCCTTTCCTTTAAAATCTCTAATCTATCTCCCTCTCCTTTCTCTTTATATCTCTAATCCCTCTCCTTTCTCTTTATATCTCTCTCCCTCCCCGTTCTCTTTAATCTCTAATCTCTCCCTCCCTTTCTCTTTATTCTCTAATCTCTCTCCCCTCCTTTTCCTCTTTATATCTCTAATCTCCCCTCCTTTCTCTTTATATTTTCTCTCCCCTCTCCTTTCTCTTTATATCTATAATCTTCTCTCTCCCTCTCCTTTCTCTTTATATGTCTAATCGCTCTCCCTCTCCTTTCTCTTTATATCTCTAATCGCTCTCCCTCTCCTTTCTCTTTATATCTCTAATCGCTCTCCCTCTCCTTTCTCTTTATATCTCTAATCTCTCTCCCTCTCCTTTCTCTTTATATCTCTCTCCCTCTCCTTTCTCTTTATATCTCTCTCCTTCTCCTTTCTCTTTATATCTCTCTCCCTCTCCTTTCTCTTTATATCTCTAATCTCGCTCCCTCTTTCTCTTATTCTCTTAATATCTCTAATCTCCTCCCCTCTTCCTTTCTCTTTATATCTCTAATCTCTCTCCCTCTCCTTTCTCCTTTATTTCTCTAATCCCTCTCCTTTCTCTTTATATCTATAATCTCTCTCTCTCTTTTCTCTTTATATCTCTAATCTCTCTCCCTCTCATTTCTCTTTATATGTCTAATCTCTCTCCCTCTCCTTTCTCTTTATATCTCTAATCTCTCTCCCTCTCCTTTCTCTTTATATCTCTAATCTCTCTCCCTCATCCGTTGCTCTTATATCTCTAATCTCTCTCCCTCTCCTTTGTCTTATATCTCTAATCTCTCTCCTTTCTCTTTATATCTCTATCTCTCTCCTTTCTCTTTATATCTCTAATATCTCCTCTCTCCTTTCTCTTTATATCTCCATCATCTCTCTCCCTCTCCTTTCTCTTTATATGTCTAATCTCTCTCCCTCTCCTTTCTCTTTATATCTCTAATCTCTCTCCCTCTCCTTTCTCTTTATATCTCTAATCTCTCTCCCTCTCCTTTCTCTTTATATCTCTAATCTCTCTCCATCTCCGTTCTCTTTATCAATCTCCTCTCCTCTCCTTTCCCTTTATATCTCTCTCCCTCTCCTTTCTCTTTATATCTCTAATCTCTCTCTCTCTCTCCTTTCTCTTTATATGTCTAATCTCTCTCCCTCTCCTTTCTCTTTATATTCTAATCTCTCTCCCTCTCCTTTCTCTTTAGATCTCTAACTCCTCTCTCTCCCTCTCCTTTGTCTTTATATCTCTCTCCCTCTCCTTTCTCTTTATATCTCTAATTTCTCTCCCTCTCCTTTGTCTTTATATCTCTAATCTCTCTCCTTTCTCTTTATATCTCTAATCTCTCTCCTTTCTCTTTATATCTCTAATCTCTAATCTCTCTCCCTCTCCTTTCTCTTTATATCTCTAATCTCTCTCCCTCTCCTTTGTCTTTACAGTGCCTTCAGAAAGTATTCAACCCCTTAACTTTCTCCACAATTTGTTACGTTACAGCCTCATTCTAAAATGTATTATACAAATGTTTCTTCTTCTCATCAATCGTAACACAATACCATAATTATAAAGCAATAACAGTTTTTTAGAAATGTTTGCTAATTTATTACAAATAAAAAACCCGAAATATCACATTTACATAAGTACTCAGACCCTTTCCTCAATACTTTGTTGAAGCAGCTTTGGCAGCGATTACAGCCTTGAGACTTCTTTGGTATGACGCTACAAGCTTGGCACACCTGTATTTGGGGAGTTTCTCCCATTCTTCTCTGCAGATCCTCTCAAGCTCTGTCAGGTTGGACAGGGAGCGTTGCTGCACAGCTTTTTCAGGTCTCTCCAGAGATGTTTGGTCAGTTTCAAGTCCGGGCTCTGGCAGGGCCATTCAGACATGTCCCGAAGCCACTCCTGCATTGTCTTGGCTGTGTGCTTAGGGTCGTTGTCCTGTTGGAAGGTGAACTATCGCCCCAGTCTGAGGTCCTGAACTCTCTGGAGCAGGTTTTCATCAAGGATCTCTCTGTACTTTGCTCCGTTAATCTTTGCCTCGATCCTGACTAGTCTCCATGTCCCTGCCGCTGAAAAACATCCCCACAGCATGATGTGGCCACCACCATGCTTCACCATAGGGATGGTGGCAGGTTTCCTGCAGATTTGATGCTTGGCATTCAGGCCAAAGAGCTCAATCTTGGTTTCATCACACCAGAGATTCTGGTCCTTTAGGTGCCTTTTGGCAAACTCCAACGGGCTGTCATGTGCCTTTTACTGAGGAGTGGCTTCCGTCTGGCCACCCTACCATAAAGGCCTGAATGGGGGAGAGCTGAAGAGATGGTTGTCCTTCTGGAAGTTTCTCCCATCTCCACAGAGGAACTCTAGAGCTCTGTCAGAGTGACCATCGGGTTTTTGGTCACCTCCCTGATCAAGGCCCTTCTCCCCCGATTGCTTAGTTTGCCCGGGCGGCCAGCTCTAGGAAGAATCTCGGTGGTTCCAAACTTCTTCCATTTAAAAACGATGGAGGCCACTGTGCTCTTGGGGACCTTCAATGCTGCAGATTCTTTTTTATTTATTTTTTATACATTTGCAAACATTTCTAAAAACCTGTTTTCGCTTTGTCATTGTGGGGTATTGTGTATAGATTGATGAGGAAGAAAAACACATTTAATACGTTTTAGAATAAGGCTGTAACATAACAACATGTGGAAAAGGAAAGTGGTTTGAATATGTTCCGAATGCACTGCACATCTCTTATCTCCCTTCCTCTCCTATGTCTTTGCCTCTCACCAATTAAATTTCAAAGGGCTTTATTGGCATGGGAAACGTATGTTAGCATTGCCAAAGCAGGTGAAATAGATAATAAACAAAAGTGAAATAAACAACAAATATTAACAGTAAACATTACACTCACACAAGTTTCAAAATAATATAAAAACATTTCAAGTGTCGTATGTCCATGTACGGTGTTGTAGGATATAAAAATGGATTAAATCAAACAAAACTATTCTACACTTTATCACTGGGACCCTCAAGATGACAAATCAGAGCAAGATTACTGAATGTAAGTACCTTATCTACCTTCAGATGTGAATGTATCAAACCTGTTGCCGTGATAAAAGTGTTTTGTTGTTGTGCACTAACCTCAAACAATAGCATGTTATTATTTTTTTGCTGTAATAGCTACTGTAAATTGGACATTGCAGTTAGATTAACAATAATTTAAGCTTTCTGCCCATGTAAGACACGTATATGTCCCAGAAAAATAGCTGCTGTTTACAACGTAGTTGTAGTCACATTATACATATTGAGCAACAACTGTCCTGTTTACGGGACACCGATCCAGTAGAGGTTTTAACTGGAAGCCAATGTAGAGAGGCTAGCACTGGAGTAATATGATCACATTTGTTGGTTCAGGTCAGGATTCTAGCAGCCGTGTTAATAAACTGAAGTTTATTTAGTGCTTTATCCAGGTAGCCGGAGAGTAGAGCATTGCAGTAGTCTAATCTAGAAGTGACAAAAGCATGGATTAGCTTTTCTGCATAATTTTTTGGACAAAACGTTTCTGATTTTTGCAATGTTACAAAGATGGAAAGCAGCTGTCCTCAAAATATTCTTGATACGTTCGTCAAAGGAGAGATCAGGGTCCAGAGTAACGCCGAGGTCCTTCACAGTTTTATTTGAGACAACTGTACAACCATCTAATTGTCAGATCCAACAGCAGATCTCTTTGTTTCTTGGGACCTAGAACTAGCATGTCTGTTTTGTCCGAGTTTAAAAGTAAAACAAATTGCCGCCATCCACTTCCTTATGTCTGAAACACAGGCTTCCAGGGTAGGTAATTTTGGGCCTTCACCATGTTTCATCGAAATGTCCAGCTGTGCGTCGTCTAGCAGTGAAGGTTGTGTTTTCAAATGGCATCACCAAGAGGTAACATATATAGTGAAAAAAGTAGTGGTCCTAAAACGGATCCTTGGGGAACGCCGAAACGTACAATTGATTTGTCAGAGAACAAACCATCCACAGACACTAACGGATATCTTTCCGACAGATACGATCTAAACCAGGCAGGAACTTTTCAGTGTAGATCAATTAGGGTTTCTAATCTCTCCAGAAGAATGTGTTGATCGATGGTGTCAAAAGCAGCACTAAGGTCTAGGAGCACGAGGACAGATGCAGAGCCTCGGTCTGATGCGATTAAAAGGTAATTTACCACCTTCACGAGTGCATTCTCAGTGCTATGATGGGGTCTAAAACCAGACTGAAGCGTTTCGTATACATTAGTTGTCTTCAGGAAGGCAGTGAGTTGCTGCACAACAGCTTTTTCTAAAAATGTTGAGAGGATTGGAGATTCGATATATGCTGATAGTTTTTTACATTTTCCAGGTCAAGGTTTGGGTTTTTCAAGAGAGGCTTTATTACTTCCACTATTAGTGAGTTTGGTACACATCCAGTGGCTAGGGAGCCATTTATTATGTTCAATATAGGAGGGCCAAGCACAGGAAGTAGCTCTTTCAGTAGTTTAGTTGGAATAGGGTCCAGTATGCAGCTTGAAGGATTAGAGGCCATGACTATTTTCATGTACGTGTCGAGATACAGGATTAAAAAACTTGAGTGTCTGCATTGATCCTAGGTCCTGGCAGTTATGTGCAGACACAGGACATTTGAGCTTTGGAGAAATAGGAGATTCAAAGAGGAATCCGTAATTTACTTTCTAATGATCATGATCTTTTCGTCAAAGAAGTTAATGAAGTCATCACTGCTGAAGTGAAAGGCATCCTCTCTTGTTGAATGGTGCTTTTTAGTTAGCTTTACGACACTATCAAATAGAAATGTTGCATTGTTCTTATTCTCCTCAATTAGGTTGGACAAATAGGCTGATCGAGCAGCAGTGAGGGCTCTGCACGATACTGCCTTTCCGAGCTAGACGGAAGACTTCCCGTTTGGTGGAGCGCCATTATCCCAGTGCCATCTGGAGCCGTGACGACAACAGAGATGTGATGGAGGAATAGCAATGAAAGAAGGAAGGGAGAGAAGGATGGGGGGTACAGGGGAAGGAGGGAGGAACGGGAGGAGGATCGGGAACAGAAGAAAGAATGAGGGAGGAGAGAAGGGTAGTGGGGCATTCCAGAGGAGCTGATGATTTAAATGATAAAAGAGAAGTCAGCTGGTCTCCACATGGGCAGTGAGGGGAAAAAAGTATTTGATCCCCTGCTGATTTTGTATATTTGCCCACTGACAAGACATGATCAGTCTATAATTTTAATGGTAGGTTTATTTGAACAGTGAGAGACAGAATAACAACAAAAAAATCCAGAAAAACACATGTCAAAAATTTTATGAATAGATTTGTATTTTATTGAGGGAAATAAGTATTTGACCCCTCTGCAAAACATGACTTAGTACTTGGTGGCAAAACCCTTGTTGGCAATCACAGAGGTCAGACGTTTCTTGTAGTTGGCCACCAGGTTTTCACACATCTCAGGAGGGATTTTGTTCCACTCCTCTTTGCAGATCTTCTCCAAGTCATTAAGGTTTCGAGGCTGACGTTTGGCAACTCAAACCTTCAGCTCCCTCCACAGATTTTCTATGGGATTAAGGTCTGGAGACTGGCTAGGCCACTCCAGGACCTTAATGTGCTTCTTCTTGAGCCACTCCTTTGTTGCCTTGGCCGTGTGTTTTGGGTCATTGTCATGCTGGAATACCCATCCACGACCCATTTTCAATGCCCTGGCTGAGGGAAGGAGGTTCTCACCCAAGATTTGACGGTACATAGCCCCGTCCATCGTCCCATTGATGCGGTGAAGTTGTCCTGTCCCCTTAGCAGAAAAACACCCCCAAAGCATAATGTTTCCACCTCCATGTTTGACGGTGGGGATGGTGTTCTTGGGGTCATAGGCAGCATTCCTCCTCCTCCAACCACGGCGAGTTGAGTTGATGCCAAAGAGCTCGATTTTGGTCTCATCTGACCACAACACTTTCACCCAGTTCTCCTCTGAATCAGTCAGATGTTCATTGGCAAACTTCAGACGGCCCTGTATATGTGCTTTCTTGAGCAGGGGGACCTTGTGGACGCTGCAGGATTTCAGTCCTTCACAGCGTAGTGTGTTACCAATTGTTTTCTTGGTGACTATGGTCCCAGCTGCCTTGAGATCATTGACAAGATCGTCCCGTGTAGTTCTGGGCTGATTCCTCACAGTTCTCATGATCATTGCAACTGCACGAGGTGAGATCTTGCATGGAGCCCCAGGCCGAGGGAGATTGACGGTTATTTTGTGTTTCTTCCATTTGCGAATAATCGCACCAACTGTTGTCACCTTCTCACCAAGCTACTTGGCGATGGTCTTGTAGCCCATTCCAGCCTTGTGTAGGTCTACAATCTTGTCCCTGACATCCTTGGAGAGGTCTTTGGTCTTGGCCATGGTGGAGAGTTTGGAATCTGATTGATTGATTGCTTCTGTGTACAGGTGTCTTTTATACAGGTAACAAACTGAGATTAGGAGCACTCCCTTTAAGAGTGTGCTCCTAATATCAGCTCATTCCCTGTATAAAAGACACCTGGGAGCCAGAAATCTTTCTGATTGAGAGGGGGTAAAATACGTATTTCCATCATTAAAATGCAAATCAATTTATAACATTTTTGACATGTGTTTTTCTGGATTTTGTTGTTGTTATTCTGTCTCTCACTGTTCAAATAAACCTACCATTAAAATGATAGACTGATCATTTGGTTGTCAGTGGGTAAATTTACAAAATCAGCACGGGATCAAATACTTTTGATCACTGTATAATGAATCAGCTGGTCTCTACATGTATAATGAATCAGCTGGTATCTACATGTATAATGAATCAGCTGGTCTCTACATATATAATGAATCAGCTGGTCTCTACATATATAATGAATCAGCTGGTATCTACATATATAATGAATCAGCTGGTCTCTACATGTATAATGAATCAGCTGGTATCTACGTGTATAATGAATCAGCTGGTCTCTACATATATAATGAATCAGCTGGTCTCTACATATATAATGAATCAGCTGGTCTCTACATGTATAATGAATCAGCTGGTCTCTACATGTATAATGAATCAGCTGGTATCTACGTGTATAATGAATCAGCTGGTCTCTACATGTATAATGAATCAGCTGGTCTCTACGTGTATAATGAATCAGCTGGTCTCTACATGTATAATGAATCAGCTGGTCTCTACGTGTATAATGAATCAGCTGGTATCTACGTGTATAATGAATCAGCTGGTATCTACATGTATAATGAATCAGCTGGTCTCTACATATATAATGAATCAGCTGGTCTATACATATATAATGAATCAGCTGGTATCTACATATATAATGAATCAGCTGGTCTCTACATGTATAATGAATCAGCTGGTCTCTACATATATAATGAATCAGCTGGTCTCTACATGTATAATGAATCAGCTGGTATCTACGTGTATAATGAATCAGCTGGTCTCTACATATATAATGAATCAGCTGGTCTCTACATATATAATGAATCAGCTGGTATCTACATATATAATGAATCAGCTGGTCTCTACATGTATAATGAATCAGCTGGTCTCTACATGTATAATGAATCAGCTGGTCTCTACATGTATAATGAATCAGCTGGTCTCTACATGTATAATGAACCAGCTGGTCTACACATGTATAATGAATCAGCTGGTATCTACATGTATAATGAATCAGCTGGTCTCTACATATATAATGAATCAGCTGGTCTCTACATGTATAATGAATCAGCTGGTATCTACGTGTATAATGAATCAGCTGGTCTCTACGTGTATAATGAATCAGCTGGTCTCTACATGTATAATGAATCAGCTGGTCTCTACATATATAATGAATCAGCTGGTCTCTACATATATAATGAATCAGCTGGTCTCTACATGTATAATGAATCAGCTGGTATCTACGTGTATAATGAATCAGCTGGTCTCTACATGTATAATGAATCAGCTGGTCTCTACATATATAATGAATCAGCTGGTCTCTACATATATAATGAATCAGCTGGTCTCTACATGTATAATGAATCAGCTGGTATCTACGTGTATAATGAATCAGCTGGTCTCTACATGTATAATGAATCAGCTGGTCTCTACATGTATAATGAATCAGCTGGTCTCTACATATATAATGAATCAGCTGGTCTCTACATGTATAATGAATCAGCTGGTATCTACGTGTATAATGAATCAGCTGGTCTCTACATGTATAATGAATCAGCTGGTCTCTACATGTATAATGAATCAGCTGGTCTCTACATGTATAATGAACCAGCTGGTCTACACATGTATAATGAATCAGCTGGTCTCTACATGTATAATGAATCAGCTGGTATCTACGTGTATAATGAATCAGCTGGTCTATACATATATAATGAATCAGCTGGTCTCTACATATATAATGAATCAGCTGGTCTCTACATGTATAATGAATCAGCTGGTATCTACGTGTATAATGAATCAGCTGGTCTATACATATATAATGAATCAGCTGGTCTCTACATATATAATGAATCAGCTGGTCTCTACATGTATAATGAATCAGCTGGTATCTACGTGTATAATGAATCAGCTGGTCTATACATATATAATGAATCAGCTGGTCTCTACATATATAATGAATCAGCTGGTCTCTACATGTATAATGAATCAGCTGGTATCTACGTGTATAATGAATCAGCTGGTCTCTACGTGTATAATGAATCAGCTGGTATCTACGTGTATAATGAATCAGCTGGTCTATACATATATAATGAATCAGCTGGTCTCTACATATATAATGAATCAGCTGGTCTCTACATGTATAATGAACCAGCTGGTCTCTACATGTATAATGAATCAGCTGGTCTCTACATGTATAATGAATCAGCTGGTCTCTACATATATAATGAATCAGCTGGTCTCTACATATATAATGAATCAGCTGGTCTCTACATGTATAATGAATCAGCTGGTATCTACGTGTATAATGAATCAGCTGGTCTCTACATGTATAATTAATCAGCTGGTCTATACATATATAATGAATCAGCTGGTCTCTACATGTATAATGAATCAGCTGGTCTATACATATATAATGAATCAGCTGGTATCTACATGTGTAATGAATCAGCTGGTCTCTACATGTATAATGAATCAGCTGGTCTCTACATGTATAATGAATCAGCTGGTCTCTACATGTATAATGAACCAGCTGGTCTCTACATGTATAATGAATCAGCTGGTCTATACATATATAATGAATCAGCTGGTCTCTACATATATAATGAATCAGCTGGTATCTACGTGTATAATGAATCAGCTGGTATCTACGTGTATAATGAATCAGCTGGTCTCTACATATATAATGAATCAGCTGGTCTCTACATATATAATGAATCAGCTGGTCTCTACATATATAATGAATCAGCTGGTCTCTACATGTATAATGAATCAGCTGGTCTCTACATGTATAATGAATCAGCTGGTCTCTACATGTATAATGAATCAGCTGGTCTCTACGTGTATAATGAACCAGCTGGTCTCTACATGTATAATGAATCAGCTGGTCTCTACATATATAATGAATCAGCTGGTCTCTACATGTATAATGAATCAGCTGGTCTCTACGTGTATAATGAATCAGCTGGTCTCTACATATATAATGAATCAGCTGGTCTCTACATGTATAATGAATCAGCTGGTCTCTACGTGTATAATGAATCAGCTGGTCTCTACATGTATAATGAATCAGCTGGTCTCTACATGTATAATGAATCAGCTGGTATCTACGTGTATAATGAATCAGCTGGTCTCTACATATATAATGAATCAGCTGGTCTCTACGTGTATAATGAATCAGCTGGTCTCTACATGTATAATGAATCAGCTGGTCTATACATATATAATGAATCAGCTGGTCTCTACGTGTATAATGAATCAGCTGGTCTCTACGTGTATAATGAATCAGCTGGTCTCTACATATATAATGAACCAGCTGGTATCTACGTGTATAATGAATCAGCTGGTCTCTACATGTGTAATGAATCAGCTGGTCTCTACGTGTATAATGAATCAGCTGGTCTCTACATGTATAATGAATCAGCTGGTCTATACATATATAATGAATCAGCTGGTCTCTACGTGTATAATGAATCAGCTGGTCTCTACATGTGTAATGAATCAGCTGGTCTCTACGTGTATAATGAATCAGCTGGTCTCTACATGTATAATGAACCAGCTGGTCTCTACATGTATAATGAATCAGCTGGTCTCTACATGTATAATGAATCAGCTGGTCTATACATATATAATGAATCAGCTGGTCTCTACATGTATAATGAATCAGCTGGTCTCTACATGTATAATGAATCAGCTGGTCTCTACATGTATAATGAATCAGCTGGTCTATACATATATAATGAATCAGCTGGTCTCTACATATATAATGAATCAGCTGGTCTCTACATGTATAATGAATCAGCTGGTCTCTTTCGATCAAGCTATATATAGTACCTCTATGTTAACACTGTAGACAAAATGGATGATGAGGAGGGACAGAGGGAGGAGGAGGAGAAGGAGAGAGAGAGGGAGGGAGAGAGGGATTGAGTGGGGAGGATAGGGGGGAGGGAGAGAGGGAAAGTGAAAGAGGGAGGGAGGGAGGAGTGTGAGAGGGCGATAGGGAGGGGTTATTGAGAGGGATGAATGACCTAGCATTGTATGTTTTATTATGATGCATCTGTTCTCTTCTGGTGCTGAAACGTTTGTTCATTCTCTCACTGTGCGACACACAAACACATACACACACACATACACACACACACACACACACAAACACTTACACACACAAACACAAACACATACACACACACATACACACACACACACACACACACACACACACACACACACACACACACACACAAACACTTACACACACAAACACAAACACATACACACACACACACACATACACACACACACACACACAAACACACACACACACACAAACACACAAACACATACACACTCCAGATGCGGCTGGTGGGATGAGCTATAGGAGGATGGGCTAATTTTAATGGCTGGAATGGAATTAATCAAACATATCAAAGATATGGAAACCACATGTTTGACTCCGTTCCATTTATTCCATTCCAGCCATTACAATGAGCCGTCCTCCTATAGCTCATCCCACCAGCCGCATCTGGAGTGTGTATGTGTTTGTGTGTGTATGTGTTTGTGTGTGTGTGTTTGTGTGTGTGTGTTTGTGTATAAGTGTTTGTGTGTGTATGTGTTTGTGTGTGTGTGTTTGTGTGTGAGTGTTTGTGTGTGAATGTGTTTGTGTGTGTGTGTTTGTGTGTGTGTGTTTGTGTGTGTGTGTTTGTGTGTATGTGTTTGTGTGTGTGTATGTGCTTGTGTGTGTATGTGTTTGTGTGTGTGTGTTTGTGTTTGAGTGTTTGTGTTCCAGCCATTACAATGAGCCGTCCTCCTATGTATCCTCCCACCAGCCTCCACTGTCACACACACACACACACACACACACACAGTGTGTAATCGTGGATCTATAGACAGTGTTTTCAACCAGTGTGATTCTATTAAACATGAATGCAGGGAAGACCAGATCGGACCTCTGGGATTTACAGAGAGAGAGAGAGCTGGAGGGAAGGAATTAAAGATGGATGGATGGATGGAGACAGAGAGATTCAGGGATAGAGGGAGAGGTGGGGAGATGTAGGGAAGAAGCCAAGGGTGAGAGGAGATATGGAGGGATGGAGACAGAGAGAGAGAGAGAGAGAGAGAATGTTTTGATGTTGTCATGAATGACTTATTATACGTAGTGATGAACCCATGCAGGCTAAACCAAACTCCAAGTAAATGATAGAACACACCTCTTTCTGAAAACCAGTGAAAACAACTAAGCTTACCTTATCAGTATTCTCCTCCATCCCTCCTCCTCTCCTTCTCCCTCATTTTCGATCTATTTTTAGCGGCTTGTCAATCAAACTCTCAGGCTGCACCCCATTCCCTACATAGTGAACCCTACAAGCCCTGGTCAAAAGCACTGAACCCCATCCTAAGACTCAAATATCCAGCTTGTGTGTGTGTGTGTGTGTGTGTGTGTGTGTGTGTGTGTGTGTGTGTGTGTGTGTGTGTGTGTGTGTGCGTGCGTGTGTGCATGCATGCATGCGTGTGCGCGCGTGCGTGAGAGAGAGAGAGAGAGCAGAGTAATCTCGTCTCTCTGGGCAGGCTGAGGTGAAGGGCTGAGATCTCCACATGCTACCTCTCCTCTCCTCCCTCCATCTCTCCTCTCCTCTCCTCCCTCCATCTCTCCTCTCCTCTCCTCTCCTCCCTCCATCTCTCCTCTCCTCCCTCCATCTCTCCTCTCCTCTCCTCCCTCCATCTCTCCTCTCCTCTCCTCCCTCCATCTCTCCTCTCCTCCCTCCATCTCTCCTCACCTCTCCTCTCCTCTCCTCACTTCTCCTCCCTCCCTCCATCTCTCCTCTCCTCTCCTCCCTCCATCTCTCCTCTCCTCCCTCCATCTCTCCTCTCCTCTCCTCCCTCCCTCTCCTCCTCTCCTCCTTCCATCTCTCCTCTCCTCTCCTCCCTCCATCTCTCCTCTCCTCCCTCCATCTCTCCTCACCTCTCCTCCCTCCCTCCATCTCTCCTCTCCTCTCCTCCCTCCATCTCTCCTCTCCTCTCCTCCCTCCATCTCTCCCCTCCCTCTCCTCCCTCCATCTCTCCTCACCCTCTTCCTCCCTCCATCTCTCCTCTCCTCTCGTCCCTCCATCTCTCCTCTCCTTTCCTCCCTCCATCTCTCCTCTCCTCTCCTCCCTCCATCTCTCCTCTCCTCTCCTCCCTCCATCTCTCCTCTCCTCTCCTCCCTCCATCTCTCCCTCTCCTCTCCTCCCCTCCATCTCTCCTCTCCTCTCCTCCCTCCATCTCTCCTCTCCTCTCATCTCCTCCATCTCTCCTCTCCTCTCCTCCCTCCATCCTCTCCTCTCCTCTCCTCCCTCCATCTCTCCTCTCCTCCCCTCCATCTCTCCTCTCCTCCCATCCCATCTCTCCTCTCCTCTCCTCCCTCCATCTCTCCTCTCCTCTCCTCCCTCCATCCTCTCCTCACCTCTCCTCCCTCCATCTCTCCTATCCTCCCTCCATCTCTCCTCACCTCTCCTCCCTCCATCTCTCCTCTCCTCCCTCTTTCTCTCCTCTCCTCTCCTCCCTCCCATCTCTCCTCTCCTCCCTCCATCTCTCCTCACCTCTCCTCCCTCCATCTCTCCTCTCCTCTCCTCCCTCCATCTCTCCTCTCCTCTCCTCCCTCCATCTCTCCTCTCCTCTCCTCCCTCCATCTCTCCTCTCCTCTCCTCCCTCCATCTCTCCTCACCTCTCCTCCCTCCAAATCTCTCTCCTCCCTCTCTCTATCCCTCTATATCTCGCTATCCCCATTGCACCATGGTCTTTACCTCTTCACCTCTCCACCTCTCCACCTCTTCACCTCTCCTCCTCTCCACCTCTCCTCCTCTCCACCTCTCCACCTCTCCACCTCTCCACCTCTCCACCTCTCCACCTCTTCACCTCTCCTCCTCTCCTCCTCTCCACCTCTCCACATCTCCACCTCACCTCCTCTCCTCCTCCTCTCCTCCTCTCCTCCTCTACACCTCTCCACCTCTCCTCATCTCTTCCTCTCCACCTCTCCATCTCTTCACCTCTCCACCTCTCCACCTCTCCACCTGTCCACCTCTCCACCTCTCCACCTCTCCTCCTCACCACCTCTCCACCTCTCCTCCTCTCCTCCTCTCCTCCTCTCCTCCTCTCCTTCTCTCCTCTCCTCCTCCTCTCCTCCTCTGCTCCTCTCTTCCTCTCCCTATAGAGAAGAGAAAATATAATTACTAGTCAGCATGTCAAATCTATTTCACTACTCCCTCACTCTATCTCCATCTCTCAATTTTACCCTCCTCCCCTCTCTCTATCTCCATCTCTCCATCTTTATACATCCCTCTCTGTCTTTCTTTTCTTGATGTATATCTCTCTCTGCTCTCTCAGCAATTCTCTCTCTCTCTCTCTCTCTCCTCTCTCTCTCTCTCTCTCTCTCTCTCCCTCTCTCGCTCTCTCTCTCTCTCTCTCTCTCTCTCTCTCTCTATGTGTGTGTCTCTCTCTCTTTCCCTCTTCTCTCTCTCCTCCTTTAGTACTAGCTGGTCAGTTTTCTTCAACAGAGCATATGTGAACTGATAGTGCTAATTAAGAGAGGGAGACCTCTCTCCCCAGCTAACAACAAACGTTCCCAATACATCAGAGAATTGTTCCCTTAAGAGTCTCATTATGTAGTTAACTAGCATTTTCATAGGAATCTTCCTGTGATGTGCAAGGACTGTTTCCAAGAGACAATTCTCTTAATGGCAAAGATAAATGACCCAGAACGTGGTTACCATGTTCTCAGAACTTAAGCTATGAATGTTCTGTAAGGGCTGGTGTGAGGTTTGACCCAGGTGCGGTGCAGGATAGACAGTAGGCAGTAGGCAGAGATGGTGAAAGTAGGATCTTTACTGGACAAAAATGGATACAAAATAATGGAGGAGCAAATTGGTCCAAAAACAGGCTGACAGCAAAAATATGAAATATTAACTATGACTGAAAACAACAATGAAACAGGGAGAACACTTCTCAAGTACCTGTACATACGTCTCGCGATCAGACACTGATTCGTACTGCTTGACATCAAGAAACTAGAATAGAAAACTGAGCAAGGGAACACAGGGAAGTGAGGGCAAAAATACACAGGTGGACAGATAGACACAGGTGACACCAATAGGATGATGATTAGTCCCGACTGTGGGTGAGTAGGTCCCTAAGGTTGTCGGAGGATGACACCTAGTGGGTCGCTCCGGAACTGCGACCCCCACCTGTAACATGTTCTAGACACATTTCATGTGAACATTGCAATAACATTATGAATATTTCATCAACGTCCCACCAAACATACACAGAACATGGTTGCCATGTTCTCAGAACATAAGATGTTCTTGTTCTAGACATGTTTTATTGGAACGTTGTAAGAACATTCACGTGTCCAGTTTTCTGAGTGTTAGGAGAATATTCCATCAATGTCCCAGCAAAATATTCACAGAACATTGAGGTATAGTGAGGGAAAAAAGTATTTGATCCCCTGCTGATTTTGTACGTTTGCCCACTGACAAAGAAATTATCAGTCTATAATTTTAATGGTAGGTTTATTTGAACAGTGAGAGACAGAATAACAACAACAAAAATCCAGAAAAACGCATGTCAAAAATGTTATAAATTGATTTGCATTTTAATGAGGGAAATAAGTATTTGACCCCTCTGCAAAACATGACTTAGTACTTGGTGGCAAAACCCTTGTTGGCAATCACAGAGGTCAGACGTTTCTTGTAGTTGGCCACCAGGTTTGCACACATCTCAGGAGGGATTTTGTCCCACTCCTCTTTGCAGATTTTCTCCAAGTCATTAAGGTTTCGAGGCTGACGTTTGGCAACTTGAACCTTCAGCTCCCTCCACAGATTTTCTATGGGATTAAGGTCTGGAGACTGGCTAGGCCACTCCAGGACCTTAATGTGCTTCTTCTTGAGCCATTCCTTTGTTGCCTTGGCCGTGTGTTTTGGGTCATTGTCATGCTGGAATACCCATCCACGACCCATTTTCAATGCCCTGGCTGAGGGAAGGAGGTTCTCACCCAAGATTTGACGGTACATGGCCCAATCCATCGTCCCTTTGATGCTGTGAAGTTGTCCTGTCCCCTTAGCTTTCTTGGTGACTATGGTCCCAGCTGCCTTGAGATCAGCTGCCTGGTTCTAATCCCCGAGCCAACTAGGTGAAAAATCTGTCGATGTGCCCTTGAGCAAGGCACTTAACCCTAATTGCTCCTGTAAGTCGCTCTGGATAAGAGCGTCTGCTAAATGACTAAAAAAAATAAATAAAAATAAAAATAAATAAAAAAGATCATTGACGAGATCCTCCCGTGTAGTTCTGGGCTGATTCCTCACCGTTCTCATGATCATTGCAACACCACGAGGTGAGATCTTGCATGGAGCCCCAGGCCGAGGGAGATTGACAGTTATTTTGTGTTTCTTCCATTTGCGAATAATCGCACCAACTGTTGTCACCTTCTCACCAAGCTGCTTGGCGATGGTCTTGTAGCCCATTCCAGCCTCGTGTAGGTCTACAATCTTGTCCCTGACATCCTTGGAGAGCTCTTTGGTCTTGGCCATGGTGGAGAGTTTGGAATCTGATTGATTGATTGCTTCTGTGGACAGGTGTCTTTTATACATGTAACAAACTGAGATTAGAAGCACTCCCTTTAAGAGTGTGCTCCTAATCTCAGCTCGTTACCTGTATAAAAGACACCTGGGAGCCAGAAATCTTTCTGATTGAGAGGGGGTCAAATACTTATTTCCCTCATTAAAATGCAAATCAATTTCTAACATTTTTGACATGCGTTTTTCTGGATTTTTTTGTTGTTATTCTGTCTCTCACTGTTCAAATAAACCTACCATTAAAATTATAAACTGATAATTTCTTTGTCAGTAGGCAAACTTACAAAATCAGCAGGGGAACTGTATGTTCTTATTGGGCCAGTATACACTACCGGTCAAAAGTTTTAGAACACCTACGTTTTTCTTTATTTTTTACTATTTTCTACATTGCAGAATAATAGTGAATACATCAAAATAACACATATGGAATTATGTAGTAACCAAAAAAGTGTGAAAGAAATCAACATTTATATATGAGATTCTTCAAAGTAGCCACCCTTTGCCTTGATGACAGCTTTGCACACTATTGGCGTTCTCTCAACCAGCTTCATGATGTAGTCACCTGAAATGCATTTCAATTAACAGGTGTGCCTTCTTAAAAGTTAATTAGTGGAATTTCTTTCCTTCTTAACACGTTTGAGCCAATCAGTTGTGTTGTGAAAAGGTGGGGGGGGGGGGGGGGGGGGGGGGGGGGGGGGGGTATACAGAAGGTAGGCCTATTTGGTAAAAGACCAAGTCCATATTATGGCAAGAACAGCTCAAATAAGCAAATAGAAATGACAGTCCATCATTACTTTAAGACATGAAGGTCAGTCAATACGGAACATTTCAATAACTTTTAAAGTTTCCTAAAGTGCAGTCGCAAAAAACATCTAGCGCTATGATGAAACTGGCTCTCATGAGGACCACCACAGGAATGGAAGACCCAGAGTTACCTCTGCTGCAGAGGATAAGTTCATTAGAGTTACCAGCCTCAGAAATTGTTCAAGTAACACACATATCTCAACATCAACTGTTCAGAGGAGACTGTGTGAATCAGGCCTTCATTTTCGAATTGCTGCAAAGAAACCACTACTAAAGGACACCAATAATAAGAAGAGACTTCCTTGGTCCAAGAAACATGAGCAATGGACACCAGACTGGTGGAAATCTGTCCTTTGGTCTGGAATTCAAATTTGAGATTTTTGGTTACAGCCGCTGTGTCTTTGTGAGACGCGTGTGGGTGAACGGATGATCTCCGCATGTGTATTTCCCACCATGAAGCATGGAGGAGGAGGTGTTATGGTGTGGGAGTGCTTTGCTGGTGACAATGTATATGATTTATTTAGAATTCAAGGCACACTTAACCAGCATGGCTACTACAGCAATCTGCAGCGATACGCCATCCCATCTGGTTTGAGCTTAGTGGGACTATCATTTGTTTTTCAACAGGACAATGACCCAACACACCTCCAGGCTGTGTAAGGGCTATTTTACCAAGAAGGAGATTGATGGAGTGCTGCATCAGATGACATGGCCTCCACAATTCCCCGACCTCAACCCAATTGAGATGGTTTAGGATGAGTCGGACCGCAGAGTGAACGAAAAGCAGCCAACAAGTGCTCAGCATATGTGGGAACTCCTTCCTGACTGTTGGAAAAGCATTCCAGGTGAAGCTGGTTGAGAGAATGCCAAGAGTGTGCAAATCTGTCATCAAGGCAAAGGGTGGGTATTTGAAGAATCTCAAATATAAAACATAATTTGATTTGTTTAATGAAGTGGTGGCGTAGCAGGACGATCGGAGTACCGTGAACCAATAGTTTGTGAGTTCAAATCCCAGGTGAGGACATTTTGAATAATAACTACTGTATAAATGAACATTCATTTATGTCAAATATGTACGTTGAAAACGCTGTTTGTTAAAAGCACTGTGTGAGTGAGAGAATCTTTAACCAACAGACAAAGAGCTGTGAGTGGTTCACCAATCCATCCTTAATTGGTCCGGCAACACTAACAAGATGTGATACATTTTTCTTTGGACACATGAATGTTTTTGCAACGTCCCATGAAACGTGTCTAGAACATTAATATCTTATATTCTGAGAACATGGCAACCATGTCCTGTGTATGTTTGGTGTGAAGTTGATGGAAAATTCTCCTAACCCTAAAAAAAACTTGACCTATGAATGTTCCCATAAAACGCGTCTAGAACCTTAATGTTGTATATTCTGAGAACATTCTAGAATGCGTAATGTTTGACATTAAGGGAATGTTCTCCTAACTTTAACACTAAAATATGCTAGAAAGGTTCTCACAAGTTTATGCTAACATAGATAGAATATTTCCCTAACTAACGGAAAACTGGACGCTCAAACATTAGGGGAATATTATGGGTAAAAATACAAAAAATCTTCTCTTTCTTTCTAGAATTATATTTTTTAGGGGGTAGATCAGGTTTAAAATTGCAGGTACAGTGGCTTGCGAAATTATTCATCCCCCTTGGCTTGTATCATTTGATTTACACAACATGCTTACCACTTTGAAGATGCAAAATATTTTTTATTGTGAAACAAACAAGAAATAAGACCAAAAAAGCTTGAGCGTGCTTAACTATTCAACCCCCCCCCCCCCCCCCCCCCCCCCCCCCCCCCCCCCCTCCCCCACCACCAAAGTCAATACTTTTTCGAGCAATTACAGTTGCAAGTCTCTTGGGGTATGTCTCTTTTAGGTTGGCACATCTAGCCACTGGGATTTTTGCCCATTCTTCAAGGCAAAACTGCTCCATCTCCTTCAAGTTGGATAGGTTCCGCTGGTGTAAAGCAATCTTTAAGTCATAACACAGATTCTCAATTGGATTGAGGTCTGGGCTTTGGCTAGGCCATTCCAAGACATTTAAATGTTTCCCCTTAAACCACTCGAGTGTTGCTTTAGCAGTATGCTTAGGGTCATTGTCGAACGCTGCTGGCACCCGCCCACCCGACTAGAATCACCACTCTCGACGGGTCTGACCTAGAGTATGTGGACAACTACAAATACCTAGGTGTCTGGTTAGACTGTAAACTCTCCTTCCAGACTCACATTAAGCATCTCCAATCCAAAGTTAAATCTAGAATCGGCTTCCTATTTCGCAACAAAGCCTCCTTCACTCATGCTGCCAAACATGCCCTCGTAAAACTGACTATCCTACCGATCCTTGACTTCGGCGATGTCATTTACAAAATAGCCTCCAACACTCTACTCAGCAAATTGGATGTAGTCTATCACAGTGCCATCTGTTTTGTCTCCAAAGCCCCATACACTACCCACCACTGTGACCTGTACGCTCTTGTTGGCTGGTCCTCACTACATGTTCGTCGTCAAACCCACTGGCTCCAGGCCATCTATAAATCACTGCTAGGCAAATCCCCGCCTTATCTTAGCTCATTGGTCACCATAGCAGCACCCACCCGTAGTCTGCGCTCCAGCAGGTATATCTCACTGGTCATTCCCAAAGCCAACACCTCCTTTGGCCGCCATTCCTTCCAGTTCTCTGCTGCCAATGACTGGAACGAATTGCAAAAATCTCTGAAGCTGGAGCCTCTTATCTCCCTCACTAACTTTAAGCATCAGTTGTCAGAGCAGCTTACCGATCACTGCACCTGTACACAGCCCATCTGTAATTAGCCCACCCAACTACCTCATCCCTATGTTGTTATTTATTTTGTATTTCTTTTGCACCCCAGTATCTGTATTTGTACATAATCTCTTGCACATCTAGCTTTCCAGTGTTAATACTAATTGTAATTAATTTGCACTATAGCCTATTTATTGCCTTACCTCCATAACTTGCCACATTTGCACACACTGTATATATATTTTCTGTTGTATTTTTTTACTTTGTTTTTTTTTACCCCATATGTAACTCTGTGTTGTTGTTTTTATCGCACTGCTTTGCTTTATCTTGGTTGTAAATGAGAACTTGTTCTCAACTGGCTTACCTGGTTAAATAAAGGTGATATAAAAAATAAATAAAATAAAAATTGTCCTGCTGGAAGGTGAACCTCTGTCCCAGTCTCAAATCTCTGGAAGACTGAAACAGGTTTCCCTCAAGACTTTCCCTGTATTTAGTGCCATCCATCATTCCTTCAATTCTGACCAGTTTTCCAGTCCCTGCCGATGAAAAACATCCCCACACCATGCTTCACTGTGGGGATGGTGTTCTCGGGGTGATGAGAGTTGTTGGGTTTACGCCAGACATAGCGTTTTCCTTGATGGCCACAAAGCTCAATTTTAGTCTCATCTGACCAGAGTACCATCTGACCTTCTTCCATATGTTTGGGGAGTCTCCCACATGCCTTTTGGCGAACACCAAACGTGTTTGCTTATTTTTTTCTTTAAGCAATGGCTTTTTTCTGGCCACTCTTCCGTAAAGCCCAGATCTATGGAGTGTACGGCTTAAAGTAGTCCTATGGACAGATACTCCAATCTCTGCTGTGGAGCTTTGCAGCTCCTTCAGGGTTATCTTTGGTGTCTTTGTTGCCTCTCTGATTAATGCCCTCCTTGCCTGGTCCGTGAGTTTTGGTTGGCGGCCCTCTCTTGGCAGGTTTGTTGTGGTGCCATATCATTTCAATTTTTTTAATCTCTCTCCACACTGTAAACCCTAATAAGTTCACATAACTCAAAAATTATTTTGTAACAGATTACACAAAAATATTTTAGTGATGTTTTTAAATGTTTTAAGTTTACATAAAATAAAAATTATATTTACAGTTGCCTTAAATTATCTCAATGTTATATTATAAATATTGATATTCCTCAACTTATAATTATGGATTAATTCACTTAAAATTTTCAATATTTTTCAACTCATATAATGTGGGAAATACACTCAAAATTTTCAATATTTTTCAACTCATATAATGTGGGAAATACACTCAAAATGTTCAATATTTTTCAACTCATATAATGTGGGAAATACACTCAAAACTTTCAATATTCTTCAACTCATAAATGTGGGAAATACACTCAAAATATTAAATATTCTTCAACTCATATAATGTGTGAAATACACTCAAAATTTTCAATATTCTTCAACTCATAATGTGGGACATGCAATCAAAATTAATTCTAAACTGAAATACTGATGTCGGTCCATTACACAATTATAATCAGCGAATAATGTTAGAAAACATGAAAGTGACACCACAGTGACAATTTAACTTTTTTTTTATTCAACACAATGTGCTTTTAAAAAGGCACGAATCAAAAGGAGCTCAGTCAAAACAAAGTGCTTGTCATAAATTAAAACAAAAAAGGAAATGACTCCATAAAAACAAAATGTGTTTTAAAGTACATTAAGTGTTAATAGTTCCATATTCTGATAGTGGTCATTGCTACAGAGGGTAGATTCAGTATTTTCGGTCTCCATATCACATTATTCAGAAAACATTATGATAAAAACTCACAAAGGCTTCATGTTAAAATTCAATAAGATTCTAATTATAATCCATCCTCAACAGCAATAACAACTATTAGAATGTGGAGCCATTTAAAACGTTTTGGCACTTACTGTACCTTGAAGGCTGCAACTAACTTTTTTAAAATAAAACATTCAAATAAAAGTACTGGTTTCTACTGTGCCGTACTTCAACTGGCAACATCAAGGTAAGCATTAGGTCACACAACATTAAACATGTATAGTGCATGAATTCAACAGTCGTTTCCCACAACTACAGTGCAAAAACTTGGGCTTGGCAATACGTCAATGTTGTGATATTTATCTATTAACAATCAATGTATTAAATCTGAGGTAGTAGAGGCAAACAGTGTAACATATTAAACATGAGGTAGAAGAGGCAAATTATTACATTTGTAAAGAGGGGAAAAAAAACAAAAAACATCCTCAATACTCAGCTCAACAAATAGTCCATTCTGAGTGATTCACTCATTGAACAAATCATTCTTCAGTGTCAGTAGACGCCCTTTCAGTGGTTTGTTGTCCTCAAGACACATCACAACTTTTTGGATAAATGTGAATGTAAGCTCGAGATTATTTGGGTACTGTAGGTCTAGTGCATAGACATACCCAAAGAGCAGGATAAATGAGTCAGCCAGGTTTGTGGGACCACTCACAAGTATTTCATCTTCCACGACAATACAGATGCTCTCAGGGCTGAAGAGGGCCGCATCAGTAGTATCATCAGTGACAACTGTCAGGAGAGCCACCGGAGTGTCAGTGAGGTCTGGACCATCTGCTGACTATAAAACACAAATAATACAAAAATGAGTTCAGCCCCTCAAGGATACAAATCATGCTAATGATGTCTAGACATTACGGTCACTTTGCACTTAGACTGCAGCTAAGCTACATGTTTAAACTATTTTCTTTACACATGCTTATTATTTTATGTTAGTTTCACACCTACCTACATTTTACATTTACATTTTAGTCATTTAGCAGACGCTCTTAACCAGAGCGACTTACAGGAGCAATTAGGGTTAAGTGCCTTGCTCAAGGGCACATTAACGTCATTTAGCAGACGCTCTTAGCCAGAGCGACTCACAAATTGGTGCGTTCACCCTATAGCCAGTGGGATAACCACTTTACAATTTGGGGGGGGGGGGGGGGGGGGGGGGGGGGTTAGAAGGAATACTTTAGCCTATCCCAGGTATTCCTTAAAGAGGTGGGGTTTCAAATGTCTCCGGAAGGTGGTGAGTGACTCCGCTGTCCTGGCGTCGTGAGGGAGCTTGTTCCACCATTGGGGTGCCAGAGCAGCGAACAGTTTTGACTGGGCTGAGGGGGAGCTGTGCTTCCGCAGAGGAAGGGGAGCCAGCAGGCCAGAGGTGGATGAACGCAATGTCCTCGTTTGGGTGTAGGGACTGATCAGAGCCTGAAGGTACAGGGGTGCCGTTCCCCTCACTGCTCCAAAGGCAAGCACCATGGTCTTGTAGCGGATGCGAGCTTCAATTGGAAGCCAGTGGAGTGTGCGGAGGAGGGGGGGTGACGTGAGAGAACTTGGGAAGGTTGAACACCAGACGGGCTGCGGCATTCTGGATGAGTTGTAGGGGTTTAATGGCACAGGCAGGGAGCCCAGCCAACAGCGAGTTGCAGTAGTCCAGACGGGAGATGACAAGTGCCTGGACCAGGACCTGCGCCGCTTCCTGTGTAAGGCAGGGTCGCACTCTCCGAATGTTGTAGAGCATGAACCTGCAGGAGCGGGTCACCGCCTTGATGTTGGCGGAGAACGACAGGGTGTTGTCCAGGGTCACGCCTAGGCTCTTCGCACTCTGGGAGGAGGACACAGCGGAGTTGTCTACCGTGATGGCGAGATCATGGAACGGGCAGTCCTTCCCGGGGAGGAAGAGCAGCTCCATCTTGCCAGGGTTCAGCTTGAGGTGGTGATCCGTCATCCATACTGATATGTCTGCCAGACATGCAGAGATGCGATTCGCCACCTGGTGATCAGAAGGGGGAAAGGAGAAGATTAGTTGTGTATCGTCAGCGTAGCAATGATAGGAAAGGCCATGTGAGGATATGACAGAGCCAAGTGACTTGGTGTATAGGGAGAAAAGGAGAGGGCCCAAAACCGATCCCTGGGGGACACCAGTGGTGAGAGCACGTGGTGCGGAGACAGCTTCCCGCCACGCCACTTGGTAGGAGCGACCGGTCAGGTAGGACGCAATCCAGGAGTGAGCCGCGCCGGAGATGCCCATTTCGGAGAGGGTGGAGAGGAGGATCTGATGGTTCACAGTATCAAAGGCAGCAGACAGATCTAGAAGGACAAGAGCAGAGGAGAGAGAGTTAGCTTTAGCAGTGCGGAGAGTCTCTGTGACACAGAGAAGAGCAGTCTCAGTTGAATGACCAGTCCTGAAACCTGATTGGTTTGGATCAAGAAGGTCATTCTGAGAGAGATAGCAAGAGAGTTGGCTAAAGACGGCACGCTCAATAGTTTTGGAAAGAAAAGAAAGAAGGGATACTGGTCTGTAGTTGTTGACATCAGTGGGGTCGAGTGTTGGTTTTTTGAGAAGGGGAGTAACTCTCGCTCTCTTGAAGACGGAAGGGACATGGCCAGCGGTCAAGGATGAGTTGATCAGCGAGGTGAGGTAGGGGAGAAGGTCACCGGAGATGGTCTGGAGAAGGGAGGAGGGGATGGGGTCAAGCGGGCAGGTTGTTGGGCGGCCTGCAGTCACAAGTCGCAGGATCTTATCTGCCAACCTCCAGTCCCTCGACTTCCTGGCGCTGACGGAAACATGGATCACCACTGAAAACACCGCTACTCCTACTGCTCTCTCCTCGTCTGACTACTTTTTGTTTAGTGGAATTCTTTATACTTACCTTTTCATTTATGTAATTTCTACATGTCAGTTTGCAGAATAACAACTCAAGGAAACTTCATAAACAGGTTCTGGGGGCTATTCCAGAAAGGAGGTTCAACAAACTGAGCCTAACCCTGAACTCAGAGTTGACTTACCCTGTGAAGTGAAACTGAGTTTTCAGTTACAGAACAGCTGATCTGAGTTAGGTAAGTTGACTCAGAGTACGTTAACTCGGAGTTGAGCTTGTGCCTGACGACTAGTAAAAAGCCATCATCAATGGAGCTCCGATACGGTTATTCACCATGGCAACGGGAGAAAACAGGAAGCAGACATTTTCTGGCTGCGGCTGTTATATAAATCACTGACAGAGTTTCAGATGCAGTCGTCTTTTCATTTTGAATTTAACATCACTTTATTTTATATTAGCCTTTAAGGAAGTGGTTGAATGTTGTTCAATGTTTTATTTTAGGCTATTTTGTTTTATTTAAAATCGGCTGAAAATGAAATATAAAAACATTTTATCTCATACTCAATGCGGCGACAAACTAGAAACACGGACTTTGAAATTACGTTGTTGGAAAAAATACAATTGGCTATACTGATGGTTTTCACATAACCTGCTTTCTGGAATGCCCCTCTGGTTCTCCTATAGTTCTTTGAGTGATGTCATGTTTAAGCTGACTGAATAGCTAAGCAAAGGGATTGATAGTGAGGCCAGTACACTTACATTACAGGTCCTGAAAAACTTGGAGGCATCTTCACGCAGGTACACAGGAAGTGCACGAAGGACGAGGGCCCGTCTCATATTTACATCACGTTGTTCCTACATGGACAAAAAATATCCATTACAATAATAATTACACAAATATCAAAAACATTCATTGTACACTAATTATAGTAAAAATGAAAATGTTAAAAGATAAGCAAGTTAGTTATTAACAAGCAAAGCATCAAAGTTGTGTGCTTATAGATCTGCTATTTCTGTTGTTGTTCTTTGTATTTAACAAAGTATTAATAAAGGGTTCAAGTGATCAACTGTTGACCCCACAGTTGAGATAAAAACATTTAGAGAAATAGCAAAAGAATGACTGTGGAAACACATAAAATAAAACCAATTATTAGTGTAACCCTCTCACCAGGCTCGAATTTGACTCTCACGATATTACCTTATTTAGAATATCTGAACAGCATGGGATAGTAGGTGAGAAGGACATCTCCAATAAGAATCCCTATTGTAAACTTGCTAGGGTGAATGACAAATAGGGTATTAACTTCAGATAGAATGATTATAGACTTGGTTATTGTTATAAGGATATGCTTTCCCATGCATTAAATGAAACTGAAACAGTAAATGACTCCACCAATACAACAGACATAAGGTTCAAGATCTATATTAATCAAATGTTCAATGTATCACATCAAAAGAAATACAAATTATAAACCCCAATGATTTTTCCACAACCCCATGTCCAAATTATTTGCAAGCTTGCTTAAACCCTGGGCGCGCGTTGGAGCTCATAAAAAAAATGACGACATACATAAAGTCCCGAAGTCCACCCCACATTTGTAGTTACTCACTACTTGTAGATAATGCCTCAGCAAAATATAGTAGTTCCGTGCAGGTGTCCTCACAAGATCCACCGCGAACACAGCTATCAATGCAGCCAGTACTCCGTAGCAGAAACAGACATCCGTTGGAAACCCGAACTGATCGTCACAAGCAATTCTCTCCAAGTCTTGCACGATGCTAGGCTAACCTCTAGGATGTCGAATGTCTCCACAATGCGACGGCAGCTTCAGTCTCCACTTGGTCTTTCTTAACTAAATAATAAACACTCTCTTATAGAAATAAAATCAGGATTTCCCTTAAAAAAAACTCTGTAGGTATGGTTTTGTTCTCTCTTTATCGTTTCCTTTGGTCGTTTTTCCTTCACCAACCCCACTAACGTCTCTCCTCTCCCTTCTTTCAACTTTTCCCTCCCTTTTCTTTCCCGGCAACCAGTCCACTCTCCCATTGGCCACAACTTAACAAGTTAGCTCATTGGTCAAAACTTTAACGAGATACGTGGGAAATTTAAACTTAAAAGTAAACCAACCTATTCACTTGTAAAAAAAATTTAAAACATTGCTTCAAAAGAAATGCATTAATGACATTACAAATCAGGAGCTATTCGATCACCTTTTAAATCTAATACCAATGAATTATAACAAATACACTCTATACTTGGTTTTAGGAATGTATTACATTAGTAACACTATTTCATAATACATCCTACCTGAACTGTTAAAAGGATTTCGAGATGATCTCACAACCACACACTTGAGCCTAGGAAGAAATACAAACACAGGCCTGGTTAGCATCATGATAACACACTCACATTATGTTGTTTAGCATTGTTCGTTTCACGCTAGCACACACGTACACACAGCTCGATAACGTAAAATATTTACTGTGTAAGGCAGACACTTATTGAAATAAGGATACTCACAGTACGCACTTGCATTACCGGCGAACAGCGAAAACTCATGGACCTTGCTCCACCGTCAATATCCCGGGCAAACATGCATTATGGGAAATGTAGTTCATCCAGGAAACCTGCTGATAACGTTATACCGTTGTAAGATGAAGTAATGTAACGTATTTATCACATATTTAACAACTTCTAAAGTTACAATTACTTGGATTTTTACACTATTTACAACGAATATTCACTGTGCACATTGTACAAATGTATTCCCAGTTCCACATTTAAGACTATCGAAATTCAATTGAAAAAAAAAAAAAACCAGAGTTACTTACCAAATCAGAGGTGATGATAAGATGGCGCTTAAGAAAACGAGGGCAATAAGACTAATGATAAAAACGGAGGTGGTGGTGGTTTCAAGCGGGCAGCATAAAAGTGCGCATTGCAAACAAATTAAAACAAATTAAACTGTGTTCCACATCCACACGGGCGGCCCAAACATCCCCGCATCTCGGCTAAATTCAAGATGGCTGACTCAGCTTTCCTGAGAGAGAGATGACCCACCCACCAGAACGTCATGACGTCGATAACGTCATGACACTACCTAAACTTTTTGAGCGTTCCACACAAATTACCTATAAAATATTGAGCCCTCTTCAATTAAAGTGGCATAAATCTCAACAGAGCTCAAAGTTTGGTCAACTGCATAACGACATTTGACTGTTATGACCTTATTACTTATGAGCTAGTACAACTGTTTGGGAATACAGTGCAGTTAGTCTCTCTTAAACCAGGTCCTCACAATGCAGGTTTATGGTAATGACATGCTAAATGAAAGTTAAATGCATTTGTACCAATCACTTGTCAGACAACAACAACACCAACATTATTCCTCCTACTAGATGAAAGATCAACACCAGCAGCAATAGGACAGTGTACTGTATTGCTCCAGTGTATTGACAGGCATACTGTATGTATCTGTAAACAACTATTTTCTATTTCCTCTTTATGTCATTCTGTTCCTTTTTCATCATGGACACTTCATTCTTATCAGGCCTGTTACGGCGGAATTAACCGGTAAAGCGCTCCGAGGCCCAGAACCACTTGGGCTGTCTCTAACACTGGTTTCCAACACTAATTGAGAGAGAGAGCTTTTAAATTAGGCTGTTTTCTTTTCGTCATGCTGATTGTGTGCGCTCGGCTGAGTTAGGCGGTAAACACACAGATAAGTACGTGCGCACACCCTCCTGCACACACACACACACACACACGCGCACGGGTACACAACGCTACCGGGTTTTTATACACAGCTTTTTTTCCTTTGCTATATGATGACGTGTGATGACGTGTGTCTGTGTGTTATTAAAAAACAGTTTGATCTAATCTGTTATTTGGAGTGTGTTTAGCTTTTAACAACAAGAGGAAGTTTGATTTGGAGCTACAAACAAACACATTTGAGAGATAATTGCCTATTATCACACACATCTCTAATTAACACACATACACACATACGCTGGCATGCTGTCACGTCTCCTCCGCTCTGATTCGCCGCTCTACTGAGCCACCGGTCTGAGTGCACCACCTCGGCAACACCGGAATGGAAACCCAACGCACCCTAAATCACCTCCAGCGCACCTGCACCTCATCATCTCATCCCCACCCCTATTTAGCCCTGGACTGTTCTGGATGATGTTGTGTGTGATTGTTTAGCTTCGTGTTGTTTACGCTATCGTTGTTATTTTTCCTTGCTTAGTATTTAGTAAACCTTGATCTTGTTAATTCCTGCATCTGCGTCCTGCCTCTTCGTATACTCAGTAAGCATCACACATGCACACACACACACACACTAATCAACACAACTCAAAGGCACGCTTGATCTTTAATAAGACATTTCCGATTTTGCGGGGCAAAATATATAATATAGTTGAATGATTGTGGAGTGAGTTTATATTAGCTGTTAGCCACAAATAGAGACAATAGAGTGTTTGTTGAATAGCTCAGAGTTTATGTGTGTGTGTGTGTGTGTGTGTGTGTGTGTGTGTGTGTGTGTGTGTGTGTGTGTGTGTGTGTGTGTGTGCGTGTGCGTGTGTGTGTGTGCTTGCGTGTGTGTTGAAGCTGGAAACGGTGAAACTGCCACGTCCGTTTGTGATAATACAACAACAAAGATGTTACTTCAAACAACAAACAATGTTTTTTTTCCCACTTGAACCTCGTCATCGTTTCACGCACGATAGAACTGCAGACTACTGACTAGACCTACTGCAGACTACTGACTAGACCTACTGCAGACTACTGACTAGACCTACTGCAGAACAGCAGACTACTGACTAGACCTACTGCAGAACAGCAGACTACTGACTAGACCTACTGCAGAACAGCAGACTACTGACTAGACCTACTGCAGAACAGCAGACTACTGACTAGACCTACTGCAGAACAGCAGACTACTGACTAGACCTACTGCAGACTACTGACTAGACCTACTGCAGAACAGCAGACTACTGACTAGACCTACTGCAGAACAGCAGACTACTGACTAGACCTACTGCAGAACAGCAGACTACTGACTAGAACCTACTGCAGACAGCAGACTACTGACTAGACCTACTGCAGAACAGCAGACTACTGACTAGACCTACTGCAGAACAGCAGACTACTGACTAGACCTACGCAAACACAGACTACTGCTAGACCTACTGCAGACTACTGACTAGACCTACTGCAGACTACTGCTAGACCTACTGCAGAACAGCAGCCCTACTGTCTAGCCTACTGCAGAACACAGACTACTGACTAGACCTACTGCAACTATTTGGACATGACCTACTGCAAAAACGCAAAACTACTGACTAAACCTACTGCAGAACACAGACTACTGACTAAAACCCTACTGCAGACATCAGACTACTGACTACCTACTGCAGACTACTGACTAACCCTCTGCAGACTACTGACAGACCTACTGCAGACTACTGACTAACCTCTGCAGAACGCAGACCTACTGTCTAACCTCTGCAGAACAGCAGACTACGGACTAGACCTACTGCAGACTACTGACTAGACCTACTGCAGAACACAGACTACTGACTAGACCTACTGCAGAATTTGACTAGACCTACTGCAGACTACTGACTAGACCTACTGCAGAACAGCAACTACTGACTAGACCTACTGCAAGAACAGGCAGACTACTGACTAGAACCTACTGCAGAACAGCAGACGACTGAAACTAGTACCCTACTGCAGAAACAGCGAGACTACTGACTAGAACCTACTGCAGACTACTGACTAGACCTACTGCAGACTACTGACTAGACCTAACTGCAGACTACTGACCTAGACCCTAGCTGCAGAACACAGCAGACTACTGACTAGACCTAATGCAGAACAGCAGACTACTGACTAGACCTAACTGCAGAACGACTGACTAGACCCTACCTGCAGAACCGCAGACCTACTGACTAGAACCTACTGCATGACTACGGAACTAGACCTACTGCAGAACAGCAGACTACTGACTAGACCTAGTTGCCGGAACAGCAGACTACTTGACTAGACCTACTGCAGCTACTGACTGACTACTGCAGACGCAGACTACTGACTAACCTACTGCAGACTACTGACCAGACTACTGACTAGACCTACTGCAGAACAGCAAGACTAACTGACTAGACCTACTGCAGAACTACAAACTAGACCTATTGCAGACAAGCAGACCTGACGAGAACAAGCCAGACTACTGACTAGACCTACTGCAAGAACAGCAGACTACTGACTAGACCTATTGCAGAACAGCAGACTCTAGAATAGACCTACTGCAGACTACTGACTAGACCCATGCAGAACAGCAAGACTACTGACTAGACCTACTGCAGACTACTGACTAGACCTACTGCAGACTACTGACTAGACCTACTGCAGAACACAGACTACTGACTAGACCTACTGCAGACTACTGACTAGACCTACTGCAGACTTACTGACTAGACCTTACTGCAGAACAGCAGAGTAACTGACTAGACCTACTGCAGAAACAGCAGACTACTGACTAGACCTACTGCAGAACGCAGACTACTGACTAGACCTACTGCAGACTACTGACTAGACCTACTGCAGAACAGCAGACTACTGACTAGACCTACTGCAGACTACTGACTAGACCTACTGCAGAACAGCAGACTACTGACTAGACCTACTGCAGAAACAGCAGACTACTGACTAGACTACTGCAGAACAGCAGACTATTGACTAGACCTACTGCAGAACAGCAGACTACTGACTAACTACTGCAGAACAGCAGACTACTTGACTAGACCTACTGCAGACTACTGACTAGACCTACTGCAGACTACTGACTAGACCTACTGCAGACAGCAGACTACTGACTAGACCTACTGCAGAACAGCAACTACTGACTAGACCTACTGCAGAAACAGCAGACTACTGACTAGACCTCTACTGCAGAACAGCAGACTACTGACTAGACCTACTGCAGAACAGCAGACTACTGACTAGACCTACTGCAAAACAGCAACTACTGACTAGACCTACTTGCAGACTACTGAACTAGACCTACTGCAGACTACTGACTAGAACCTACTGCAGACTACTGACTAGACCTACTGCAGAACAGCAGACTACTGACTAGACCTATTGCAGAACAGCAGACTACTGACTAGACCTACTGCAGACTACTGACTAGACCTACTGCAGAACAGCAGACTACTGACTAGACCTACTGCAGACTACTGACTAGACCTACTGCAGAACAGCAAACTACTGACTGAGACCTATTGCAGAACAGCAGACTACTGCTAGACCTACTGGCAGACACTGACTAGACCTACTGCAAACGCAGACTACTGACTAGACCTACCTGCAGACACTGACTAGACCTACTCAGACTACTGGACTAGACCTACTGCAGAACAGCAGACTACTGACTAGACCTACTGCAGACTACGGACTAGACCTATTGCAGAACAGCAGACTACTGACTAGACCTACTGCAGACTACTGACTAGACCTCCTGCAGACAGCAGACACTGACTAGACCTACTGCGACTACTGACTAGACCTACTGCAACTACTGACTAGACCTACTGCAGAACAGCAGACTACTGACTAGACCTACTGCAGACTACGACTAGACCTACTGCAGCCCTACTGACTAGACCTACTGCAGAACAGCAAGTACTGACTAGACCTACTGCAGAACAGCAGACTACTGACTAAACCTACTGCAGAACACAGACTACTGACTAGACCTACTGCAGAACAGCAGACTACTGACTAGACCTACTGCAGAACAGCAGACAAACTGACTAGACCTACTGCAGAACAGCAGCCCAAACTGACTAGACCTACTGCGAACAGCAGACTACTGACTGAACCTACTGCAGACTACTGACTAGACCTACTCAGAACAGCAACTACTGACTAGACCTCTTGCAGACTACTGACTAACCTACTGCGACAGCAGACTACTGACTAGACCTATTGCAGAACGCAGACTACTGACTAGACCCTACTGCAGACTACTGACTAGCCCTCTGCAGACACTGACTAGACCTACTGCAGACTACTGACTAGATCTACTGCAGAACACCAACTACTGACTAGACCTACTGCAGAACAGCAGACTACTGACTAGACCTATTTGCAAACAGCAGACTACTGACTAGACCTACTGCAGACTCTGACTAGACCTACTGCAGACTACTGACAGACCTACTGCAAAACAGCAGACTACTGACTAGACCTCTGCAGAACAGCAGACTACTGACTAGACCTACTGCAAACAGCAGACTACTGACTAACCTACTGCGACGCAGAGTACTGACTAGACCTACTGCAGAACACAACTACTGACTAGACCTACTGCAAAACAGCAGACTACTGACTAACCTACTGCAGAACAGCAACTACTGACTAGACCTACTGCAAAAGAGCAACTACTGACTAACCTACTGCAGAACAGCAGACTACTGACTAACCTACTGCAGAACGCAGACTACGACTAGACCTACTGCAGACTACTGACCTAACCTACTGCGGGAACAGCAGACTACTGACTAGACCTACTGAGAACAGCAACTACTGACTAGACCTACTGCAGACCTACTGACTAGACCTACTGCAGAACAGCAACTACTGACTAACCTACTGCAGAACACAGACTACTGACTAGACCTACTGCAAAACAGCAACTACTGATTTAAGACCTACTGCAGACTACTGACTAGACCTACTGCAAAACGCAGCCCTACTGACTAGACCTACTGCGAACAGCAGACTCTGACTAGACCTACTGCAGAACGCAGACCTACTGACTAGACCTACTGCAGACTACTGACTAACCTACAGCAACTACTGACTAACCTACTGCAGACTACTGACTAGACCTACTGCAGACTACTGACTAGACCTACTGCAAAACAGCAGACTACTGACTAGACCTACTGCAGAACAGCAGACTACTGACTAGACCTACTGCAGAACAGCAGACTACTGACTAGACCTACTGCAGACTACTGACTAGACCTACTGCAGACTACTGACTAGACCTACTGCAGAACAGCAGACTACTGTCTAGACCTACTGCAGAACAGCAGACTAACTGACTAGACCTACAGCAGAACAGCAGACTACTGACTTAGACCTACTGGCAGAACAGCAGACTACTGACTAGACCTACTGCAGACTACTGACTAGACCCTACTGGCAGACTACTGACTAGACCTACTGCAGAACAGCAGACTACTGACTAGAACCTACTGCAGAACAGCAAGACTACTGACTAGACCTACTGCAGACTATTTGACTAGACCTACTGCAGAACAGCAGATTACTGACTAGACCTACTGCAGAACAGCAGACTCTGACTAAACCTACTGCAAAAACCGCAGACAATGACTAAAACCTACTGCAGAACAGCAGACTACTGACTAGACCTACTGCAGACTACTGACTAGCCCCTACTGCAGAACAGCAGACTACTGACTAGACCTACTGCAGAACACAGACTATTTGACTAGACCTACTGCAGACTACTGCTAGACCTACTGCAGACTACTGACAAACCCCTACTGCAAAAAAAGCAGACTACTGACTAGACCTACTGCAGACTACTGACTATACCTACTGCAGAACAGCAGACTACTGACTAGACCTACTGCAGAACGCAACTAACTGACTAGACCTACTGCAGACTACTGACTAGACCTACTGCAGAACAGCAGACTACTGTCTAGACCTACTGCAGAACAGCAACTACTGACTAGACCTACTGCAACTACTGACTAGACCTACTGCAGAACAGACAGACTACTGACTAGACCTACTGCAGAAACAGCAGACTACTGACTAGACACTACTGAGAACAGCAGACTACTGACTAGACCTACTGCAGACTACTGACTAGAACCTATGCAGAACAGCAGACTACTGACTAGACCTACTGGCAGACTACTGACTAGACCTAACTGCAGAACAGCAGAACTACTGACTAGACCTACTGCAGAACAGCAGACTACTGACTAGACCTACTGCAGACTACTGACTAGACCTACTGCAGAACAGCAGACTACTGACTAGACCTACTGCAGACTACTGACTAGACCTACTGCAGACTACTGACTAGACCTACTGCAGAACAGCAGACTACTGACTAGACCTACTGCAGAACAGCAGACTACTGACTAGACCTACTGCAGACTACTGACTAGACCTACTGCAGAACAGCAGACTACTGACTAGAACCTACTGCAGAACAGCAGAGTACGAACTGCAATTATTTAAATCATGATGCTGGATGCATCTGTTTCATAAACTAAATAAAAGCAATAAGAAATGTGCCTGGGGCGACCAGTGTTTCACCTCATGCGGATCTCAGACTGCTCTCTCCTCCATCTGAAACAAACCGCTTGATGATGACAACTCTCCTGTTCCACGGCGTCACAACGTCACATGCTTCGTTCCACATTCCCCATGTGCCCCCTCACCCCCATGTGCCCCCTCACCCCCATGTGCCCCCTCACCCCCCATGTACCCCCTCACCCCCAGGTTTCCCCCTCACCCCCCATGTTTCCCCCTCTCCCCCATGTGCCCCCTCACCCCCATGTGCCCCTTCACCCCCATGTTGCCCCCTCACCCCCTGTGCCCCCTCACCCCCATGTTCCCCTCACCCCCATGTTCCCCCTCTCCCCCATTGCCCCCCTCACCCCCCATGCTCCCCCCTCCCCCCCCATGTGGGCCCCTCACCCCCATGTCCCCCCTCACCCCCCATTCCCCCTCACCCCCATGGTGCCCCCTCCCCCCCCATGTTCCCCCTCTCCCCCCATGTGCCCCCTCACCCCCCATGTGCCCCCTCACCCCCCATTGCCCCCTCTCCCCCATGTGTCCCCCCTCACCCCCCATTTTCCCCCCTCACCCCCATTTGCCCCCTCCCCCCATGTGCCCCCTCACCCCCCATGTTGCCCCCTCACCCCCCATTGTGCCCCCTCACCCCCCATGTGCCCCCTCTCCCCCCATGTGCCCCCTCACCCCCCATGTTTCCCCTCACCCCCATGTGCCCCCTCACCCCCCATGTGCCCCCTCACCCCCATGTGCCCCCTCACCCCCCATGTTTCCCCCTCACCCCCCATTTGCCCCCCCTCGCCCCCATTGTGCCCCCTCACCCCCCAGTGCCCCCTCACCCCCCATGTGCCCCCTGCGTCACCCCCCATGTGCCCCCCTCGCCCCCATGTGCCCCCTCACCCCCATGTGCCCCCTCACCCCCCATGTCCCCCTCCCCACCCCCCATGTGCCCCCTCACCCCCCATCTTGCCCCCTCACCCCCCATGTTCCCCCTCTCCCCCATTTGCCCCCTACCCCCCATGTTCCCCCCCTCCCCCCCGTGCCCCCTCACCCCCCATGTTCCCCCTCTCCCCCCATGTGCCCCCCTCACCCCCCATGTTCCCCCCTCATCCCCCATTTGCCCCCCTCGCCCCCATGTTCCCCCCCTCACCCCCTTGTGCCCCTCTACCCCCCATTGTCCCCCTCACCCCCCATGTTCCCCCTCTCCCCCCATGTCCCCCTCACCCCCATTTTCCCCTCACCCCCCATTTGCCCCCTCACCCCCCATTGTCCCCCTCACCCCCCATTTCCCCCTCTCCCCCATGTGTCCCCCCTCACCCCCATGTTCCCCCTCACCCCCCATGTGCCCCCCTCCACCCCCATGTGCCCCTCACCACCCCATGTTCCCCCTCACCCCCCATGTGCCCCCTCACCCCCATGTTCCCCCTCACCCCCATGTTCTCCCCCCCTCCCCCCATGTCCCCCCCTCCCCCCATGTTCCCCCTCACCCCCCATTTTCCCCCTCACCCCCCATTTCCCCCTCCCCCCCATTTTCCCCCTCTCCCCCATGTTCCCCCTCACCCCCATTTTTCCCCTCACCCCCCATTTGCCCCCCTCCCCCCATGTGCCCCTCCCCCCCCATGTTGCCCCCTCACCCCCCCTGTGCCCCCCTCTCCCCCATGTGCCCCCCTCACCCCCCATGTTCCCCCCTCACCCCCCCATTGTCGCCCCTCACCCCCCATGTGTCCCCCTCACCCCCCTGTCCCCCTCACCCCCCATTTTCCCTCCCCCCCCTCACCCCCCATGTTCCCCCTCACCCCCCATTTCCCCCTCTCCCCCATGTTGCCCCCCTCACCCCCCATGTTTCCCCCTCACCCCCCCATGTTTTCCCCCCTCCCACTCCCCCCATGTTGCCCCCTCACCCCCCTTGTGCCCCCTCACCCCCCATTGCCCCCTCACCCCCCATGTTCCCCTCACCCCCCATGTGCCCCATCTCCCCCCATGTGCCCCCTCACCCCCCATGTGGCCCCCCTCACCCCCCATGTGCCCCCTCACCCCCCATGTTGCCCCCTCCACCCCCCAAGTTCCCCCCCTCACCCCCCATGTTCCCCCCTCACCCCCATTTGCCCCCTCACCCCCCCATGTGCCCCCTCACCCCCCATGTGCCCCCTCACAGCCTCAACATCTTTATATATATGTGCATCCTAAATGGTACCCATAAGCAGTGCACTAACCAGGGAATAGGGCACTAACCAGTGAATAGGGCACTAACCAGGGAATAGGGCACTAACCAGGGAATAGGATTACTAACCAGGGAATAGGGCACTAACCAGGGAATAGGGCACTAACCAGGGAATAGGGCACTAACCAGGGAATAGGGCACTAACCAGGGAATAGGGCACTAACCAGGGAATAGGGCACTAACTCTGTTTCAAACGCAGGAGGTTAGGACCCCTTTCAAACAGAACGGTGTCTTACAGGTGCCCTGAAGTTAAGGCTGTCATGTAAAGTTTGTGTTGGTATTTGTTTGTGTAGGCAAGGGAGTGTGTGTGTGTTTTATACAGTGTGTGTGTGTTTTATACAATGTGTGTGTGTGTGTGTGTGTGTGTGTGTGTGTGTGTGTGTGTGTGTGTGTGTGTGTGTGTGTTTGTGTGTTCTGTGTGTGTGTGTGGTGTGTGTGTGTGTGTGTGTGTTGTGTGTGTGTTGTGTGTGTGTGTGTGTGGTGTGTGTGTGTGTGTCGTTGTGTAGACAGAAGGGGGGGGGGATTTTCAGGAAGTACTCAATAACTCAATATAATCATAAACCATAATGACTATGACTAGTGGTGGTCTGGGGGGTAGAACCAGCTGACTAGTGGTGTCTATTCAGCAGACTGATGGTCTGGGGGGTAGAACCAGCTGACTAGTGGTGTCTATTCAGCAGACTGATGGTCTGGGGTAGAACCCAGCTGACTAGTGGTGTCTATTCAGCAGACTGATGGTCTGGGGGTAGAACCAGCTGACTAGTGGTGTCTATTCAGCAGACTGATGGTCTGGGGGGGGTATAACCAGCTGACTAGTGGTGTCTATTCAGCAGACTGATGGTCTGGGGGTAGAACCAGCTGACTAGTGGTGTCATTCAGCAGACTGATGGTCTGGGGGGTAGAACCAGCTGACTAGTGGTGTCTATTCACAGACTGATGGTCTGGGGGGTAGAACCAGCTGACTAGTGGTGTCTATTCAGCAGACTGATGGTCTGGGGGTAGAACCAGCTGACTAGTGGTGTCTATTCAGCAGACTGATGGTCTGGGGGTAGAACCAGCTGACTAGTGGTGTCCTATTCAGCAGACTGATGGTCTGGGGGGGTAGAACCAGCTGACTAGTGTGTCTATTCAGCAGACTGATGTCTGGGGGTAGAACCGCTGACTAGTGGTGTCTATTCAGCAGACTGATGGTCTGGGGTAGAACCAGCTGACTAGTGGTGTCTATTCAGCAGACTGATGGTCTGGGGGTAGAACCAGCTGACTAGTGGTGTCTATTCAGCAGACTGATGGTCTGGGGGTAGAACCAGCTGACTATGGTGTCTATTCAGCAGACTGATGGTCTGGGGGTAGAACCAGCTGACTAGTGGTGTCTATTCAGCAGACTGATGGTCTGGGGGGGGGTAGAACCAGCTGACTAGTGGTGTCTATTCAGCAGACTGATGGTCTGGGGGTAGAAACCAGCTGACTAGTGGTGTCTATTCAGCAGACTGATGGTCTGGGGGTAAACCAGCTGACTAGTGGTGTCTATTCGCAGCCTGATGGTCTGGGGGTAGAACCAGCTGACTAGTGTGTCTATTCAGCAGACTGATGGTCTGGGGGTAGAACCAGCTGACTAGTGGTGTCTATTCAGCAGACTGATGGTCTGGTGGTAGAACCAGCTGACTAGTGGTGTCTATTCAGCAGACTGATGGTCTGGGGGTCATTCTGTTAGTTTTAGTCATGATGCTCCTGAACTGGTCCTTTCAGTTTGATGGAAGCGGGAAGTACCGGCTGTCACCCGACCTCACCCGACCTCACCCGACCTCACCCGACCTCACCCGACCTCACCCTACCTCACCCAACCTCACCCAACCTCACCCGACCTCACCCGACCTCACCCGACCTCACCCGACCTCACCCGGCCTCACCCAGCCTCACCCGACCTCACCCGACCTCACCCCCTACCTTACCCCGCCCCCACCTCCTCCCCACCTCACCCGACCTCACCCCTCCCTCACCTCTCAACCCACCTCCCCTACCTCCCCACTCACCCCACCTCCCACCCCTCACACCCTACCTCACCAAACCTCACCCACCTCACCCTCACCTCACCCAACCTCACCCGACCTCACCCAACCTCACCCAACCTCACCCGACCTCACCCGACCTCACCCGACCTCACCCGACCTCACCCGACCTCACCCGACCTCACCCAACCTCACCCGACCTCACCCAACCTCACCCGACCTCACCCGACCTCAGCCACCAGTGTCTCTCATTACATTAAGCTTCATGATTGATACATTCATTCAATATCAGTGTCTCTCACAAGTAATGTTTTGTCGTTGTCATTTTATTGAGTGTGTGTGTGTGTCTGTGTTTGTGTGTGTGTGTGTGTGTGTGTGTGTGTGTGTGTGTGTGTGTGTCTGTGTGTGTCTGTGTGTGTGTGTGTGTGTGTGTGTGTGTGTGTCTGTGTGTGTGTGTGTGTGTGTCTGTGTGTGTGTGTGTCTGTGTCTGTGTGTGTGTGTCTGTGTGTGTGTGTGTGTGTGTGTGTGTGTGTGTGTTTGTGTCTGTGTGTCTGTGTGTGTGTGTGTCTGTGTGTGTGTGTGTCTGTGTGTGTGTGTGTGTGTCTGTGTGTGTGTGGGTGTGGTGGTGTGTGTGTGTGTCTGTGTTGTGTGTTTGTGTCTGTTGTGTGTGTCTGTGTGTTGTGTGTGTGTGTGTGTGTGTGTGTGTGTTGTTTGTGTGTGG
>LR778288.1:141966-350199 GCA_902810595.1 Coregonus sp. 'balchen' | reverse complement strand
CACAACACAAATAAAATACACACACACTCAGAAAGACGAACACACACACAGACAGAGACAGACAGCCACACAACAAAACTCACACACTCACCAGATGGTAGCTAGTTGTGTCTGGGTCAGGTTGGAGGCAGTCAGAGCGTTCCGCACCTGAGGGCCTGAGAACCACAACACAACAACCTATTACAAACTAACATACTACCTGCAGACCTGAACCAGAAACATGGACAGAGACCTGATTTACTGGCGCAGATGAAGATGGACAGAGACCTGCCTCGCGACTAGCTCTTAGGAAACTTTGTGGTATTTTGTTTTTTTATGTATTATTTTTTTACATTATTAGCTCAGAAAGTGTTTTGTATCATTACATACAGCCGGGAAAAACTATTGGATATCAGAACGGCGGAAACTCAACAGCATTACGACCAGGAATACTACTTTCCCGAAGCAGATCATTTGTTTGCTCTCCCCGGGGCAATTGAACTGATTCCAGCGGCTGACCCAAAACATCGCCGGCGGAGGAGAGGCACTCGGAGCGGCCTGCTGGTTCGATTTAGGAGGCGCGCACACCACCCACTGCTTCCAAGTATACTACTCGCTAATGTTCAGTCTTTGGATAACAAAGTCGACGAGCTCAGGGCAAGGACTTCTTTCCAGAGAGACATCAGGGCCTGTATCATACTTTGTTTCATGGAAACATGGCTCTCTCTGGATATTTTTCTAAATCGGTCCAGCCAGATGGGTTCTTAGTTCATCGCGCAGACAGAAATAAATATCTCTCCGGGAAGCAGAAGGGCGGAGGTGTGTGTTTCATGATTAACGACTCATGGTGTAATTGTAGTAACATACAGGAAGTCCTTTTGTTCACCTGACCTAGAATACCTCACAATCAAATGCCGACCGTATTACCTCCCAAGAGAATTCTCTTCAGTTATAGTCACAGCAGTGTATATTCCCCCTCAAACCAATACCACGACGGCCCTCAAAGAACTTCACTGGACTTTATGCAAACTGGAAGCCACATATCCTAAGGCTGCATTTATTGTAGCTGGGGATTTTAACAAAGCAAATTGGAGGACTAGGATGCCGAAGTTCTATCAACACATCAACTTCTCGACCATTGCTATTCGAACTTCCAGGATGGTTATGAGGTCTTCCCCCGCCACCCTTTTGGCAAATCTGACCACGACTCCATTTTGCTCCACCCTTCCTATAGGCAGAAACTCAAACAGGAAGTATCCGTGCTAAGGACTATTCAACGCTGGTCTGACAAGGGTGGTCTGAATACTTATGTAAGTGTAATATTTCAATTTTATTATTTTATTTGCAAACATTTTTTTAAAAACTGTTTTTGTTTTGTCATTATTGGGGTATTGTGTGTAGATAGATAAGGAAATAAAACTACATAATCCATTTTAGAATAAGGTTGTAACGTAACTAAATGTGGAAGAAGTCAAGGGGTCTGAATACTTTCCGAATGCACTGTATCTGTAGTCAGTTATTCACGTGTATGTGTGTGTAGAGTGCGTGTCTTATGATGTGTGTGTGTAAACGGGAGCGTGTAAACGTGTGTCTGTGCGTGTGTGTGTGTCTCTTCACATGTGTACGTGTGTGTATAGTGTGTATGTTATCATGTGTGTGTATGCATGTGTCTGTGCCTATGTTTGTGTCTCTTCACAGTCCCCGCTGTTCCATAAGGTGTATTTTTATCTGTTTTTTAAATCTGATTCTACTGCTTGCATCAGTTACCTGATGTGGAATAGAGTTCCATGTAGTCATGGCTCTATGTAGTACTGTGCGCCTCCCATAGTCTGTTCTGGACTTGGGGACTGTGAAGAGACCTCTGGTGGCATGCCTTTTGGGGTATGCATCGGTGCATTCAACATGTCAATACCTCTCCTAGCTGTTGAAAGCTAACCGCGTCGCGGAATCCATGCAAAAACAAGTTTGGTATTTATGTTTAACAAAGATTGGTTGTTTTAGTTAAAATAACAAACCAAGTGTTTCCAGCATACAGAGTTCAGCTACGCACTCTAATGATGTCAGATTTGAAAAAGAGATGTCGTCTCACATATTATTATATATATGCACCATCATATTTCTCTCCCCAAATAATAGCCTAAAACGTTCTAATCATTACATCATCATTCAACTAAAATCAAACCTCATTTACACTGAACGTTTTCCAAAAGTAAATTGTGCAGGTATTTATCTGAAACCCACAGCATGAACGATTCAGAGTTTCTTTGCTTTCCTAAGAGTGTCGTCCACATTATCTTTTATACCCCATCTCCTGACAGAACATCTCTTTGACCTAGGTCTTTCTTCTTTCAGTTTTCACACAACTGTAGTTTAGACATTTTTGTGATCTAACTGCCCACAATCCAAAGTAATATGGTTGATATAGTAGCCTATCAAAGTAATCAGACCAATTATTTTAATACATCTAAAGTCCACTATACGTAACGGATTGCTTTAAATAGTAATGTAAAACTTTATAAACTTCTACCTAGTTACAATACTTTTAAAGAGTTAAAGCAAGTCTCACCAATTGTACTTCATTTACAATTACCATCTAGTTCAAACTCGGTCCCCAGGACCCCAAGGGGTGCACGTTTTGGTTTTAGGCCTAACACTACCCAGCTGAATCAAAGCTGGATGATTAGTTGATTATTTGAATCAGCTGTGTAGTGCTAGAGCAAAAACCAAAACATGGACCCCTTGGGGTCCCGAGGACCGAGTTTGGGAAATCCTGAGCTACTTATTTATCTGCACGCTACTCCTCTTGCACCCTTTAAGCTAGAAACGACATTCAAACTTTTAAATGTGCAGACTGGTCTGGAAAAGTGTGCTTGCATACAACTTTTTGATATTATTTCTACTTTTTAAACTCTACATGTGTTGTCTTTTTTTTTTTCATTTTCGTCGTATTAATGGGATTTTTTTAAACTTTAAAAACACCCCAGTGACATTCACTTCAAACATTCCCTGAAACAAAACTTTGAATACTTTTTCCACGAACGACGGGGCAAAAAGTTAAGAAAGGAAACCCCGTACTTTCCGCTTTTTAAAAACGAAAAAAACCAATTTGGACGACAAACGACAGCGGGAAAAACCGCACAACAAAAAGTAAAAAGAAATTTTTGGGTTGCCCTTTTTTTACCACGCGAGAGGTTTAGACGAAACAATTGTGGCAAATTTTTTTTTAAAAACAACAACAAACAAAAACAAAAAAACCCCTTTTAAATAAAAAAAACAAACCAAAAAAGGGGGAAACAAACCAAAACAAAAAAGGGGGGGGGGGAAAACAAAAAAAATTTTAACAATTTTTAAACAAAAAAAAACAAACAAACAAACAAAAAAACAAACAAAACAACCAAAACAAACAAACAGAACAAAAACAAACAACAACCAAAACAAAAGGAAAAAAAAAACGAAATTTAAAAAAAAAAAAACATACTTTTTTTAAAAAACAGGGAAACAAAAAAAACAAACAAACAAACAGAAAACAAACAAACAAAAAATACAATTACTTTTAAAAAAAATATAAATTTTTTTATATATAACTTTTTAAACATATTTTTTTTAAATATATACTTTTTAAATATATATTTTTTTTCATAAAAAAAACCACCAAAAGTAATTTTGAACCCTTAAATACACAACAAAACCCAATTTTTTATGTTCAGGTCTTCCCCTTTGAAGGATTTTTAATCAACATAATTATTAAATTACAACATAACTTTGAAACCTTCAAGATAGATACGAAAAAAAAATTTATGGGGTTTTGGCTTCCTAACGTTCATCTACCTACTATTTCAAAATAAAACCCGTCACCACCACTCTACTGTGACATACCACAATAACTTAAACCATACACCAATAAACTTAAACCCCGTCACCCCTTTCATAAAAATATAACCCTCACTCCACTACAAATTAAAATTAAACCCGCACTATACACATAACATAACCGCACCCCACAAACTAAACCACACACCCCTTAACTGAGGGCATACCCCAAAATAAATATAACCAGTCATACCCTAATAACATAACGTCATACCATTACAGAAAACTACCACATAAACAAACCAGTCAACACTATAAACTAAACCAGAAACCACTCTAAAACTTAACAGTCACACCACACTATAAAATAAACCGTCACACACTACTATAACTAACCCCGTCACACCACTCTATAACTATAAAACCCGTCATACCATACATAATAAACCGTCACTACAACTACTATAACTATAACCGTCATACCCTTTCAGAGACATACCACTATAAAATAAAAATCATACCACTACAAACTTAAAACCCTCATACCAACATAACAAACCATCACACCACTACTATAACTAAAACCCTAAATACCACTAATAACTATAACTACCCCCTACTAATTTTAACACTATCACTACTAAACTTTAAACCCCACTACCACTACTAAACTATAACCAGTCACTACCACTATAAACTAAACCCTCACTACCACTACATAACTATAAGTCATAAACTACTTTTTAATAAACCAGTCACTACCTTCTACGAGACATACCATTATAAATATAAACCCTCATAACTATATAAAAACCGTCATAACCCCCTACTATAAAATATAACCGTCATACCACTACTATAATATAACAGTCCTACCCCTACTATAACTAAACCCTCACTACCTTAACTGTAGACACTACCAAAACCCATAACTATAACCTCACTACCCTAAACATAACCCGTCATACCCCCCCAAAAACTTAACCAGTCATACCACACTTAACTATAAAAAGTCCTACAACACTTTAAATATAACAGTCATACCATTATATGTAGACCTACCACACTATAAATATAACCCGTATACCACTACTATAACTTAACCAGTCACTACACTACTAAACTATAACCATCAAATACCACTACTATAACTATAACCAATCATACCCCTAATAAATAAAACCGACACACCCCAACAACTTAACCAGTCACTACCACTACATAATAACCGAATACCCCTCTGTAAAAAACCGCCCCTACACTACTATAACTTAACCAGACCTACCTACTGAAAATTTTCCATCATACCATACTATAAACTATAACCCTCACTCCATACATAACTATAAAACCCTCAAACCACTACTATCTATAACCACAACCCACACTTTCCCAAACCAGTCACTACCTACTACTGTGACATACCCCTACCCTAACCCTATAACCCGTCACTAACTCTTAAATTAACCCGTCACCACCATTACTACGAGACATACCCCACATAACTAAACCAGTCACTACCATTACTAAACTTAACCACATCCCACTAGACTTAACCAGTCACTACTTAAAATTTAGCGACCCTACCACAAACCAAATAACTATAACCAGTCCTACCCCTCTTAACTAAACCACCTACCACCTAAATAACCCGTCACTACCATTACACTGTAACATATACTACATAAAATAAACCCGCCCACCCTTTCTATAACTAAACCAGCCACACCCCTTCTAGAGGGGCACACCAACATAACATAACCCGTCACACCACTACTATAATAAACCTCCCCCCTTTCTATATATAAACCTTCAACCATTACTATGTAAAACTACCACATAACTTAACCAGTCACTACCAACTAAAACTATAACCTCACTACCATCTATAAATAAACCAGTCACTACCCTTACTACTGTAAAATACCATACATAAATTACCAGCCTACCATATATAAACATATCCAGTCACTACCATTTACGTAAAAACTACCACTACTAAACTTAACCCGACACTACCATACTATAACTAAACCGTCACTACCTTCATGTAGACATACCACTACTATAATATACCAGTCACTACCATTTCATAACTATAACCAGTCACTACCACTCTAAACTAAACCGTCACTACCACTACTAATATTCCAGTCACTACCATTTCTACGTAAACCTACCACACTATAATATAAACCCGCACTACCCCTACTATACAAACCAGTCCTACCCCTACTATAAAAATATCCGTCACTACCCTTTCCTGTAAAAAAACCCCTAATAAACTATAACCAAAACTACCCCTACTATAAAATTAACCAGTCACTACCATTATACTGTAAACCCTACCCTACTAACAGGGCCAGTTACCCTTATATAACATAAACCCTCATACCACTTTAAAAATATATCCAGTCCTCCATTTTACTGTAAACACTACCCTACATAACTATAACCAGTCCTACCATACTTAAATATGACCAGTCACTACCCTTACTATAAATTAACCCGACAACCACTACTAAAACTATAAAAAGTCACTACACTACTAAAATATAACCAGTCATCCCTTACATAACTTAAAAACCCGTCCTACCACTACTAAACTATAAACCCCACTACCCCCATAAAAATTAAAAATAACCTTTAAAAACCAGTCAAACCCAAATTTTAAATGCAGACACTACCACACAAACAAACCACATCCACTACATAACTATAAACCCGAAAAATTCCCAAACTAAACCAGTCACACCAAAACGAGAACAAACAAAAACAACCCCAAACCCAAAAAACAAACCCGCCACCCAACTTAAAAAACCAAACCATTTTAAAACTAAACCCGCACCCAAAGAAACAAAACAAATAAAAAAACCGTCACACCACTACTTAAAAATAAACCCCTCACTACCAATATTAACTTTTAAAAAACACCACCATTACTATTGACATACCCTCTATAACTTAAAACCCCCTACCCCCATAACAAAAAAGCCACCCAACCCACACCCACACTTTAAAAAACCACACACCCACAAACCCGTCCCACCAAAACGGAAAAACTACCACTACTATAACTATAACCCGTCACTACCCCCCCATTAAATAAAAACTTTAAAACCCGCACTAAAATACTAAAATTCCCCCAAATTTTCCCTTTCAAAATAAACCCGCCCACCATTTCTACCCCCTCGCTATCACACTTAAAAACCCGCACTACCATACTATAACTATAACCAGTCACTCCATTAAATGTAGACACTCCCCTACTAAACAAACCCGTCACTACCCAATAACCTATAACTTTTCTTTAAACCACACACCCTTCTATAAATATAAAACCATCATACCCTTTTCTATAACTATAACCGCCCCCTACCATTTATACCAGACCTACCCCTACAAACTATAACCCTCACTACCAAAAATTTACCCATCCCAAAAATATAACCATCACTAACACTTACTTTCCACACTAATTTTCTACTTAACATCCCCTACCATAACCAACTACCATAAAACTTAACCCGTCACTACCACTACTTAACATAACCAGCACACCAACATAACAAACCAGTCCCCCAATTACCTGGACAAAACTACTTAAACTAAAACCCGTATACCATACTATAAAACCCCAAACCCAAAGGAAAATACCTACTAAAATAACCAAAATACTATAAACTAAACCAGTCATACCCCACTATACATAACCGGCACTACCACTCTAAAATTTAAACCCGTACCCCATTCTACTGTGACCTACAACTTAACTATAAAACCCGCACTAAAATTTCTTTTTAAAATTAACCACCACTAATTTCTACTTAAAAACTCCACTACTAAATATAACCCGCACACCACTACTAAATATAACCCGTCATACCATTTTAAATGTAAAAAACCACCCACTACTTAACATCCCACTACAAAACTAAAAAGACACTCCCCCTACTTAAAAATAACCAGCACTAACTTAAAAAACCGTACTACCATACTATTTAACTACACCACACTATAACTATAAACCAGTCCCCCTTACCCATACCATAAAACATAACCCCCACTACCCCTTACTACTGTAGACATACCATACTATAACTATAACCAGTCACTACCACTACTATTTTAAAAAAAATCTAACCGCACTACAAAATCTTATAACTAACCCCCACCCATACTATAAAATATAACCACCCCCCATTTTAAATTAGAACTACCACTAAAACTATAACCAGCACCCATACAAAATAAAACCGCACTACCAAAAACTAAACCAGAAATAAAACATAACTAAACCCTCCCAAAACCTTTTATTAAACCACCCCTCAAACAAACCATCCACCATTTTTAAAACTTCAGCCTAACACACTAAACATAACCGTACTACACTTTCTATAACTATAACCAGTCACACCTTTCTCGGAGACACTACCCTACTTAACTTAAACAGTCACCCATACTATAAAATAACCCGTCCACCACCTAAATAAAATATAACAATCAAAAGACCATTATACTGGACATAAAAAATTAAAATTAAACCCAAAAAACGAAACCATCACTAAACCCCTTTAAAAAATAAACCAGCACTCCATTACTCTGTAGACACTACTACTATAAACTATAACCCCTCACTACCCTACTATAACATAACCACCCTACCATACTATTTAAAATAAAACCCCCATAACTTAACCGCATACCCCTACATAAAAAACCACAACCAAAAACTAAATTTATAACCAGGCACACCACTACATAAAAAAACCATCACTACCCACTATAACTATAACCAGTCACTACCATACTTTAAAATAAACCAGTCCACCTACCACTACCCCTAACCCCATTTTAACAAAATCCCACCACTCTATAACTATAACCAGTCATACCCCTCTAAACTAAACCATACTACCATTTCTAATTAACCACTACCCTACTATTTAAAACTATAAACCAGTCACACCATTCTACCATTCTAGTGGGCCTCTGTAGTAGGGTGAGCACCGGCCTTTTAACGCCAAGGATGGGTTTGTCCCCGGGGACCCCCCATACCAAAAAAAAAAAAAAGTATGCCGCATGACGTAAACGTTTTGGGTTTAAAAAAAGGGCTGTACATGGCATATTAATTATTAATTTATTTATTATATAATATATATATATATTATAAGTGGGGGGAAAAAAGTATTTAGTCAGCCACCCAATTGTGCAAGTTCTCCCACTTAAAAAGATGAGAGAGGCCTGTAATTTTCATCATAGGTACACGTCAACAGGCCGTGATTGGGAGTCCCATAGGGCGGCGCACAATTGGCCCAGCGTCGTCCGGGTTTGGCCGGTGCAGGCCGCCATTGTCTTAACTGAATGGCCTAGTTAAATAAAGGTTAAAAAAAATATATATATATATTGTTTCCGTCTAGCCACTCTACCATACAGGCCTGATTGGTGGAGTGCTGCAGAGATGGTTGCCCTTCTGGAAGGTTCTCCCATCTCCACAGAGGAACTGTCAGAGTGACCATCAGGTTCTTGGTCACCTCCCTGACCAAGGCCCTTCTCCTCCGATTGCTCAGTTTGGCCGGGCGGCCAGCTCTAGGAAGAGTCTTGGTGGTTCCAAACCTCTTCCATTTAAGAATGATGGAGGCATCTGAGCTCAATTTCTAGTCTCACAGCAAAGGGTCTGAATACTTATGTAAATCCGTTTTTTTATTTTTAATACATTTTCAAACATTTCTAAAAACCTGTTTTTCTTTGTTATTATTGGGTATTGTGTGTAGATTGATGATAATTTGTATTTAATCAATTTTAGAATACGGCTGTAACGTAATAAAATGTGGAAAAAGTGAAGGGGTCTGAATAGATTCTGAATGCACTGTACTTTAAAACTGCTTTTGTGAAAAACACTCAAAACGCTACTCCTGAGGTACAGAATGACGGATCTGCGCAGAACTTGATATCTATAGACCAATGTCTCTCAACACAACATTTTCCAGACCTAAAATAACATGGCCGCTATTGACCAATAAACATTCATGTGGGTGTCGTCTGGCACATAAATGCATATAAATCAGTCACGGATATTTGTATTGTAACCAAACTTGGTACACATGTTCCAAACACTGTCAAGACTCGACATATGTAATCACATTCAGATTGACCACACGGTGGCGCTATAGCTGGCACGTTTCTCTTTATCTGTTTGACTCAGTGATTAAATTCCGTACACCTGCTCAGGGATCTGAGTCTAGTAAAGTAAGGTTCAGTTTGGCCGCATGGTGGCGCTGTTGGACATGACAAATAATTAGATGCTATGTACCAGATGTGGTGCCGGTCAGTCCAGCAGTTCTGGAGAAGAAGCGGTTTAAAGCAGTCAACAAAATAGTCCAAAATAGACTGAACCAAATTATAAACGCAACATGTAACAATTTCAAAGAGTTTACCGAGTTGCAGTTCATATGAGGAAATCAGTAAATTGAAATACATTCATTAGGCCTTAATCTATGGATTTCACATGACTGGGAATACAGATATGCATCTGTTGGTCACAGATACTTAATTAAAAAGGTAGGTGCGTGGATCAGAAAACCAGTCAGTATCTGGTGTGACCACCATTTGCCTCATGCAGCGCAACACATCTCCTTTGCATAGAGTTGATCAGGCTGTTGATTGTGGCCTGTAGAATGTTGTACGAGCAGTTTGCTGATGTCAACGTTGTGAACAGAGTGCCCAATGGTGGCGGTGGGGTTATGGTATGGGCAGGCATAAGCTGCAGACAGCGAACACAATTTCATTTTATCGATGACAATTTGAATACACAGAGATACCATGACGAGATCCTGAGGCCCATTGTCGTGCCATTCATCCCCAACCATCACCTCATGTTTCACCATGATAATGCACGACCCCATGTCGCAAGGATCTGTACACAATTCCTGGAAGCTGAAAATGTCCCAGTTCTTCCATGGCCTGCATACTCACCAGACATGTCACCCATTGAGCATGTTTGGGATGCCCTGGTTATACGTGTACGACAGCGTGTTCCAGTTCCCGCCAATATCCAGGAACTTCACACAGCCATTGAAGAGGAGTGGGACAACATTCCACAGGCCACAATCAACAGCCTGATCAACTCTATGCGAAGGAGATGTGTCACGCTGCATTTGGCAAATGGTGGTCATACCAGATACTGACTGGTTTTCTGATCCACACCCCTACTTAAAAAAAAAAGAAGGTATATTTGACCAACAGATGCATATCTGTATTCCCAGTCATGTGAAATCCATAGATTAGGGCCTAATGAATTTATTTCAATTGATTGATTTCCTTATATGAACTGTAACTCAGTAAAACCTTTGAAATTGTTGCATGTTGCGTTTATCCTTTTGTTCAGTATATATTCTGCTACCTCCACACCGGCACATTTTTGTCCTTGAGGCCACCATTATTAGCCAGATAATGATCACCTTTCTTTTAAGGTATCTGTGACCAACAAATGCATGTTGCGTTTATATTTTTATTCAGTGTATAACCAAGAACAGTCAGGTTCTGTAACAAAGGGTAGGAAGCACTTCCGCTGCCTCGCAGGATTTGAGGAGCCAACTGATGTAGAGAGGACATTCAGCAACTCTTGGAAGACAAGGGAAGTTCATCAACAAGCTCCAAGAGTTGCTGAATCACCTCTCTACATCAGGTATGGTGGTTGTGTACGGTCGAGGGGTCAGGTACGTTAGTTGTAACCCACCAGAGAGGTATCCACTCATCAGCTGGAGAGAGAGGAGATAGAAAGAGATAGATGCCGAGAGGAGATAGGAAGATAGATAGAGGTAGAGGAGAGATAGATCGAGAAATAGAGAGAGAGAGAGAGAGAGAGGAGAGATGCGAGAGATGCTCTCTGCTCGAGCGGTCCATTTTCTCTGCTCTCACGCTCGAATCTCTATCGATCGTCGCCCTTGGACCTTATTCGCTCGCTCTCTCTTTCTCGCTCTGCTCCCTCTCTCGTCTCTCTCTCGCTCTCGCTCCTCGCTCTCGCTCTCTCGCTCATCTCTCTCCTCTCTCTCTCTCTATCTCATTTCTCTCTCTCTCTCTTCATCCCTCCACTCTCTTCTCATTTCCCTCTCTCTCTCTCTCTCTCTCTCTCCCTCCTCGCTCTCTTCTCTCTGCCGCTCTCGAGGTAGTTGTCCCCCCCCTAGAGTGTATCCACTCCATCAGGCTTGTCCAACTGTTGTTAAACTGCTGTCTGTACTTCACAATTTCAGCCTTGGGCTTACTGGGGAACGACCAATCACAGTAGCACATCTTTTGGGAGAGTTACTGGCCATCGGAGTGTTGTAGGAGGAGTTAGAACTGCGAAGGGGGTAGAATGAGAGGGAGGGGGCGACAGCAGGAGAGCGAGTAGATAGAAGGGGGGGGGGTTTTTTTCTTCTTGTCTCCTCTTTCTCTCTTCTCTGCTTTTCTCGTCTTTCCTTTCTTCTTTTCTCTCTCTCTCTCATTTTTTTTGCTCGTTTCTCGTCCTAACTCTCTCTCTTTCCTCCTTTCTCTCCTTCGTGTCCTCCTTCATCTCTGTCATCCTTGTGCCCTCCGTTTCTTTCCTAACCCTTTCAGTTGTGCGCTCTCTTCTTCCTCCTTTCTTATTTTTTGTTTCTCTTGTTCGCTCCCTTAGAGAGATTTTTGTTTATACACATTAGTTCAGTAAAAAGCAAGCACAGTCTGGCAGAAGATGAGGCAGAGAGGAATATTACAGATCTTTGTATTATAATGTCAAAGACCTTCAAGCTTTATTGTTTCTTCTTTCCTTTCCTGTGGAAACGTTGAATTTCAACCCCTTTTGCCAGTGGTGTAAAGTAATTAAGTTATAAAATCCTTAAGTACTACTTAAGTTAGTTTTTTTTTGGGATCTGTACTGTAATAACAACTGCTCCACTGGAGGGGTTCTGTTTGTATTATTTAACAGACTGAGCCACTGGATGGGTTCTGTTTTATTATACAGACTGATCCACTGGAGGGGGGGGTTCTTTTGTATTAATAACAGACCTGATCCACTGGAGGGGTTTTGTTGTATTAATAACAGACTGAATCCACTGGAGGGGTTCTGTTTTAATTAATACAGACGACCAACTGGAGGGGTTCTGTTTTGTATTAATAACAGACTGATCCCTGGAGGGTTCTGTTGTATTAATAACAGACTGATCCACTGAGGGGTTCTGTTGTATAATAACAGACTTAGCCACTGGAGGGGTTCTGTTGTATTAATAACCAACTGATCCACTTGGAGGGTTCTGTGTATTAATAACGACTGATCCACTGGATGGGTTCTGTTGTGGATTAATACAAAACATACTGAATCCACTGGAGGGGTTCTGTTGTCTTAATAACAGACTGATCCATGGATGGGTTCTGTTGTTTAATAAATACTGATCCCCACTGGAGGGGTTTCTGTTGTATTATAACAGACTGATCCCCTGGAGGGGTTTTCTTTTGTATACTCCCAGACTGATCCACTGGTAGGGGTTCTGTTGTATTAATAACAACTGATCCACTGGATTGGTTTCTGTTGTATTAATGACAGACTGATCCACTGGAGGGGTTCTGTTGTATTAAAACCGACTGATCCACGGAGATTTGTGGTTTTTGGTTGTATTTCTGTGTTAGGCGGTGTGTGTGTGTTGTGTGTGTCAGAGTTGTGGTTGGTGTGTGGTGTGTTGTGGTGTGTGTGTTTGTCTGTGTGTGTGGTGTGTTTGTTGTGTTGTTTGTGTTGTTGGTGTGTGTGTGTCTTGGTGTCTGTTGTTGTGTGTGTTGTGTGTGTGTTTGTGTGTGTGTGTGTTTGTGGTGTGGTGGTGTGTTAAGTGTGTGTCGTGTCCCTGTCTGTTTTGGTGTGTGTGTGGTTTGGATGGTGTGTTGCTGGTTTGTTTGTGTTGTTTGTGCGTGTGATTGTATCTTTTTTTGTTTGGAGCGTGTGTTGCATGTGTGTGTGATGTTATTATTTTCTCACTCTTTTGATTTGGTTTTTTTTGTGTTTTTGTGTGTGTATTTTTTCTGTTTGTTGTTTTTTTTTTTTTTTTTGTTTTTTTTTTTTTATTCTTTTGTTTTTTCCTTTTTTCTGTTTTGGTGGTGTTTTTTTTTTTTTTTGGTTTTTTTTGTTATTTTTTCAGTTTTTTGTTTTTTTTTGTTTATTTTTTTTTTTTTTTTGTTTCTTTTTCTTGTGCTTCTTTTCCCCCCCCCCTTAAAGTATATTGTTTTTGTTTTTCTTTTTTTTTATTTGTTTTTTTTTTTTGTTGTGGTTTTCTTTTTTTTTTTTCTATCCCTTTCTTTTTATTTTTTCTTTTTTTTGTGCTTTTGTTGTTTATTTTTGTTTTTTTTTGGGTTGTATTGTTTATGTCGATGTTTTGTGGTCGTGTGTGATGTTTGTGTAGCTTTGTGTGTGTGGCTTTGGTGTTTGTGTTGTGCTGTTGTTGTGTCAGTGTGTGTGTGCGGTCTGGTCCCTGTGTGTGGTGTGTGTGTGTTATTGTTGTGTTGTGGTGTGGTTTGTTTGTTGTGTGTTGTGCCTTTTGTCTTCTCTGTGTGTGTGTGTGTCCGGTTTGTGTGAGGGCGTGTGCTTGTGGTGTGTGTGTGTGTGTGATGATTGTGTTTTGTCTGTGCTGTGTGATTTTTGTGTTGTGTTGTCGGTGTGTGTGGTGTTTCGGTGTCCGGTTTTGTGGTGTGGTAGTGTTTTGTGGTGTGTGGTGCTGCTCTGTGGTGTGTGTTGTCTCGTGTGTAGTTCTGCTGTGGTTTGTGTGTTTGTTTGTTTGCTAGTTTACGTGTCTTTACATTTTGTTTGGTTAGTTTGTTCTTGTTGTTATTGTGCATTCTTTTGTGTTTGCCTGTGTATTGCTGTGTTTTGTGAGTTGTTGTTTTGTGTCATGTCTGTGTTGCTGGTAGTTGTTTGGTGTTGTGTGTGTGTGTTATGGGTTGTGTTTTGTGGTGTGTGTGTCTGGTGTGTGGTGTGTCTGTGTGTGTCCTGTGTGTGTGCTGTCTTGTTTGAGCTGTGCTTTGTGCTGTCTTTTTTCCTCTGTGTAGTCTTCTGTGCTTTTTTTGCTATTGTGGGGTGTGTGTCTTGTGGGTTCGTGTGCTGTGTCTTTGGTGTGTGTAGTGTGTGTGTACCGTGTGTCACCTTTCTGCTCTGTGTTTTTGATTTTTAGTTGTTCTTTTTGTGTTTGTTTTCTTTTTGGTTTTTTTTGTTTATGGTTTTATTTTTAATTTGTTTGTTTTTGTCATCTAAACTTTTTTTTTGTTTTTTTTCTTGTTTTTTTTTGTTGCTCTTTGTTATATTAATTACTATTCATTTCTTTTTTTTTTTTTTTTTTTTTTTGTTGTTTTTTATTCTCTTTTTTTTTTTTTTTTTTTGTTTTTACTTTTTTTTATTGTTATTTCTCTCTATTTTTGTTTGTTATGTTTTTTTTTTTTTTCTATTTCTTATGCTTTTCTTTTTTTGTTTTTTTTTTTTTTTTAATTATTGTTCTATCTTTTTTTTTTTTTTTTTTGTTCTTGATTTTTTTTTTTGTGTGTGTGTGTGTGTGTGTAAGATGAATCAGTACATGCTGTTGATTCTGTCAGGGATGTTCTATATGTTATATATCTATATGTCTACAGTGGGGAGAACAAGTATTTGATACTTACAAAGCATGTAGAGGTCTGGAATTTTTATCATAGGTACACTTCAACTCACATTGTATGATTTTTAAGTAATTAATTTGCATTTTATTGCATGACATAAGTATTTGATCACCTACCAACCAGTAAGAATTCCGGCTCTCACAGACCTGTTAGTTTTTCTTTAAGAAGCCCTCCTGTTCTCCACTCATTACCTGTATTAACTGCAACTGTTTGAACTCCTTACCTATATAAAAGACACCTGTCCACACACTCAATCAAACAGACTCCAACCTCTCCACAATGGCCAAGACCAGAGAGCTGTGTAAGGACATCAGGGATAAAATTGTAGACCTGCACAAGGCTGGGATGGGCTACAGGACAATAGGCAAGCAGCTTGGTGAGAAGGCAACAAACTGTTGCCGCAATTATTAGAAAATGGAAGAAGTTCAAGATGACAGTCAATCACCCTCGGTATGGGGCTCCATGCAAGATCTCACCTCGTGGGGCATCAATGATAATCAGGAAGGTGAGGGATCAGCCCAGAACTACACGGCAGGACCTGGTCAATGACCTGAAGAGAGCTGGCACCACAGTCTCAAAGAAAACCATTAGTAACACACTACGCCGTCATGGATTAAAATCCTGCAGCGCACGCAAGGTCCCCCTGCTCAAGCCAGCGCATGTCCAGGCCCGTCTGAAGTTTGCCAATGACCATCTGGATGATCCAGAGGCGGAATGGGAGAAGGTCATGTGGTCTGATGAGACAAAAATAGAGCTTTTTGGTCTAAACTCCACTCGCCGTGTTTGGAGGAAGAAGAAGGATGAGTACAACCCCAAGAACACCATCCCAACCGTGAAGCATGGAGGTGGAACAATCATTCTTTGGGGATGCTTTTCTGCAAAGGGGACAGGACGACTGCACCGTATTGAGGGGAGGATGGATGGGGCCATGTATCGCGAGATCTTGGCCAACAACCTCTTTCCCTCAGTAAGAGCATTGAAGATGGGTCGTGGCTGGGTCTTCCAGCATGACAACGACCCAAAACACACAGCCAGGGCAACTAAGGAGTGGCTCCGTAAGAAGCATCTCAAGGTCCTGGAGTGGCCCTAGCCAGTCTCCAGACCTGAACCCAATAGAACAATCTTTGGAGGGAGCTGAAAGTCCGTATTGCCCCAGCGACAGCCCCGAAATCTGAAGGATCTGGAGAAGGTCTGTATGGAGGAATGGGCCAAAATCCCTGCTGCAGTGTGTGCAAACCTGGTCAAGACCTACAGGAAACGTATGATTCTGTAATTGCAAACAAAGGTTTCTGTACCAAATATTAAGTTTGCTTTTCTGATGTATCAATACTTATGTCATGCATAAAATGCAAATTATTTACTTAAAAATCATACAATGTGATTTTCTGGATTTTTGTTTTCGATTCCGTCTCTCACAGTTGAAGTGTACCTATCATAAAAATTACAGACCTCTACATGCTTTGTAAGTAGGAAAACCTGCAAAATCGGCAGTGTAATCAAATACTTGTTCTCCTCCCCCACTTTATATTTCGCTCTAATTTTCTATAGTGTCTATTATCGAATATATTATATGTCCCTCTATGTTCTATATATCTATATGTTCTATATGTTCTATATGTTTATATATTATATTTCTAATATCTATATGTATATATGTTCTATATATCTATATGTTATATATGTTCTAATATATCTATATGTTCTAATATGTTTCTATATTTTCTATATGTTTTATTATATCTATATGTTCTATATATCTCTATGTTATATATGTTCTATTTCTATAATTTTATATATGTCTAATATGTTCTATCTGTTCTTATGTCCTCTATATATCTATATGTTCTTATATGCCTCATGTTAGATTGTTCTATATGTTCTATTTCCTCTATATATATATAGTATGTGCTATATGTCCTCTATATGCTATATGTTCTATATGTCCTCTATATATCTATATGTTCTATATGTTATTATGTTCTATTGGTTCTATATGTCCATCTATATATCTATAGTTCTAGAGGTCTCTATAATCTATATTTTATATGTTATATTTTCTATAGATCTATATGATCTATATGTTCTATATGTTCTTGTGTTCTATATGTTCATATGTCTATATGTTCTATATATCTATATGATCTATCGTTCTATCTGTTCTAAATAGTTATATATGTTATATATGTTTCTATATGTCCTCTATATATCTATATGTGCTATTGTTTTCTATAGGTTCTATATGATCTATATGTTCCTCTATTATCTATATATCTATATGTTCTATATGTTCTATATCTCTATATACTATATGTCTATATGTCCTCTATAGATATATATGTATAATATGTTCGATATTATCTATATTTCCCTATGATCGAATGTTCTATATGTTTATATATCTATATGTCCTATATGATCTATATGTTCATATGTTATATCTATCTATAAGGTTCTCTATGATCTATATGTTCTATATGTTTATATATCTATATGTTCTATATATCTAAATGTCCCTCTATGTTCTATATATCTATATGATGTCCTCTATGTTCATATATGTTCTATATGTTCATATGTTCTATATATCTATATGTTCTATCTATATTCTATATGTTCTATATATCTAGATGTTCTATATGGTTTCTATATATCTATTGTTCTATATAGTATATATATATATATATAATAATATACTATAATCTATATATATATATATATATATATATATATCTATATATATATATATGTCCTCTATGTTTCTATATGTTCTATAGGTCCTCTAGTTTAATATATGTTAATATATTTATCTAATATCTATATTTTTCTATCTATTCTATAATGTTCTATATGTTCTATATATCATATTTTATATATTTTCTATATATCTATATGTTTCTATATGTTTTCATATATATCTCTCTAATTTCTCCTATCTTTTTCTATATATCTCTACTTGTTATCTATTTTCTATATATTATATGTTCTATATGTTCTATATATCTATATGTTCTATATGTCCCTCTATGTTCTATATATCTATATGTTCTATTTTCTATATATCTACTTTATGTTCTATATGTTCCGTCTATTTTTTTCTAATGTTCTATATATCTATATGCCTCTATGTTCCTAATGTTCTATATGTTTTTCTAATATATCTATATGGTTTCTATATATCTATATTTTGTTCTATATATCTATATGTTTCTATATGTTCTATATTCCCTTATAAGATCCTAATATGTTATATAGGTTCTAATATGTTTCTATCTGTTCTATATATATATATCTATGTTCTCTATGTTCTTATGGCCTCTATATTCTTATGTTTCTATATGTTTTCTCTATGTTTAATAAAAAAAAAAATATATCTATAATGTCCTCTATGTCTAATATATTAAATAGGTCCTCTTGTCTATATATCTATATGTTTCTATATGTTCTATATGTTCTATATCTATCTATATGTTCTATATATCTATATATCCTATAATGTTTCCTATATACTATATGTCCCTATGTTCTAATATACTATATGTTTCTACTCTGTCCTCTATATATCTATCTGTTTCTATTATCTATATATCTATATGTTTCTAATGTTCTATATATCTATATGTTCTTAAATCTATTGTCCTCTATTATATATATGTCCTCTATGTTTCTATCTATCATATGTCCCTCTATATATGATATGTTTCATATGTTCCTATATGTTTCTATATGTCCCTCTATATACTATTAATTTCTATATGTTCTGATTGTCCTCTCTATATCTATATGTTCTATATGTTCTATATACCTAATGTATCTATGTCCTCGATATAATCTAATATGTGTCCCCCTCTTGTTCTATATATCTATATGTCATCTATATATCTATATGTTCTATATGTTCTATATGTTTCTATATGTCCTCTATATATCTAATATGTTCTATATGTTTATAGTCTCTATATATCTCATCTGTTATATATGTTCAATATATCTATATGTCCTCTATGTTTCTTATATATCTATATGTTTTCTAAAATATGTCCTCTATTATCTATATGTTCATATGTTTCTAGATATCTTATATCTATATGTTTCTTTATGTTTCTTATATGTTTCTATTATCTATATGTTCCTATATAGCTATATCTATATAATCTATATGTTTCTATTAATCTATATGTTCTATATGTTCTATATATCTAATGTCCTCATGTTCGTATATCTATATGTTCTATATGTCCTCTATATATCTATATGTTGTTCTATATGTTTCTATATATCTATATATCTATAGTCTATATGTTTCTATATGTTCTATATATAGCTATATGTTCTATATATCTATATATCTATATATCTATATGGCCCTCTATGGTCCGCTATGTTCTAATATATATCTATATGTTCTAATATAGCGATATGTTCTATATATCTATATGTCTCTCTCTCTCTATATATGTTCCCTATGTTCTATAGATCTATATGTCCCTCTCATATACTATATGTTCTATATGTTCTATATGTTTCTATATGTCCTCGTATATATCTATATGTTCTCTTATGTTCTATATGTCCTCTATATATCTATAGTTTTATATATGTTCTATATATCTAGATGTTCCTCTATGTTCTATATATCTTAGTAATAATCTATATGTCCTCTATTTTCCCATTACCTGTTACATAACACACACACACCAGGGGTTTCCGTTAGGAAAATGGTGACGACTGGACTTTGGATCGCAGCATTTTCATTTATAACCCAGATGTAATTGGGGGCATAACCTGATTAGGGCTCAAATGACAAGATTCACATTTAATCTTATGGTAATTAATATGAACAGAACATATTTTAAATCGAGATTCAACTATGTGCGTTTCCTTCTTACCGATTCTGATTTACTTTTTGATGATAGAATAACTGTCACATTTAACTTTTTCCTCACCCACAGACGAGTAACGACCAGGCAAAATCAACCACCTAGTCACTCACTATCCCCCTGGTAGAAAAGCTTTACTATTCTATTGGTCAGCTTGGTCGAGATAGAAAAGCCTATGTCCAATAAGCTCTGGGAAGTTGTGGTGACGAGCCCTATCATAAACCAATAGGCTCATTACACTATTTTAAAAATAAATCAAACGTTTAGCATAAAATGGTTGTTATCACACAACGATGCACTAGGCTACACGTGAATGATTGTTCCAAAGGACACTGGACATGGAGTGGTTTCACAAATATCCATTAGAAATCTAGAAAAGAGGACAGATCCAATGGGGAGTAGCTTTGTTACACATGCCTAGAGGACAGATCCAATGGGGAAAAAGTTAGCTGTTTGTTACTCGGTATGCTAGAGGACAGATCCAATGGGAGTTAGCTTGTTGTTACCTGCTAGAGGACAGTCCAATGGGGAGTTAGCTTGTTGTTACCTGCTAGAGGACAGGTCCAATGGGGAGTTAGCTTGTTGTTACCTGCTAGAGGACAGATCCAATGGGGAGTTAGCTTGTTGTTACCTGCTAGAGGACATGTCATGGGATTAGCTTTGTTTTGTGACCCTGCTAGAGGACAGATCAATGGGGAGTTAGCTTGTTGTTACCTGCTAGAGGACAGGTCCAATGGGGAGTTAGCTTGTTGTTACCTGCTAAGAGGACAGATCCAATGGGGCTTTGGGGTAGTGTTATGTTGTACTGCTAGAGGAAGCTCCAATGGGGGTTGTTACCCTGCCTAGAGGGACAGGTCCAATGGGGAGTTAGCTTGTTGTTACCTGCTAGAGGACAGATCCAATGGGGGAGTTAGCTTGTTGTTACCTGCTAGAGGACAGGTCCAATGGGGAGTTAGCTTGTTGTTACCTGCTAGAGGACAGGTCCAATGGGGAGTTAGCTTGTTGTTACCTGCTAGAGGACAGATCCAATGGGGAGTTAGCCTTGGAGATCCCAGTGGATGGAGAGAATGCCATTGGAGAGGAGAAGCTGGACAGAGGGAGTGCTGGAGAGAGGGAGAGGAGGAGCGAGAGAGCAGAAGAGAAGGAGAGAGAGAGAGGGAGAGGAGAGAGAGCGGAGAGGAGAGAGGGAGAGGAGAGAGAGCGGGAGAGGAGAGAGAGCGGGAGAGGAGAAAGAGAGCAGGAGAGGAGAGAGAGAGAGAGATTGGCTAATTGACAAACAAACAAACCAAAACAAAGGCAAAGTCTTCTCATGCTTTGTTGATTTCAAAAAAGCTTTTGACTCAATTTGGCATGAGGGTCTGCTATACAAATTGATGGAAAGTGAGGTTAGGGGAAAAACATACGACATTATAGAATCCATGTTCACAAACAACAAGTGTGCTGTTAAAATTGGCAAAAAACACACACATTTCTTTCCACAGGGCCGTGGGGTGAGACAGGGATGCAGTTTAAGCCCCACCCTCTTCAACATATATATCAACGAATTGGCGAGGGCACTAGAACAGTCTGCAGCACCCGGCCTCACTTCTACTAAAATCTGAAGTCAAATGTCTTCTGTTTGCTGATGATCTGGTGCTTCTGTCACCAACCAAGGAGGGCCTACAGCAGCACCTAGATCTTCTGCACAGATTCTGTCAGACCTGGGCCCTGACAGTAAATCTCAGTAAGACAAAAATAATGGTGTTCCAAAAAAGGTCCATTTGCCAGGACCACAAATACAAATTCCATTTAGACACCGTTGCCCTAGAGCACACAAAAAACTATACATACCTTGGCCTAAACTTCAGCGCCACAGGTGACTTCCACAAAGCTGTGAACGATCTGAGAGACAAGGCAAGAAGGGCCTTCTATGCCATCAAAAGGAACATAAAATTTGACATACCAATTAGGATCTGGCTAAAAATACTTGAATCAGTTATAGAACCCATTGCCCTTTATGGCTGTGAGGTCTGGGGTCCGCACACCAACCAAAAATTCACAAAATGGGATAAACACCAAATTGAGACTCTGCATGCAGAATTCTGCAAAAACATCCTCCGTGTACAACGTAAAACACCAAATAATGCATGCAGAGCAGAATTAGGCCAATACCCGCTAATTATCAAAATCCAGAAAAGAGCCGTTAAATTCTATAACCACTTAAAAGGAAGCGATTCCCAAACCTTCCATAACAAAGCCATCACCTACAGAGAGATGAACTTGGAGAAGAGTCCCCTAAGTAAGCTGGTCCTGGGACTCTGTTCACAAACACAAACAGACCCCACAGAGCCCCAGGACAACACCAACAAAAACAACACAATTAGACCCAACCAAATCATGAGAAAACAAAAAGAGAATTACTTGACATATTGGAAAGAACAAACAAAAAAACAGAGCAAACTAGAATGCTATTTGGCCCTAAACAGAGAGTACACAGTGGCAGAATACCTGACCACTGTGACTGACCCAAACTTAAGGAAAGCTTTGACTATGTACAGACTCAGTGAGCATAGCCTTGCTATTGAGAAAGGCCGCCGTAGGCAGACCTGGCTCTCAAGAGAAGACAGGCTATGTGCACACTGCCCACAAAATGAGGTGGAAACTGAGCTGCACTTCCTAACCTCCTGCCAAATGTATGACCATATTAGAGACACATATTTCCCTCAGATTACAGCGATCCACAAAGAATTCGAAAACAAACCCAATTTTGATAAACTCCCTTATCTACTGGGTGAAAAACCACAATGTGCCATCACAGCTGCAATATTTGTGACCTGTTGCCACAAGAAAAGGGCAACCAGTGAAGAACAAACACCATTGTAAATATAACCCATATTTATGTTTATTTATTTTCCCATTTGTACTTTAACTATTTGCACATTGTTACAACACTGTATATAGACATAATATGACATTTGAAATGTCTTTATTCTTCTGAAACTTCTGAGTGTAATGTTTACTGTTAATATTTATTGTTTATTTCACTTTTGTTTACTATCTACTTCACTTGCTTTGGCAATGTTAACATATGTTTCCCATGCCAATAAAGCCCTTAAATTGAATTGAATTGACATTGAATTTAGATACTTTTTCAGCATGTTTTTACAAAGAGATAGATTTAGAGTTAGATAAACCTGGATTTTTCCACAAGGACGTATACAGGATATTGGACAACATTACCTGGAAGGATTCCTATTACCAAATATTCTTATTCCTAAGGACTATACAGCAAATGCTCTGGCAAACCAATGACCAGGAAAAGAAGCACAACAGACATCTGAAAATACCATCCAACCTGGAACTGAGTGAGTAATATTAAGTCTGAAGCTACTTTTAAAGCCAAGAAGAAAGATAAATTACATTAATCTATTTTACTCTATAAGGACTGAATGCTAAGTTAAGGCTACCAAGCTTGCTAGGACAGAACAGATCCGGCTGCAACTTCAATTAGCACTGAGGTGTGAAGTCAACGCCCTTGAGCCCAACAATGGCAGGAGAGTTTCACAGCCTCCCCCACACAAATGCAGAGGCCTTTGAAGCCCCCTGCTCAATGGCCACCGTCTCTGCAGAGGTCATTACAATACAGTACCCCTTGGATGTAAAAAATTAAAGACTACAAAAAGAAGCTCCTCATGGACAATCGAGAAACACTATTTGCTGACTGCTACAAAAATGGGAACATAAGCAACTTAATCTTCCACACAGACCATCTCCTGGCATGGCACAGTGCTATATTAACACTGTTAAGAGGGGGGGGTATTAGCGATGGGTGGAAACTCAGGATACTGGACAATGAGGACTCTGAGTCAGCCAATGTCAACCTGTACAAATCTGGAACAGTATGGGTACAGGGCAACCCCAAACAGTTTTAGCTGGACTTTCACAGAATCAAAGAGGGAGCGCAGCAGGGAAAGACTCCCCTGCCCCAGGCCTCTTCATTAAACAACCCCACAGACGAACAACCCCAAGCGGAAAGTCAACCTCCCAGCACAGAGAACTACTCCCTCACTGAAATGAAGGATAACTCCAGCTGGGTGAATTTAAGGCAGGTGGAGCTGGAACAGCAGGTGAACACACTCCAGTCAGCACAGACCCAGACAACAGTCCAGCACAACAACACCCCCTCAACCAGACCCAGAGAGCTGGAGGTGGAGAGAGACATGTCTGCACTCTGGACTGTGGTGAGACAACATCAACAGGAGAAAGAGCAGGAGCAGGAGAAGAACAGAGCACTAGAGGAGAGGATCAGAGTGCTGGAGGAGAAGGTGAGAAAGATGACGTGTGACAGAGAACAACCCGTTAGAGAGCTGGCCAACCACGCAGAGAAGCCAGCAGAACAGTCCACCCCAGACCCTGACCATAGCCTTGACATCACAGCAGGACAGACAAATGAAGAATCAGGGGATCCCCCCCCCCTGAGCCCCCCCCCCCCCCCCCCCCCCTTCTTCTACTTTCCCCAACGTGCAAGTGGTTATCTCCACCCTGCTACCACAAAAAGACTTCCACCTTGCTACCATACAGCGGGTAAATGCGAGTATTTCCTGTGACTGTGCCTCAAAACCAAATGTCTACCTGGCCCACCACTCCACCCTGGACTTGAACAGCCTTTACGACCAGGTCCACCTATACAAGGCAGCAGTGCCCACCTTCGCCCGGACCCTAAAGGATATCGCCCTCAACCGCAGACCCAACACCTCACACAGGAGCAACAGATCAACAGACACCCCACCCAGACCAGCGAGACACTCTCACAGACCCGCGGGACGCCCCCCCGGACCTACACATAGAGGACCCCCGCAGAGAGGACCTACATCCAGACCACAGCGCCATCAGCCACATCTACACCCCCACCAATTAACTCCCCCCCCAAGTCAACCATGCCCACACCCCATTTAGTCCTTTCTTTGTCTAGTAGTTCGGATGACAAGAGGCAAAGCACGCGCCTTTTGTTAGACGAACCACGGTACCGTATCTATTAAATATTTTGTATTAACTCCCCATATAATTGTTTAAGTATATTCTTGCATCCTGAATTACTTGACACCAGAGAAACTTATCATAACACCAACCATGCCCACACCCCATATAGACCCCCTGAGATCAGACCTATGCCCCTCCTGCCCACCCCATGCCCCCCACTCCCACAAAGAGGGCCTCAACATGAGTCACACATACGCCCAGGCCATGAGCAGGCAAACAGACCCAACCCCCACTCTTACACTAGCCCAAGACAATGGCATGTACCAGATGCTCAGCAGGCTCTGCTCACACTTACTGGTCTGAGGCCAAACCACACGACCAACAACATTGGACACTTTATGGAACACAAAGCATTCACTATTTCATCCTGGAATATCCAAGGCCTGAGGTCATCTGCCTTTGGCCTAAAGAGCAGGAACCCAGACTTCATCAAATAAATCAGAAATACAGACATTGTCATCCTACAAGAAACATGGTATAGAGGAGATGGACCCACTGGTTGCCCTCTAGGTTACAGAGAGCTGGTAGTCCCATCCACCAAACTACCAGGTGTGAAACAGGGAAGGGACACAGGGAGTAGGCTAATTTGGTATAGAGCAGACCTAACTCACTCTATTAAATTAATTAAAACAGGAACATTTGGATAGAAATTCAAAAGGAAATTCTCTCAAAAGAGAAAAATGTAATCCTGTGTGCTACCTATACACCCCCACTAGAATCCCCATACTTAATGAATACTGCTTCCCATCCTAGAGGTGGAAATCAATAATTTCCAGGCCCAGGGACATGTACTAGTCTGTGGTGACCTAAATGCCAGAACTGGACAAGAACCTGACACCCTCAGCACACAGGGGGACAAACACCTACCTGAAGGTGACAGCATTCACTTCCCCATATGCCCCCCTAGACACAACTACGACAACATAACCAACAAAAACGGGTCACAACTCCTGCAGCTCTGTCATAGGTACACCTACAGCTCATCCCTTGGCAGTAGTACTGTAGACTACTTTATCACTGACCTCAACCCAGAGTCTATCAGATCATTCACAGTCAGCCCACTGACACCCCTATCAGATCACAGTCTACTTGAACAGAGCAATACTCAATCATGAGGCATCAAAGCCAAAGGAACTGAATAATATTAAGAAATGCTATAGAAGGAAGGAAAGTAGTGTTGAAACCTACCAAAAAATAATTTGGCATCAACAAATTCAATCCCTATTAGACAACTTCCTGGACAAAACATTTAACTGTAATAGTGAAGGTGTAAACTTGGCAGTAGAAAACCTAAACAGTATATTTGACCTCTCAGCTTCCCTATCAAATATATACATTTCAAGCAGAAAACCTAAGAAAATGTTAAACAATGACAAATGGTTTGATGAATAATGCATATACCTAAGAATGAAATTGAGAAACCTATCCAACCAAAAACATAGAGACCCAGAAAGTCTACGCCTTCACTATGGTGAATCACTAAAACAATACAGAAATACACTACGGAAAAAGAAGGAACAGCATGTCAGAAATCAGCTCAATGTAATTGAAGAATCCATAGAATCTAACCACTTCTGGGAAAATTGGAACATACTAACAAACAACAACAGGAAGAGCTATCTATCCAAAACGGAGATGTATGGGTAAACCACTTCTCCAATCTTTTTGGCCCTATAACAGAGAATAAACAGCAAAAAAATATATACAGTGGGGAAAAAAAGTATTTAGTCAGCCACCAATTGTGCAAGTTCTCCCACTTAAAAAGATGAGAGAGGCCTGTAATTTTCATCATAGGTACACGTCAACTATGACAGACAAATTGAGATTTTTTTTCTTCAGAAAATCACATTGTAGGATTTTTAATGAATTTATTTGCAAATTATGGTGGAAAAATAAGTATTTGGTATTTGGTCACCTACAAACAAGCAAGATTTCTGGCTCTCACAGACCTGTAACTTCTTCTTTAAGAGGCTCCTCTGTCCTCCACTCGTTACCTGTATTAATGGCACCTGTTTGAACTTGTTATCAGTATAAAATACACCTGTCCACAACCTCAAACAGTCACACTCCAAACTCCACTATGGCCAAGACCAAAGAGCTGTCAAAGGACACCAGAAACAAAATTGTAGACCTGCACCAGGCTGGGAAGACTGAATCTGCAATAGGTAAGCAGCTTGGTTTGAAGAAATCAACTGTGGGAGCAATTATTAGGAAATGGAAGACATACAAGACCACTGATAATCTCCCTCGATCTGGGGCTCCACGCAAGATCTCACCCCGTGGGGTCAAAATGATCACAAGAACGGTGAGCAAAAATCCCAGAACCACACGGGGGGACCTAGTGAATGACCTGCAGAGAGCTGGGACCAAAGTAACAAAGCCTACCATCAGTAACACACTACGCCGCCAGGGACTCAAATCCTGCAGTGCAAGACGTGTCCCCCTGCTTAAGCCAGTACATGTCCAGGCCCGTCTGAAGTTTGCTAGAGTGCATTTGGATGATCCAGAAGAGGATTGGGAGAATGTCATATGGTCAGATGAAACCAAAATTGAACTTTTTGGTAAAAACTCAACTCGTCGTGTTTGGAGGACAAAGAATGCTGAGTTGCATCCAAAGAACACCATACCTACTGTGAAGCATGGGGGTGGAAACATCACGCTTTGGGGCTGTTTTTCTGCAACGGGACCAGGACGACTGATCCGTGTAAAGGAAAGAATGAATGGGGCCATGTATCGTGAGATTTTGAGTGAAAACCTCCTTCCATCAGCAAGGGCATTGAAGATGAAACGTGGCTGGGTCTTTCAGCATGACAATGATCCCAAACACACCGCCCGGGCAACGAAGGAGTGGCTTCGTAAGAAGCATTTCAAGGTCCTGGAGTGGCCTAGCCAGTCTCCAGATCTCAACCCCATAGAAAATCTTTGGAGGGAGTTGAAAGTCTATGTTGCCCAGCGACAGCCCCAAAACATCACTGCTCTAGAGGAGATCTGCATGGAGGAATGGGCCAAAATACCAGCAACAGTGTGAGAAAACCTTGTGAAGACTTACAGAAAACGTTTGACCTGTGTCATTGCCAACAAAGGGTATGTAACAAAGTATTGAGAAACTTTTGTTATTGACCAAATACTTATTTTCCACCATAATTTGCAAATAAATTCATTAAAAATCCTACAATGTGATTTTCTGGATTTTCTTTTCTCATTTTGTCTGTAATAGTTGGCGTGTACCTATGATGAAAATTACAGGCCTCTCTCATCTTTTTAAGTGGGAGCCTTGCACAATTGGTGGCTGACTAAATACTTTTTTCCCCCCCACTGTACATGATCAAATGCAAATCTTAGAATCAACTATTAAAGACTACCAGAACCCACTGGATTCTTCAATTACATTGAATGAACTACAGGAAAAATACAAACCCTCCAACCCAAAAACGCCTGTGGTGTTGATGGTATCTTAAATGAAATGATAAAATATACAGACCACAAATTCAAATTGGCTATACTTAAACTCTTTAACATCATCCTACGCTCTGGCATCTTACCCAATATTTGGAACCAAGGACTGATCACCCCAATCCACAAAATACAAATTTGACCCCAATAACTACCGTGGGAAAATCCTCTGCATTATCATTAACAGCAGACTCTTACATTTCCTCAGTGAAAACAATGTACTGAGCAAATGTCAAATTGGCTTTTTAGCAAATTGACCATATGACAGACCATGTATTCACCCTGCACACCCTAATTGACAAACAAACAAACAAACAAAAACAAAGGCAAAGTCTTCTCATGCTTTGTTGATTTCAAAAAAGCTTTTGACTCAATTTGGCATGAGGGTCTGCTACACAAATTGATGGAAAGTGGTGTTGGGGGAAAAACATACAACATTATGAAATCCATGTACATAAACAACAAGTGTTCGGTAAAAATTTGCAAAAAACACACACATTTCTTTCCAAAGGGCCATGGGGTTAGACAGGGATGCAGCTTAAGCCCCACTCTCTTCAACATATACAGTACATTCGGGAAGTATTCAGACCCCTTGACTTGTTCCACATCTTGTTACATTACAGCCTTATTCTAAAATTGATTAAATTGTTTTTTTCCTCATCAATCTACACATAATACCCCATAATGACAAAGCAAAAACAGGTTTTTAGAAATGTTTGCATATGTATTAAAAATAAAAACTGAAATATGACATTCACATAAGTATTCAGACCCTTTACTCAGTACTTTGTTGAAGCTCCTTTGGCAGCGATGACAGCCTCAAGTATTGTTGGGTATGATGCTACAAGCTTGGCACACCTGTATTTGGGGAGTTTCTCCCATTCTTCTCTGAAGATCCTCTCAAGCTCTGTCAGGTTGGATGGGGAGCGTCGCTGCACAGCTATTTTCAGGTCTCTCCAGAGATGTTCGATCTGGTTCAAGTCCGGGCTCTGGCTGGGCCACTCAAGGACATTCAGAGACTTGTCCCAAAGCCACTCCTGCGTTGTATTGGCTGTGTGCTTAGGGTCATTGTCCTGTTGGAAGATTAACCTCCGCCCAAGTCTGAGGTCCTGAGCGCTCTGGAGCAAGTTTTCATCAAGGATCTCTCTGTACTTTGCTCCATTCATCTTTGCCTCGATCCTGACTAGTCTCCCAGTCCCTGCCGCTGAAAAACATCCCCACTGGATGATGCTGCCACCACCATGCTTCACCGTAGGGATGGTGCCAGGTTTCATCCAGACGTGACGCTTGGCATTCAGGCCAAAGAGTTCAATTTTGGTTTCATCAGACCAGAGAATCCTGTTTCTCATGATCTGAAAGTCCTTTAGGTGCCTTTTGGCAAACTCCAAGCGGGCTGTCATGTGCCTTTTACTGAGGAGTTGCTTCCGTCTGGCCACTCTACCATAAAGGCCTGATTGGTGGAGTGCTGCAGAGATGGTTGTCCTTCTGGAAGGTTCACCCATCTCCACAGAGGAACTCTGGAGCTCTGTCAGAGTGACCATCGGGTTCTGGGTCACCTCCCTGACCAAGGCTCTTCTCCCCCGATTGCTCAGTTTGGCCAGGCGGCCAGCTCTAGGAAGAGTCTTGTTGGTTCCAAACTTCTGCCATTTAAGAATGATGGAGGCCACGGTGTTCTTTGGGACCTTCAATGCTGCGAATTGTTTTGGTACCCTTCCCCAGATCTGTGTCTTGACACGATCCTGTCTCGGAGCTCTACGGACAATTCCTTCGACCTCATGGCTTGGTTTTTGCTCTGACATGCACTGTCAACTGTGGGACCTTTAATAGACAGATGTGTGCCTTTCCAAATCATGTCCAATCAATTGAATTCACCACAGGTGGACTCCAATCAAAGTTGTAGAAACATCTCAAGGATGATCAATGGAAACAGGATGCACGTGAGCTCAATTTGGAGTCTCATAGCAAAGGGTCTCAAAACGTATGTAAATAAGGTATGTGTATTTTATTTTTAATACATTAGCATAAAATCTCTAAAAAAACTTTTTACGCTTTGTCATTATGGGGTATTGTGTGTAGATTGATCAGGATTTGTATTTATTTAATACATTTTAGAATATGGCTGTAATTTAACAAAATGTTACAAAATGTTATATCCCAGCAGCCAGTTTATATCAGGTCTGATTCCATGTATACCGGTACCCCCTGTATATAGCCTCCCTACTGTTATTTCACATTGACTCTGTACCGGTACCCCCTGTATATAGCCTCCCTACTGTTATTTCCCATTGATTCTGTAGCGGTACCCCCCCTGTATATAGCCTCCCTACTGTTATTTCCCATTGACTCTGTACCGGTACCCCACACCCCCCTGTATATAGCCTCCCTACTGTTTATTTTCCCATTGACTCTGTACCGGTACCCCCCCTGTATATAGCCCCCCTACTGTTATTTCCCATTGACTCTGTACCGGTACCCCCCCTGTAATATAGCCTCCCTACTGTTATTTTCCCATTGACTCTGTACCGGTACCCCACCCCCCCCTGTATATAGCCTCCCTACTGTATTTCCCATTGACTCTGTACTGGTACCCCCCGTATGCAGATTCCCTGACTCTGACCGTCCCCCCCTGTATATAGCCTCCCTACTTTATTTCTTTCCCATTGACTCTGTACTGGTCCCCAACCCCCCTGTATATAGCCTCCCTACTGTTATTTCCCATTGACTCTGTACCGGTACCCCCTGTATAAGCCTCCCTACTGTTATTTCCCATTGACTCTGTACCGGTACAACCACCCTGTATATAGCCTCCATACTGTTTATTTCCCATTGACCGTATTACCGGTACCCCACCCCCTGTATATAGCCTCCCTACTGTTATTTCCCATTGACTCTGTACCGGTACCCCCCCTGTATATAGCCTCCCTACTGTTATTTCCCATTGACTCTGTACCGGTACCACCCCCTTATAATGCCCCTACTGTTTTTCCCATTGACTCTGTACCGGTACCCCCTGTATTATAAGCCTCCCTACTGTTTATTTCCCATTGACTCTGTACCGGTACCCCCACCCCCCCTGTATATAGCCTCCCTACTGTTAATTCCCATGGACTCTGTACCGGTAACCCCCCTGTATATAGCCTCCCTACTGTTATTTCCCATTGACTCTGTACCGGTACCACCCTCCCCCTGTATATAGCCTCCCTACTGTTATTTCCATTGACTCTGTACCGGTACCCCCCCCTGTATATAGCCTCCCTACTTTATTTCCCATTGCTCTGTACCCCGACCCACCCCTGTATATAGCCTCCCTACTGTTATTTCCCATTGACTCTGTACCGTACCTTACCCTCCCCCCTGTATATAGCCTCCCTTCTGTTAGTTTCCCATTGACTCTGTACCGGTACCCCCCCTGTATATAGCCTCTCTACTTGTTATTTCCCATTGACTCTGTACCGGTACCCCCCTGTATATAGCCTCCCTACTGTTATTTCACATTGACTCTGTACCGGTACCCCCCCTGTATATAGCCTCCCTACTGTTATTTCCCATTGACTCTGTACCGGTACCCCCCCTGTATATAGCCCTCCCTACTGTTATTTCACCATTGACTCTGTACCGGTACCCCCCAAACCCCCTGTATATAGCCTCCCTACTGTTATTTCCCATTGACTTTGTACCGGTACCCCCCCCCCCTGTATATAGCCTCCCTACTGTTATTTCCCATTGACTCTGTACGGTACCCCCCCTGTATATTAGCCTCCCTACTGTTATTTCCCATTGACTCTGTACCGGTACCCCCCTGTATATAGCCTCCCTACTGTTATTTTCCCATTGACTCTGTACCGGTACCCCCCCCCTGTAATATAGCCTCCCTACTGTTATTTCCCATTGACCTGTACCGGTACCCCCCCCCCGCCCCCTGTATATAGCCTCCCTACTGTTATTTCCCATTGACTCTGTACCGGTACCGCACCCCCCCTGTATATAGCCCTCCCTACTGTTTTTTCCCATTGACTCTGTACCGGTACCCCCCCCTGTATATAGCCTCCCCACTGTTATTTCCATTGACTCTGTACCGGTACACCCCCTGTATATAGCCTCCCTACTGTTATTTCCCATTGACTCTGTACCGGTACCCCCCCCTGTATATAGCCTCCCTAACTGTTATTTCCCATTGACTCTGTAACCGGTACCCCCTGTAATACCTCCCTACTTTATTCCCATTGACTCTGTACCGGTACCCCTGTATATAGCCTCCCTACTGTTATTTCCCATTGGACTCTGTACCGGTACCCCCCCTGTAATATAGCCTCCCCTACTGTTATTCCCATTGACTCTTGTAACCGGTACCCCCTGTATATAGCCTCCCTTACTGTTTAATTCCCATTGGACCTCCTGTACCCGGTACCCCCTGTATATAGGCACCCTATTGTATTTACCTTGACTCTGTACCGTGAACCCCCTGTATATCGCCTCCCCATAATGTTATTTCACCATTGACTCTGCTACCGGTAACCCCCGGTATATAGCCTCCCTACTGTTATTTCCCCATTGGACTCTGTACCGGTACCCCTCCTGTATATAGCCTCCCTACTGTGATTTCCCATTGGACTCTGTTACCGGTACCCCCTTGTAATAAGCCTCCCTACTGTTATTACACATTGGACCTCTGTACCGGTACCCACCTTGTATATAGCCTCCCTACTGTTATTTCCCATGGACTCTGTACCGGTACCAACCTTGTATATAGCCTCCCCATACTGGTTATTTCACATTGACTCTGTTTTACCGGTTACCCCCATGTTATATTGGCCTCCCTACTGTTATTTCCCATTGACTCTGTACCGGTACCCCCCTGTATATAGCCTCCCTACTGTTATTTCCCATTGACTCTGTACCGTACCCCCCCCCTGTATATAGCCTCCCTACTGTTATTTCCCATTGACTCTGTACCGGTACCCCCCCTGTATATAGCCTCCCTACTGTTATTTCCCATTGACTCTGTACCGGTACCGACCTCCACCCCTCCCACCCCTGTATATAGCCTCCCTCTGTTATTTCCCATTGACTCTGTACCGGTACCCCCTGTATATAGCCTCCCTACTGTTATTCCCATTGACTCTGTACCGGTACCCCTGTATATAGCCTCCCTACTGTTATTTCCCATTGACTCTGTACCGGTACCCCGTACCCCTTGTTATTTCCCATATCGCCTACCCCTGTAATAGCCCCCTACGTTATTTCCCATTGACTCTGTACCGGTACCCCCTGTATATAGCCTCCCTACTGTTATTTCCCATTGACTCTGTATCGGTACCCCCTTGTATATAGCCTCCCTACTGTTATTTCCCATTGACTCTGTTACGAGTACCCCCCTTGGTGATATAGCCTCCCTATACTGTATTTCCCATTGGACTCTGTACCGGTAACAGCCCCGTATATAGCCTAACCTACTGTTAATTTCCCATTGACTCTGTACCGTACCCCCTGTATATAGCCTCCCTACTGGTTTATTTCCCCTTGGACGCCTGTAACCGGTAACCCCCCCTGTATAATAGCCATCCCTACTGTTTATTTCCCCATTGACTTTCTGTCCCGGTAACCCCTCGTATATGCCTAGCCTCCCTACTGTTATCTTGATTTTTACTGCTGCTCTTTAATTATTTTGCCATTTATATGTTTTTGCTTAAAACTGCATTGTTGGTTAAGGGCTGTCAGTAAGCATTTCACTGTAATGTCTACACCTGTTGTATTCGGCGCATGTGGCAAATACGATTTGATTTGATTTGGTCTGATTACATCCCAGCAGAAGGTATATACAGCGCCTTGCAAAAGTATTCATCCCCCTTGGCGTTTTTCCTATTTTGTTGCATTACAACCTGTAATTTAAATTGATTTTTATTTGGATTTCATGTAATGGACATACACAAAATAGTCCAAATTGGTGAAGTGAAATTTAAAAAATAACTTGTTTCAAAAAAATTCGGAAAAATAAATAACGGAAAAGTGGTGCGTGCTTATGTATTCAACCCCTTTGCTATGAAGCCCCTAAATAAGATCTGGTGCAACCAATTACCTTCAGAAGTCAGATAATTAGTTAAATAAAGTCCACCTGTGTGCAATCTAAGTGTCACATGATCTGTCATATGATCTCAGTATATATACACCTGTTCTGAAAGGCCCCAGAGTCTGCAACACCACTAAGCAAGGGGCACCACCAAGCAAGCGGCACCATGAAGACCACGGAGATCTCCAAACAGGTCAGGGACAAAGTTGTGGAGAAGTACAGATCAGGGTTGGGTTATAAAAAATATCAGACACTTTGAACATCCCACGGAGCACCATTAAATCCATTATTTTTTTAAATGGAAAGAATATGGCACCACAACAAACCTGCCAAGAGAGGTCCGCCCACCAAAACTCACAGACCAGGCAAGGAGGGCATTAATCTGAGGCTATAAAGAGACCAAATATAACGCTTTACGGAAGAGTGGCCAGAAAAAAGCCATTGCTTAAAGAAAAAAATAAGCAAACACGTTTGGTGTTCGCCAAAAGGCATGTGGGAGACTCCCCAAACATATGGAAGAAGGTACTCTGGTCAGATGAGACTAAAATTGAGCTTTTTGGCCATCAAGGAAACGCTATGTCTGGCGCAAGCCCAACACCTCTCATCACCCCGAGAACACCATCCCCACAGTGAAGCATGGTGGTGGCAGCATCATGCTGTGGGGATGTTTTTCATCGGCAGGGACTGGGAAACTGTTCAGAATTGAAGGAATGATGAATGGCGCTAAATACAGGGACATTCTTGAGGGAAACCTGTTTCAGTCTTCCAGAGATTTGAGACTTGGACGGAGGTTCACCTTCCAGTAGGATAATGACCCTAAGCATACTGCTAAAGCAACACTCGAGTGGTTTAAGGGGAAACATTTAAATGTCTTGGAATGGCCTAGTCAAAGCCAAGACCTCAATCCAATTGAGAATCTGTGGTATGACTTAAAGATTGCTGTACACCAGCGGAACCCATCCAACTTGAAGGAGCTGGAGCAGTTTTGCCTTGAAGAATGGGCAAAAATCCCAGTGGCTAGATGTGCCAAGCTTATAGAGACATACCCCAAGAGACTTGCAGCTGTAATTACTGCAAAAGGTGGCTCTACAAAGTATTGACTTTGGGGGGGGGGGGGGGGGGGGGGTGAATAGTTATGCACGCTCAAGTTTCTGGTTTTTTGTCTTATTTCTTGTTTGTTTCACAATAATAAATATTTTGCATCTTCAAAGTGGTAGGCATGTTGTGTAAATCAAATGATACAAACCCCCCAAAAATCCATTTTAATTCCAGGTTGTAAGGCAACAAAATAGGAAAGATGCCAAGGGGGGGTGAATACTTTTGCAAGCCACTGTATCATGTCTGATTACATCCCAGATAGACACACACAACCCAAGAGACATAGTGTATGCATAACCAGTACCCATGCTGCATACATAACCCCTGCCTACTTTACTGGACTGTATAACACCATACATAACCCTCTTCACATTTCACCGTGTGATACAGCAAATAACTTGTGGCTGAGTACAAGAAGTAGAAATAAAAATATACTATTATGTCCTTTGCTCAATGCCAAACCGAGCCTTAGCACTGTGTAGGCAGCCATTTCACTCACACACATTGAAGACCATCCACACCCGTGTAGGCAGGTATTATTGTACCCTGTATTACCTGGAGTGGTGCCAATTGGGGAGGGGGAGAGGAGGCTGGAGTCGCCATTGGCCAGGGGCAGGGTCATCGTCATGGGAACCAGGGAGGGCACGGAGGTCACGGAGGGTTCAAGGGGAATCGGGGTCAGGACGGGCATGCCGACGAACAGATTTGGCATTGAGCCCATTCCTGTGGAGGGAGGGACATTATTCCACTGACTCTCCAAAGCCTCTCAGAGTAGTGCTGATCCTAGAGGGGACCTGACCCTAGATCAGATACTTTACTGAGGAAAAATGTACTTACTATGACTGAGATGTGTGGTTGTCCCACCTAGCTATCTTAAGATGAATGCACTGGATAAGAGCATCTGCTAAATGACTAAAATGTAATTGTAATGTACTCTGAGCCGCTTTATGCCCTGATCCCAGATCAGCACTGCTACTCTGAGCCGCTTTATGCCCTGATCCCAGATCAGCACTGCTACTCTGAGCCTCTTTATGCCCTGATCCTATATCAGCGCTGCTACTCTGAGCCTCTTTATGCCCTGATCACTGAGGTCACAATCCGTCCGGTCTTACCGAAGCGTGCTGATGACGTCATAATGGAGGTGGGCGTGGTAGTGGGCGGCTGCTTCATGCTGATTGGTAGAGAGGGGGGAAGGCCCCGCCCCTGCAGCGTCAGTTTAATCAGCTTCATGGCGATAGAGAACTCCAGCTGGTCCATCCTCCCGTCACTACCCATATCAGCTAGGGACCTGGGGGGAGGAGAGAGGAGGTTATAAAGCTTCCATAAACCATGCTGTAGTGTAGATCCAGATTCCACATCCTCCGTTCAGAGCTCTGATTACAGCACACACACACACACACTACAACATGGTTTAACCCGGGGACGGGCCGGAGTCCAGACAGGAGGGATGTGTGTTTGTCTCACCAGATCTCAGCCAGGACAGGAGGGGGCAGGCCAGACTGAAGAAAAAACGTCTTTGCCTGTTCACCTACACAACACAACACACACCTGTTAGATACACACACACACACACACACACACACACTATCACAATCACACACACACACACACACACACACACTTGGACCCGTTAGATACACACACGGTAAGGTAAGGTAAGTTCGGTTAAGGTCAGGTCAGGTCAGGTATGTGATATGGAGACTAACCTGATAAGTATCCCAGGACAGGTGTTAGAGAGTCAAACTGTTTATCATGTTTCAGCCTCTCCTCTGGACTGATGATCCACATGCTGACTGCATCTAGAGAAGAGAATGAGGGAGGGAGGGAGAGGGGGGAGGAGGGATGGAGGGCAGGGTGTAGGGAAGTGAGGTGGGAGGAGAGAAGGGGGACAGGAGGGAGAGAGAGATGAAGGGAGGGAGGGAGAGGTCTGTGTTCTCTTTTGTCTTTCCTTTTTCTTTCTTTCTTTCTTCTTCTCTCTCTTTTTCCCTTTTCTCTCTCTTTTTCCCTTTCTTTCTACTCTTTCCTTTTGGCTCGATCTCCTCTATCTACGTTGTTCGTATTTCATTTCTTTCCTTCTTTGTCTTTTCTCTTTCTTTCTCTCTATGATCCAGTTGACAGGGACGAGCTATCTCTTCATCACTTATGTGGGGAGAGGGCGGGAGAGATTCAAATTACTAAACTGAAATGGTACCTATTCCGTACAGCGCACGTCTGGCTAACGCCTCAAAGTAGTGCACTATAGCGAATAGAGAATAGGCTGCCAAAAGGGATAGTTAAACCTGAAAGGATGGAGAGGTTGGTTTCATAAACCTTTTTTTCTAATAGAAAGCTTAATTCCAGTCCTACTATGATTAGCTTGTTTTAGTGAGGAGCAGATCTGCTGGATAACTCTCAGGGTTAAATTAAACATACACATAGGACGAACATTAAACAACATTAAATATACCAACGCATAGCAACGAGTAACTAGTGCTGAGCGATTAACCGAAATTTCAATAACTTGAAATCCATTTAGTTCAGTTTTTTTTTTGTGAGCCCAACTTGCCATTTCTCTAGAGAGAAATCATGAGAGAGAGATGACGAACCAACACAGAGAGAGAGGGGGACAGAGACAGCTGGTGAGGTGGCTCTACTCCATCAAACCAACACAGAGAGAGAGACAGAGACAGCTGGTGAGGTGGCTCTACTCCATCAAACCAACACAGAGAGAGAGAGAGAGAGACAGAGACAGCTGGTGGGGGATTACTACATCAAACCAACACAGAGAGAGAGAGAGACAGAGGACAGCTGTGAGGTGCTTACTCCATCAAAACCAAAACACAGAGAGAGAGGGGGGACAGCGACAGCTGGTGAGGTGGCTCTACTCCATCAAACCAAACACAGAGAGAGAGGGACAGAGACCCCAGCTGGTGAGGTGGATCTACTCCATCAAACCAACCGAGAGAGAAGAGGGGGACAGAGACACTGGTTGAGGGCTCTACCCATTCAACCAACACAGAGAGAGAGAGGGGACAGAGAAGATGGGAGGTGGCCTACTCCATCAAACAAACACCAGAGAGGAGAGGACAGAGAAAGCTGGTAGGTGAGGTGGCTCTAGCTCCATCAAACCAACACAGAGAGAGAGAGGGACAGAGAAGCTGTGGTGAGGTGGCCTATACTTCATCAAACCAAACACAGAGAGAGAGAGAGCGACAGAGAAGAGACCAGCTGGTGAGGTGGCTTACTCCCATCAAAACCAAACAGAGAGAGAGGGGGGACAGAGAAGCTGGTTGAGGTGGCTATACTCCATCAAACCAACACAGAGAGAGAGAGAGACAGAGATCAGCTGGTGGGTGGCTCTACTCCATCAAACCAACAGAGGAAGAGAGAGGGGACAGAGACAGCTGGTGAGGTGCTCTACCCATTCAAACCAACACAGAGAGAGAGAGGGACAGAGACAGCTGGTTGCCCTTGAGTTGCGTTGGCTCTACCGCCATCAAAACCCACAACCGCCAGGGAACCCATACAGCAGATGGACGTCCACAGATTGAGAGAGAGTGAGACCAAGAGACAGCTGGTGAGGTGGAGCTACTCCATCAACCAACACAAGAGAGAGAGGACCAGAGGACAGCTGGTGAGGTGGCTCCTAACCATCATAACCCAACACAGAGAGAGAGCGAGACAGAGACAGCTGGTGAGGCTGGTGGCTCTTACTCCACAAACCAACACAGAGAGAGAGGGGACAGAGACAGTTGGTGAACGGTGGCTTATACTCCATCAACCAAACAGGAGAGGGACAGGAGGACAGCTGTGAGTTGGCCCTCTATCCAGCAAACCAACACAGAGAGAGAGGGGGACCAGAGACAGATGGTGAGGTGGCTCTACTCCATCCAACCAACACAGAGGAGAGAGAGGAGACAGAGGGAAGCTGGTGAGGTGGCTCTACTCCATCAAACCAACCACCAGAGAGATGAGAGAGACGAGGACAGCTGGTGAGGTGGCTCTACCCCATCAAACCAAACACAGAGAGAGACAGTACCTGAGGAGACGAGACCAGCTGGTTTTGAAGGTGGCTCTCTACTCCCATTCGGGAAAACCGGATGACAGCGCAAGCAGGAAGAGAGAGACAGAGAAGCGGGTTTGAGGGTTGGCTTTACTCCATCAAAAAAAAAACCAACCACAGAGAGAGGGACAGGACAAGCTGGTGTGAGGTGGCTCTACTCCTACATCAAAACCAACCACAGAAGAGAGGACACAAGGGCCCCCCACGCCCACCAGCTGGTGACATGAGACGGATGAGTGGCTCTACTCCCATCAAACCAACACAGAGAGAGAGACAGAGACAGCTGGTTGAGGGGTGGGCTCTTACTCCCATCAAAACCAAACCAAGAGAGAGGAGAGAGACAGAGACAGCTGGTGATGGTGGCTCTACTCCATCAAAACCAAACAGGAGAGAGAGAGAGGGGACAGAGAATGAGATGGTGAGGTGGGCTTCTACTCCATCAAACCAACACAGAGAGAGAGAGAGGGACAGAGACAGCTGGTGAGGTGGCTCTCTACTCCATCAACCAACACAGAGGAGAGAGAGAGACAGAGACAGCTGGTGGGGGCTTACTCATCAAAACCACACCCAGAGAGAAGAGGGGGACAGAGGACAGACTGGTGAGGGTGGCTCTACTCATCACCCCCACACCCTCCAACACAGAGAGGATGGAGAGACAGAGATTTCAAGGACAGCTGGTGCGTGTGGGCCGCTTTACATCCATCCAACCAACACAGGGGGGGGGAGGAGAGAGAGGGACAGGGGACAGCTGGTGAGAGGTGGCTCTTGACACCCATCAAAACAACACAGAGAGAGAGACAGAGACAGCTGGTGAGGTGGCTCTACCCATCAAACCACAGACCAAGCAGAGGAGGGAGGACAGAGAAGGGGCAGCTGTGAGGTGGCTCTACTCCATCAAACCAACCCAGAGAGAGGGACAGAGACAGATGGTGAGGTGGCTCTATCCATCAAACCAACACAGAGAGAGAGGGGGACAGAGAAGGCTGGTATGAGGGGGGCTCTACACCATCAACCAACACAGAAGAGAAGGTACAGAGACAGCGGTGAGGTGCTTTCTACTCCATCAAACCAACACAGAGAGAGCGACCAGAGACAGAGGTGAGCTGGCTCTACTCCATAAGAAAACAAAAACAAGGAGAGGGAGGAGAGATGTGGAGAGGGAAGGAAAGATGGTGTGAGGGGGCTGTGTTCTACTACATCAAACCAACCAACAGAGAGAGGGGACAGAGACAAGGAGACCAGCTGGTGAGGGTGGCTCCTTTCTACTCCATCAAACCAACACAGAGATGAGAGACAGAGGACAGCTGGTGAGGTTGTGCTCTAATCCATTCAAAAACCAACACAGAGAGAGAGAGAGACAGAGGAACGCTGGTGAGGTGGCTCTACTCCATCAACCAACACAGAGAGTAGGGACAGAGAAAGCTCGGTGAGGTGGGATCTACTCCATCAAACCAAAACAAAGAGAGGAGAGAGAGACAGAGAAGAGAAAGATCGGTGAGGTGGTGGCTCTACTCCATCAAAACCAACACAGCGAGAGGGACAGAGACAGTGGTGAGGTGGCTCTACTCCATTCAAACCAACACATAGAGAGAGAGGGACAGAGGGAAGCTTGGTGAGGTTGGCTCTACTCCATCAAACAACACAGAGGAGAGAGGGGGACAGAGGGACAGATGGTGAGGTGTCTCTACTCCATCAAACCAAACACAGAGAGAGAGAGGGACCGAGACGCTGGTGAGGTGGCTCTACCCATCAAACCAACACTGCGAGAGAGGGGGACAGAGACAGCTGGTTGAGGGTGGCTCTATCCATCAAACCAACCAGAGGAGAAGAGAGACAGAGACAGGCTGGTGAGGTGGCTCATCCTCAATCAAACCAACACAGAGAGAGAGAGACAGAGACAGCCTGGTGAGGTGGCTATACCATCAACCCAAACAGAGAGAGGCGAGGGACAGAGACAGTTGGTGAGGTGGCTCGAACCCATTCAAACCAACACAGAGAGAGACAGAGACAGCTGGTGGGTGAAGCTGGAGAGACTCCATATAAAAAAAAAACAAAGAGAGACGAGGGGGGTGGGGGGACAGAGCAAGAGAGAGAGAAAGCTGGTTCTGAGGTGGCTCTACTCCATCCAACCAACACAGAGAGAGACCCAGAGACAGCTGGTGAGGGGGGTGGCTCTTTCACTCATCAAACCAGCACCAGAGAGAGAGACAGAGAAGCTGGTGAGGGTGGGCTCTACTACATCACTAAACCAACATACAGAGAGAGACAGAGACCCTGGTGAGGTGGCTCTACTCCATCAAACCAACACAGAGAGAGAGGGACAGAGACAGCTGGTGAGGTGGCTCTTACTAAATCAAACCAACACAGAGAGAGACAGAGACAGGCTGGTGAGGGCTCTTACTCCATCAACCAACACAGAGAGTGGGGACCAGAGAAAGCTGGTTGAGGTGTTGGTGGCTCTATCCATCAAACCAACACAGAGAGAGGAGAGAGAGGGACAGCTGGTGAGGTGCTCTACTCCATTCAAACCAACACAGAGAGAAGAGAGGGACAGAGGACAGTGGTGAGTCGGCTCTACTCCATCAAACCAACACAGAGCGAGAGACAGAGACAGCTGTGAGGTGGCTCAGAATTTTCACCAGGAAAACCAACACAGAAGAGGGCGAGAGAGACAAGAGACAGCTGGTGAGGGTGGCTCAACTCCATCAAACCAACACAGAGAGAGAGGGGGACAGAGACCTGGTGAGGTGCTCTACTCCATCAAACCAACCAGAGAGAGGGAGACAGAGACGCTGGTGAGGTGGCTCTACTCCATCAAACAACACAGAGGAGAGAAGAGGGACAGAGACAGCTGGTGAGGTGGATCTACTCCATCAAACCAACCACAGGAGAGAAGAGACAGCAGAGACAGCTGGTGAGGTGGCTCGACTCCATCCAACAACACAGAGAGAGACAGAGACAGCTGGTGAGGGGGCTCGACTCCTCAAACCAACACAGAGAGAGGGACAGAGAAGCTGTGAGGTGGCTCTACTCCACAAAACAAAACACAGAGAGAGGGACAGAGACAGCTGGGGAGGTCCCCGGCTCTACTCCATCAAAACCAAACACAGAGAGGAGGGGGACAGAGGACAGCTGGTGAGGGTGGCTCTACTCCATCAAACCAACACAGAGAGAGGGAAGAGACAGCTGGTGAGGGTTGCTCTACTCCATCAAACCAACACAGCGAGGAGAGGGACAGGGAGACAGCTGGTGTGAGGTGGCTCTACTCATCAAACCAACACAGAGCAGGAAAGAAAGAGACAGCTGTGAGGTGGCTCTAACTCCATCAACCCAACACAGAGAGAGAGACAGAGAGACAGCTGGTGAGGTGGCTCTACTCCATCAAACCAACACAGAGAGAGAGGGGGACAGAGACAGCTGGTGAGGTGGCTCTACTCCATCAAACCAACACAGAGAGAGAGGGGGACAGAGACAGCTGGTGAGGTGGCTCTACTCCATCAAACCAACACAGAGAGAGGGACAGAGACAGCTGGTGAGGTGGCTCTACTCCATCAAACCAACACAGAGAGAGAGGACAGAGACAGCTGGTGAGGTGGCTCTACTCCATCAAACCAACACAGAGAAGAGAGAGACAGAGACAGCTGGTGAGGTGGCTCGATTCCATCGATAGTTGTAGAAGTTGGTAATAAGCAGCATTGAAAGTATGCCTTATGTACTTTGAAGAACTAGTCAAATGATTTAAGATAAAAAGGATTACTCTATAATGGGGAAAACAGACATAAGGTTAGATGGTTTTCTGGCTGGCTGCTACTGTCTGAGCAGAGATGAGATGATGACGTCAAGGAAAGGAAAGTAATCAAATAAAAACTAAGTCACATGAATGAAATATACACTGCTCAAAAAAATAAAGGGAACACTTAAACAACACAATGTAACTCCAAGTCAATCACACTTCTGTGAAATCAAACTGTCCACTTAGGAAGCAACACTGATTGACAATAAATGTCACATGCTGTTGTGCAAATAGAATAGACAACAGGTGGAAATTATAGGCAATTAGCAAGACACCCCCAATAAAGAAGTGGTTCTGCAGGTAGTGACCACAGACCACTTCTCAGTTCCTATGCTTCCTGGCTGATGTTTTGGTCACTTTTGAATGCTGGCGGTGCTTTCACTCTAGTGGTAGCATGAGACAGAGTCTACAACCCACACAAGTGGCTCAGGTAGTGCAGCTCATCCAGGATGGCACATCAATGCGAGCTGTGGCAAGAAGGTTTGCTGTGTCTGTCAGCGTAGTGTCCAGAGCATGGAGGCGCTACCAGGTGACAGGCCAGGTGACATTTGAAACCCCACCTCTTTAAGGAATACCTGGGATAGGATAAAGTAATCCTTCTACCCCCCCCCCCCCCAAAAAAATAAATAAATAAATAAATAAATAAATAAAACAATTGGAAAGTGGTTATCCAACTGGCTATAAGGTGAATGCACCAATTTGTAAGTCGCTCTGGATAAGAGCGTCTGCTAAATGACGTAAATGTAAATGTAAATCAGGAGACGTGGAGGAGGCCGTAGGAGGGCAACAACCCAGCAGCAGGACTGCTACCTCCGCCTTTGTGCAAGGAGGAGCAGGAGGAGCACTGCCAGATCCCTGCAAAATGACCTCCAGCAGGCCACAAATGTGCATGTGTCTGCTCAAACGGTCAGAAACAGACTCCATGTGGGTGGTATGAGGACCCGACGTCCACAGGTGGGGGATGTGCTTACAGCCCAACACCGTGCAGGACGTTTGGCATTTGCCAGAGAACATCAAGATTGGCAAATTCGCCACTGGCGCCCTGTACTCTTCACAGATGAAAGCAGGTTCACACTGAGCACATGTGACAGAAGTGACAGAGTCTGGAGACGCCGTGGAGAACGTTCTGCTGCCTGCAACATCCTCCAGCATGACCGGTTTGGCGGTGGGTCAGTCATGGTGTGGGGTGGCATTTCTTTGGGGGGCCGCACAGCCCTCCATGTGCTCGCCAGAGGTATCCTGACTGCCATTAGGTACTGAGATGAGATCCTCAGACCCCTTGTGAGACCATATGCTGGTGCGGTTGGCCCTGGGTTCCTTCCTGCAAGAGAAAGGCATTGATGCTATGGTCCGCCCGTTCCCCAGACCTGAATCCAATTGAGCACATCTGGGACATCATGTCTCGCTCCATCCACCAACGCCACGTTGCACCACAGACTGTCCAGGAGTTGGCGGATGCTTTAGTCCAGGTCTGGGAGGAGATCCCTCAGGAGACCATCCGCCACCTCATCAGGAGCATGCCCAGGCGTTGTAGGGAGGTCATACAGGCACATGGAGGCCACACACACTACTGAGCCTCATTTTGACTTGTTTTAAGGACATTACATCAAAGTTGGATCAGCCTGTAGTGTGGTTTTCCACTTTAATTTTGAGGGTGACTCCAAAACCAGACCTCCATGGGTTGATAAATTTGATTTCCATTGATAATTTGTGTGTGATTTTGTTGTCAGCACATTCAACTATGTAAAGAAAAAAGTATTTAATAAGATTATTTCATTCATTCAGATCTAGGATGTGTTGTTTAAGTGTTCCCTTTATTTTTTTGAGCAGTGTATTATTAAACTAATGTGATTAAATGATGGTTAATGAGTGATAAGCAGTATTGTGCAGTCACCATTATGGAACTTTTATTAATCATGGCTCTTATTCATCCTTTTTTTCTGTTACAGCATTCAACCCATTGTCAGTGTCAGGAGAAGGCAGCAGATGGCTGAGGGTTACAGCATTCAACCCATTGTCAGTGTCAGGAGAAGGCAGCAGATGGCTGAGGGTTACAGCATTCAACCCATTGTCAGTGTCAGGGAGAAGGCAGCAGATGGCTGAGGCTTACAGCATTCAACCCATTGTCAGTGTCATGGAGAAGGCAGCAGATGGCTGAGGGTTACAGCATTCAACCCATTGTCAGTGTAGGGGAGAAGGCAGCAGATGGCTGAGGGTTACAGCATTCAACCCATTGTCAGTGTCAGGAGAAGGCAGCAGATGGCTGAGGGTTACAGCATTCAACCCATTGTCAGTGTAAGGGAGAAGGCAGCAGATGGCTGAGGGAAGCTCGAAAATCAGTGGATACGTGTTCTCTGGACTGATGAATCACGCTTTATCATCTGGCAGTCCGATGGACGAATCTGGGTTTGGCGATGCCAGGAGAACGCAACCTGCCCGAATGCATAGCGCCAACTGTAAAATTTGGTGGAGGAGGAATATTGGTCTGGGGCTTTTTTTCATGGTTCGGGCTAGGCCCCTTAGTTCCAGTGAAGGGAAATCTTAACGCTACAGAATACAATGACATTCTAGACGATTATGTGCTTCCAACTTTATGGCAACAGTTTGGGGAAGGCCCTTTCCTGTTTCAGCATGACAATGCCCCCGTGCTCAAAGCGAGGTCCTTACAGAAATGGTTTGTTGAGATCGGTGTGGTAGAACTTGACTGGCTTCCACAAAGCCCTGACCTCAACCCCATCAAACACCTTTGGGATGAATTGGAACGCCGACTGCGAGCCAGGCCTAATCGCCCAACATCAGTGCCCGACCTCACTAATGCTCTTGTGGCTGAATGGAAGCAAGTCCCCGCAGCAATGTTCCAACATCTAGTGGAAAGCCTTCCCAGAAGAGTGGAGGCTGTTATAGCAGCAAAGGGGGGACCAACTCCATATTAATGCAAATAATTTTGGAATGAGATGTTCGACGAGCAGGTGTCCACATACTTTCGGTCACGTAGAGTGTATGTATGTATATATATATATACAGTGCCTTTGGAAAGTATTCAGATCCCTTGACTTTTTCCACTTTGTTACGTTACAGCCTTATTATCAAATGGATTAAATTGTTTTTTTCCCTCATCAATCTTCACATAATACCCCATGATGACAAAGCAAAAACAGGTTAAGAACTTTTTGTTAATAAAATAAATACGGAAAATCACATTTACATAAGTATTCAGACCCTTTACTCAGTATTTTGTTGAAGCACCATTGGCAGTGATTACAGCATCGAGTGTTCTTGGGTATGATGCTACAAGCTTGGCACACCTGTATTTGGGGAGTTTCTCCCATTCTTCACTGCAGATCTTCTCAAGCTCTGTCAGGTTGGATGGGGAGTGTCGCTGTACAGATATTTTCAGGTCTCTCCAGAGATGTTTGATCAGGTTCAAGTCCGGGCTCTGGCTGGGCCACTCAAGGACATTCAGAGACTTGTCCCGAAGCCACTCCTGCGTTGTCTTGGCTGTGTGCTTAGGGTCGTTGTCCTGTTGGAAGATGAACCTTCGCCCCAGTCTGAGGTCCTGAGCGCTCTGGAGCAGGTTTTCATCAATGATCTCTCTGTACTTTGCTCCGTTCATCTTTCCCTCGATCCTGACTAGTCTCCCAGTCCCTGCTGCTGAAAAACATCCCCACAGCATGATGCTGCCACCACCATGCTTCACCATAGGGATGGTGCCAGGTTTCCTCCAGACGTGAAGCTTGGCATTCATGCCAAAGAGTTCAGTCTTGGTTTCATCAGACCAGAGAATTTTGTTTCTTCAATTGAATTTACCACAGCTGGACTCCAATCAAGTTGTAGAAACATCTCAAGGATGATCAATGGAAAGAGGATGCACCTGAGCTCAATTTCGAGTCTCATAGCAAAGGGTCTGAATACTTATGTAAATAAGGTATTTTAGTTTTTTATTCTTAATACATTTGCAAAAAAAAAGTTTTTTACCAAATCTCTTTTTCAGCATATTTACATATGTAGTTACATATTCGTGGGCTCTACCCAACTAAGCCAGGCAATAGCTGTAGAGAAAAAAGCCTCTTAACTGTTCTGTTCTCCTCAGGGCAGAGAGCTCATTGGATACACATCACAGAACCATCCAATGAGAAGCTCTTATGAGACCTAAATTAAGGCTTTGGATAAATGGAATGGATGAACAAGAAGAGGACAGGCCATGAAAGAGGTGAGAGAGAAGAGAGGAACAGAGAAGTTATGGAGTCTCCCCTCTCCTCTCCTCTACTCCACCCTCCTCCCTAACTCCCTTCTCTCCTCTCCTCTCCTCTCCTCTCCTCTCCTCTCCTCTCCTCTCCTCTCCTCTCCTCTCCTCCTCCTCTCCCTCTCCTCTCCTCTCCTCTCCTCTCCTCTCCTCTCCTCTCCTCTCCTCTCCTCTCCTCTCCTCTCCTCTCCCTCTCCTCTCCTCTCCTCTCCTTCCTTCTCTTCTCTTCTCTTCTCTTCTCTTCTTCTCTTCTCTTCTCTTCTCTTCTTCCTCTTCCTTCTCTTCTTCTCTCTTCTCTTCTCTTCCCTTCTTTTCTCTTCTCTTCTCTTGCTCTTCTCTTCTCTTCTCTTCTCTTCTCCTCTCCTCTCCTCTCCTCTCCTCTCCTCTCCTCCACCCTCCTCCCTAACTCCCTTCCCTCCTCTCCTCTCCTCTCCTCTCCTCTCCTCTCCTCTCCTCTCCTCTCCTCTCCTCGTCCTCTCTCCTCTCCTCTCCTCTCCTCTCCTCTCCTCCCTCTCCTCTCCTCTCCTCTCCCCTCCTCTCCTCTCCTCTCCTCTCCTCTCCTCTCCTCTCCTCTCCTCTCCTCTACTCCACCCTCCTCCCTAACTCCCTTCCCTCCTCTCCTCTCTGAGACAGTAAAACATATAGCATAATTAAATACGTGCAGCATCAAAATTGGCAAGAAAATAACACAATTCTTTAACCAGGGGCGGGGCCTTCGCCAGGGTTGCAATCTGAGCCCTGCACTCTTCAGTATTTACATCAACGAATTGGCCACTATTCTAGAAAAATCCCCAGCCCCTGGTGTTTGTCTCCACAATTCAGAGGTTAAATGCCTGCTCTTGGCAGATGACCTGTGCCTGCTGTCACCCACAGCACATGGCCTACAGCAGAGCCTGGACCTGCTAGAGCAGTACTGTCAGACCTGGGCCCTGGCAGTAAACCCCAAAAAAGACTCAAATATTGATTTTCCAGAGAAGATCCAGATCTCAGGGAATTAGACCAAAGTTCTCAATTGGTACAACATATATAGAGTACTGCACACACTACAATTACTTAGGTTTAAAAATAAGCTCAACTGGACACCTTTATGATGCAGTGAATGAACTGAGTGAGAAAGCATGCAGGGCATTCTACGCCATTAAAAAACAAATTCAAATTGAAATACCTATTAAAAGTTGGCTAAAACTAATTGAATGTGTCATTGAACCAATTGCACTTCATGGCAGCGAGGTGTGGGGTCCACTTGCAAAACAAGATTTCACCCAATGGGAAAAACACCCCATTGAAACCCTGCATGCAGAGCTCTGTAAGATTCTCCTACATGTCCAGAGGAAAACTACAAACAATGCATGCAGGGCAGAATTAGGCCAATATCCACTAATAATAAAAACTCAAAAAATACCAATTAAGTTTTGGAAACATCTAAAATACAGTGACCCCTTCTCATATCATTACCAAGCCCTGCAATGCCAAGAGCTGAGCAAAGAAAAGAGTCCCCTCATCCAGCTGGTCCTGGGGCTGAGTTCACAAACCTGTTCTACTAACACACTGAAGCCTCAGGACCAGAACATCCAATCAATCAGAATAAACCAAATTACAACACAGTCAAAACTACATTGCTTATTGGGAAACACAAGCACAAAGTAAAATGCAGTGCTATCTGGCCCTAAATCGACAGTACACCGTGGCTAACTATTTGACCATGGTGACTGATCAAAACCTTAGAAAAACCTTGACAAAGTACAGGCTCAGTGAGCACAGCCTTGGCATTGAGAAGGGTAGACACAGGAAAACCTGGCTCCCTGTAGAGGAAAGGCTGTGCAACCACTGCACCACAGCAGAACCTGAGACAGAGCTGCATTTCCTGACAAAATGTCAAAAATATACAACAATTAGAGAGTGTCATTTACCCAAATTTGAAACCGTTTTTAAGGTTTCAAAGACCTCTCTGATGAGAATAGGCTACCCGTCCTGTTGGGGGAGGCCTCAGAGAGCTGTGGGTTGGCAGAGCACTACATTGCTGCCTGCCATAAGATGAGGGACAGTGTCTGACAGACCAACCAACCTGCACATGTCCTCTATATTGTTATTGTTCAATGGTTATTTTGACCCTTGGTTACTGTTGTTACTGTTGTCCCGTTTACAATATTGATTATTATTATTATTAATTATGTTCATATTGTAAATCTCCAAATTAAGCTTTGGCAATATGTACATTGTTACGTCATGCCAATAAAGCAAATTTAATTGAATTGAAAGAGAGAGAGAGCTGAGACTGAGATGGAGAGCAGAGACACAGCCAGAGAGTGAACCGAGGCAGACAGTGTGAGAGAGAACTGAGGCAGAGAGAGAGAGAGAAACTGAGGCAGAGAGCTGACTCGACAGAGCGCTCTATATTGACTGTTCTGCTAACAGGTTAGGAAGGACAACAACAACAACAACAACATCATCACCTCTCTCTCTCTCTCTCTCTCTCTCTCTCTCTCTCTCTCTCTCTCCCCCTCTCTCTCTCTCTCTCTCTCTCCCTCCCTCCCTCCCTCCCTCCCTCCTAGCGAAACAGCACTGGAAAACACACAGACGGAGTATTGTTCTTACCATTCATAGCTGCAGGTGGGGAGCACTAACGGCTAGAGGGAGCTCCTCTGTTCACAGACATCTGAAGAGAAGAGCGAGAAGAGAGACGACGGAGAGGAGAAGGGAGAGGAAGGAGATAATGGTTAGCTAGCTACATTTTCTGATATTACACGTTTCTAATTTAGTTAGAAAGTCGTTTTCATTTAAAGTTAAAGTGTACTGTTAGCCAGTTAGCTTGGGTGCTTGACTGCTGTTGTTGTTTATTTATTTATTTTATTTAACCTTTATTTAACCAGGTAAGAAGCCAGTTGAGAACAAGTTCTCATTTACAACTGTGACCTGGCCAAGATAAAGCAAAGCAGTGCGATAAAAACAACAACACAGAGTTACACATGGGGTAAAACAAAACATAAAGTCAAAAATACAACAGAAAATATATATACAGTGTGTGCAAATGTAGCAAGTTATGGAGGTAAGGCAATTAATAGACCATAGTGCAAATTAATTACAATTAGTATTAACACTGGAATGATAGATGTGCAAGAGATGATGTGCAAATAGAGATACTGGGGTGCAAATGAGCAGTTGGGTGGGCTAATTACAGATGGGCTGTGTACAGGTGCAGTGATCGGTAAGGTGCTCTGACAACTGATGCTTAAAGTTAGTGAGGGAGATAAGAGTCTCCAGCTTCAGAGATTTTTGCGGTTCGTTCCAGTCATTGGCAGCAGAGAACTTGAAGGAATGGCGGCCAAAGGAGGTGTTGGCTTTGGGGATGACCAGTAAGATATACCTGCTGGAGCGCATACTACGGGTGGGTGTTGCTATGGTGACCAATGAGCTAAGATAAGGCTGAGATTTGCCTAGCAGTGATTTATAGATGGCCTGGAGCCAGTGGGTTTGGCGACAAATATGTAGTGAGGACCAGCCAACAAGAGCGTACAGGTCACAGTGGTGGGTAGTATATGGGGCTTTGGTGACAAAACGGATGGCACTGTGATAGACTACATCCAATTTGCTGAGTAGAGTGTTGGAGGCTATTTTGTAAATGACATCGCCAAAGTCAAGGATCGGTAGGATAGTCAGTTTTACGAGGGCATTTTTGGCAGCATGAGTGAAGGAGGCTTTGTTGCGAAATTGGAAGCAGATTCTAGATTTAACTTTGGATTGGAGATGCTTAATGTGAGTCTGGAAGGAGAGTTTACAGTCTAACCAGACACCTAGGTATTTGCAGTTGTCCACATACTCTAGGTCAGACCCGTCGAGAGTAGTGATTCTAGTCGGGTGGGCGGGTGCCAGCAGCGTTCGGTTGAAGAGCATGCATTTAGTTTTACTAGTGTTTAAGAGCAGTTGGAGGCTACGGAAGGAGTGTTGTATGGCATTGAAGCTTGTTTGGAGGTTTGTTAACACAGTGTCCAATGAAGGGCCAGATGTATACAAAATGGTGTCGTCTGCGTAGAGGTGGATCTGAGAGTCACCAGCAGCAAGAGCGACATCATTGATATACACAGAGAAAAGAGTCGGCCCAAGAATTGAACCCTGTGGCACCCCCATAGAGACTGCCAGAGGTCCAGAAAACAGGCCCTCCGATTTGACACATTGAACTCTATCTGAGAAGTAGTTGGTGAACCAGGCGAGGCAGTCATTTCAGAAACCAAGGCTATTTAGTCTGCCAATAAGAATGCGGTCGAAAGCCTTGGCCAGGTCAATGAAAACGGCTGCACAGTACTGTCTATTATCGGTCGCGGTTATAATATTGTTTAGGACCTTGAGCGTGGCTGAAGTGCACCAATGACCCGCTCGGAAACCGGATTGCATAGCGGAGAAGGTACGGTGGGATTCGAAATGGTCGGTGATCTGTTTGTTAACTTGGCATTCAAAAACTTTCGAAAGGCAGGGTAGGATGGATATAGGTCTGTAACAGTTTGGATCTAGAGTATCACCCCCTTTGAAGAGGGGGATGACCGCGGCAGCTTTCCAATCTCTGGGGATCTCAGACGTTACGAAAGAGAGGTTGAACAGGCTAGTAATAGGGACTGCGACAATTTCGGCGGCTATTTTTAGAAAGAAAGGGTCCGGATTGTCTAGCCCAAATGATTTGTAGGGGTCCAGATTTTGCAGCTCTCAGAACATCAGCTGTCTGAATTTGTGTGAAGGAGAAGCGGGGGGGGGGGGGGGGCATGGGCAAATTACAGCGGAGGGTGCAGAGCTGGTGGCCGGGGTAGTGGTAGCCAGGTGGAGAGCATGGCCAGCCGTAGCAAAATGCTTGTTGAAATTCTCGATTATTGTAGATTTATCGGTGGTGACAGTGTTTCCTAGCCTCAGTGCACCTGGGAGGAGGAGCTCGTATTCTAATTAGGTGCGGATCAGCTTCCTTATTCTCAAAGGTGAGGTTAGAAGTCTATCAACTTTCAAAGCAGAATTATTTTCCCATTGTTCCTCAACTGTAGTGTATGATATACCAATTTCTAGCTCTGAGTCTCTACTTTTATCCAATGTAAAAAACACAATTTCAAATGTTGCTACATAAGACCGAATCGAGCCGGTAGGTCACATAAGTACTATTATTATTACTACTGAAATGAACTGGATTTCCTTCTCCTCATTGCATTGGATTTACTGAAATGCTGGACCACTATACTGCTTTGGCTATATCTACAAAATGTATTTAATGGCGTTAAAGCAATCCAAATTTGAATTTGAATATGAGAGGAGAGAAGAGACGAGAGAGGAGAGAGAGGAGAGGAGAAAGAGAGAGGCGAGAGGCGAGAGGAGAGAGCATAGGTGTACAGAAGCCCATTATCAGCAACCATCAGTCCTGTGTTCCAATGGCACGTTGTGTTTGCTAATCCAAGTTTATCATTTTAAAAGGCTAAATGATCATTAGAAAACCCTTTTGCAATTATGTTAGCACAGCTAAAAACTGTTGTGCTGATTAAAGAAGCAATAAAACTGGCCTTCTGAGACTAGTTGAGTATCTGGAGCATCAGCAATTGTGGGTTCGATCACAGGCTCAAAACGTCCAGAAACAAAGAACTTTCTTCTGAAACTCGTCAGTCTATTCTTGTTCTGAGAAATGAAGGCTATTCCATGCGAGAAATTGCCAAGAAACTGAAGATCTCGTACAACGCTGTGTACTACTCCCTTCACAGAACAGCGCAAACTGGCTCTAACCAGAATAGAAAGAGGAGTGGGAGGCCCCGGTGCACAACTGAGCAAGAGGACAAATACATTACAGTGTCTAGTTTGAGAAACAGATGCCTCACAGGTCCTCAACTGGCAGCTTCATTAAATAGTACCCGCAAAACACCAGTCTCAACGTCAACAGTGAAGAGACGACTCTGGGATGCTGACCTTCTGGGCAGAGTTGCAAAGAAAAAGCCATACCTCAGAATGCCCATCTTAATCTTTTATTTTTATTGGCCAGTCTGAGATTTGGCTTTTAAGGGAGTATGTGACCACACTCGTTCTGTTCGGCTAGGCTAGCAAAGCTAGGAAGCTAACTGACGCCTTAAGAGACAGAGCCCAGGAAGCACCACGGAGCCAGAGTAGAAAGAGGCCTCTGTGTGTGTGTGTGTGTGTGTGTGTGTGTGTGTGTGTGTGTGTGTGTGTGTGTGTGTGTGTGTGTGTGTGTGTGATCCTCCGGTGAACAGCTGAATAGGCACACACACACAAAACCTCTCTCTCACACACGCCTTCCGCCGTCTGGTCTATAGCACAGATGGGAATATGTATCCTGCACCTCTTCTCCTCTCTCCGGTCGCTTTTCTGGGTCAACTCTGGAATGGGTTCCCTACACTGCCGTTCTCTCTGGAGCCTTGAGCTGGAGCCAGATATCATCTTAGATGTCATATAGATACACTATGTTTTACTATATACTATGTTTTACTATATACTATGTTTTACTATACACTATGTTTTACTATACACTATGTTTTACTATACATTATGTTTTACTATATACTATGTTTTACTATACACTATGTTTTACTATACACTATGTTATACTATACACTATGTTTTACTATACACTATGTTTTACTATATACTATGTTTTACTATACACTATGTTTTACTATACACTATGTTTTACTATACACTATGTTTTCACATATTAACCTGATGGTCCAGATAGACCACATGACTGAGTTACACAGGGATCTACACTTAATACTGGAGTTACACAGGGATCTACACTTAATACTGGAGTTACACAGGGATCTACACTTAATACTGGAGTTACACAGGGATCTACACTTAATACTGGAGTTACACAGGGATCTACACTTAATACTGGAGTTACAGGGATCTACACTTAATACTGGAGTTACACAGGGATCTACACTTAATACTGGAGTTACACAGGGATCTACACTTAATACTGGAGTTACACAGGGATCTACACTTAATACTGGAGTTACAGGGATCTACACTTAATACTGGAGTTACACAGGGATCTACACTTAATACTGGAGTTACACAGGGATCTACACTTAATACTGGAGTTACAGGGATCTACACTTAATACTGGAGTTACACAGGGATCTACACTTAATACTGGAGTTACAGGGATCTACACTTAATACTGGAGTTACACAGGGATCTACACTTAATACTGGAGTTACACAGGGATCTACACTTAATACTGGAGTTACAGGGATCTACACTTAATACTGGAGTTACACAGGGATCTACACTTAATACTGGAGTTACACAGGGATCTACACTTAATACTGGAGTTACAGGGATCTACACTTAATACTGGAGTTACACAGGGATCTACACTTAATACTGGAGTTACACAGGGATCTACACTTAATACTGGAGTTACACAGGGATCTACACTTAATACTGGAGTTACAGGGATCTACACTTAATACTGGAGTTACACAGGGATCTACACTTAATACTGGAGTTACAGGGATCTACACTTAATACTGGAGTTACACAGGGATCTACACTTAATACTGGAGTTACACAGGGATCTACACTTAATACTGGAGTTACACAGGGATCTACACTTAATACTGGAGTTACAGGGATCTACACTTAATACTGGAGTTACACAGGGATCTACACTTAATACTGGAGTTACACAGGGATCTACACTTAATACTGGAGTTACAGGGATCTACACTTAATACTGGAGTTACACAGGGATCTACACTTAATACTGGAGTTACACAGGGATCTACACTTAATACTGGAGTTACACAGGGATCTACACTTAATACTGGAGTTACACAGGGATCTACACTTAATACTGGAGTTACACAGGGATCTACACTTAATACTGGAGTTACACAGGGATCTACACTTAATACTGGAGTTACACAGGGATCTACACTTAATACTGGAGTTACACAGGGATCTACACTTAATACTGGAGTTACACAGGGATCTACACTTAATACTGGAGTACACAGGGATCTACACTTAATACTGGAGTTACACAGGGATCTACACTTAATACTGGAGTTACACAGGGATCTACACTTAATACTGGAGTTACACAGGGATCTACACTTAATACTGGAGTTACACAGGGATCTACACTTAATACTGGAGTTACACAGGGATCTACACTTAATACTGGAGTTACACAGGGATCTACACTTATACTGGAGTTACACAGGGATCTACACTTAATACTGAGTTACCAGGGATCTACACTTAATACTGGAGTTACAGGGGATCTACACTTAATACTGGAAGTTACACAGGGATCTACACTTAATACTGGAGTTACACAGGGATCTAGACTTAATACTGGAGTTACAGGGATCTACACTTAATACTGGAGTTACAGGGATCTACTTAATACTGGAGTTACAGGGATCTACACTTAATACTGGAGTTACAGGGATCTACACTTAATACTGGAGTTACAGGGATCTAGACTTAATACTGGAGTTACACAGGGATCTACACTTAATACTGGAGTTACACAGGGATCTACACTTAATACTGGAGTTACACAGGGATCTACACTTAATACTGGAGTTACACAGGGATCTAGACTTAATACTGGAGTTACACAGGGATCTACACTTAATACTGGAGTTACACAGGGATCTACACTTAATACTGGAGTTACACAGGGATCTACACTTAATACTGGAGTTACACAGGGATCTACACTTAATACTGGAGTTACACAGGGATCTACACTTAATACTGGAGTTACACAGGGATCTACACTTAATACTGGAGTTACACAGGGATCTACACTTAATACTGGAGTTACACAGGGATCTACACTTAATACTGGAGTTACACAGGGATCTACACTTAATACTGGAGTTACACAGGGATCTACACTTAATATAGGGCGGCAGATATAGGGCGGCAGGTAGCTTAGTGGTTAAGAGCGTTGTGCCAGTAACCGAAAGGTCGCTGGTTCTAATCCCCAAGCCGACTAGGTGAAAAATCTGTCGATGTGCCCTTGAGCAAGGCACTTAACCCTAATTGCTCCTGTAAGTCGCTCTGGATAAGAGCGTCTGCTAAATAACCAATTATTTTATTATTATTAATACTGGAGTTACACAGGGATCTACACTTAATACTGGAGTTACACAGGGATCTACACTTAATACTGGAGTTACACGGGGATCTACACTTAATACTGGAGTTACAGGGAAGTAGGGCTGAACTCTCTCTCTCTTCCATCAAATCCCCCCCTCGCTCTCTGTTGACAGTAGGGGCTAACCCTCAGGGGACATCGCAGGGTCCTGATGTTCTATTGTTACGGTAAATGATAAATCACGCCTGGGGAAGTCTAACTATATATCTGCAGTACAGAGGAGCGGTGGTGGCAGTGGACCATTACTGGGTCGAATTGCAGACCAGATTTTTTGCAGCCTGAGAATAATCTGCCATATGACAGAAGACTATATGTTGGAGAGGAGGCAGCAGCATATAATATAGCCTACAGAGGTTGACAATTATTAGCCTATAATATAGGCTAATATTAGCAAAATTATAACCTGTTTTGAATTTTAGAAACACCTGACCGGGACAAACGATCCTATGTAGGCCTATATGACATAAAAACCAATGTTGTCTTTAACCCCGTTTTCTTTTAAACCCTGTCTTAAACCCTGTCTATATTCTACCTCGATCACACATCCTGCACATCGCTTACCGTTCATTGCAAAGGAGGGTAGCGGCAGCTTCCGTGGCTGCTCGTTTCATCCTCTTCCTAGTTTAGGACAAATCCCCCCTGACGACGTTATTCCTTAAATCCCATCTAGAACACTGATATCGTCCTGAACCTGTTGCGGTTTTGGTTTATAACTGGGAGAGAGGAAGCTTGCTGCGATGAGCAGATGATTCCCAGACTGCTACAAACCAGGATGCTATGACGTCCGCGTCTCAGTGCAGCTGGGAGGAGAGAGACGGAACCTGGGGGCGGGCCGACCAGGGAAATGGGCGTGTCAGTATACATGCAAATAACATCCGTTTAGAAGGACTCAACGTTGGGTAGGTCCAGATACATGTACAGCGAACCCCGCTCTCTGACATGTAGGAATAAGCAATCCTGTCAACTCCATTCATGACATTTCTGCGACGTCTGCCTACTAAATGTGGCCCTGCATGGGTGCTGTTAGGTTTTACATTTACAATGCATAGTGAGTAAAAAAGGGTCTGTCCTCGGTTACAACACTCACTGGAGTGGTGTAAAGCTCGCCTCCATTGGACTCTGGAGCAGTGGAAACGCACTCTCTGGGTTGATGAATCACGCTTCACCATCTTGCAGTCTGACGGATTAATCTGGGTTTGGCGATTCCAGGAGAACGCCACCTGCCCGAATGCATAGTGCCGACTGTAAAGTTTGGTGGAGGAGGAATAATGGTCTGAGGCTGTTTTTCATGGTTCGGGCTCGGCCCCTTAGTTCCAGTGAAGGGAAATCTTAACGCTACAGCATACAATGACATTCTGTGCTTCCAACTTTGTGGCAACAGTTTGGGGAAGGCCCTTTCCTGTTTCAGCATGACAATGCCCCCGTGCACAAAGCGAGGTCCATACAGAAATGGTTTGTCGAGATCGGTGTGGAAGAACTTGACTGGCCTGCACAGAGCCCTGACCTCAACCCCATCGAACACCTTTGGGCTTAATTGGAACGCCGACTGCGAGCCAGGCCTAATCGCCCAACATCAGTGCCCGACCTCACTAATGCTCTTATGGCTGAATGGAAGCAAGTCCCCACAGCAATGTTCCAACATCTAGTGGAAAGCCTTCCCAGAAGAGTGGAGGCTGTTATAGCAGCAAAGGGGGGACCAACTCCATATTAATGCCCATTATTTTGGAAAGAGATGTTCAACGAGCAGGTGTCCACATAATTTTGGTCATGCAGTGTAGCTAGGTGTGACAACCACACCCTAGTGGGCATTCGACATGATAAAGACGTATTTTACTGGTTGAAATCTGGTCTGGACGTCATATAATCAGATCACAACCAGATTACGACGTCTTGTACATGACGTCTTATTTTGGTTGATATCTGGTTTTTGGTTGAAATCTGATTGAACTACTGCTCATTTATCTAAATGCTACTCAATAGGACTGAGGAAAGATGGCAGACTGAAGATGGAAGTGCAGAATGCCTAGTCAATGCTTAGTGAAAAAGCTTAGAAATTAATGTCCCTAAAACAAATCATAGTACTTTTACACAGATTTTTTTATTTAACCAGGCAAGTCAGTTAAGAACACAATCTTATTTACAATGACGGCCTACCCCGGCCAATTGTGCGCCGCCCTATGGGACTCCCAATCACGGCCGGATTGTCACACAGCCTGGAATCGAACCAGGGTCTGTAGTGACGCCTCTATCACTGAGATGCAGTGACTTAGACCTCTGTGCCACGTTTACGCTGATCTCCTCTCATGTTCTGGGCAACAACATCCAAACTGGATAATAACTCAAAGGCCAGATAATTTTATAGACAAACTTTTGTAATCAAAAGAAAAACATGTAGCCATATCTCAGACTGGCCAATAAAAAGAAAAGATTAAGACGGGCAGTCTGAGATATTACTTTTTCTTTGCAACTCTGCCTAGAAGGTCAGCATCCCGGAGTCGCCTCTTCACTGTTGACGTTGAGAATGGTGTTTTGCGGGTACTATTTAATGAAGCTGCCAGTTGAGGACCTGTGAGGCATCTGTTTCTCAAACTAGACACTCTAATGTATTTGTCCTCTTGCTCAGTTGTGCACTGGGGCCTCCCACTCCTCTTTCTATTCTGGTTAGAGCCAGTTTGCGCTGTTCTGTGAAGGGAGTAGTACACAGCGTTGTACGAGATCTTCAGTTTCTTGGCAATTTCTCGCATGGAATAGCCTTCATTTCTCAGAACAAGAATAGACTGACGAGTTTCAGAAGAAAGTTATTTGTTTCTGGCCGTTTTGAGCCTGTGATCGAACCCACAATTGCTGATGCTCCAGATACTCAACTAGTCTATAGAAGGCCAGTTTTATTGCTTCTTTAATCAGCACAACAGTTTTCAGCTGTGCTAACATAATTGCAAAAGGGTTTTCTAATGATCATTTAGCCTTTTAAAATGATAAACTTGGATTAGCAAACACAACGTGCCATTGGAACACAGGACTGATGGTTGCTGATAATGGGCCTCTGTACGCCTATGTAGATATTCCATTACAAAATCAGCCGTTTCCAGCTACAATAGCTATTTACAACATTAACAATATCTACAACTGTATTTCTGATCAATTTAATGTTATTTTAATGGACAAAAAATTTGTACTGTAGTTTATGTGGTTAACAGAAAATCACGGACTACAGTAGGAAAACCATCCACGTCGCGGTCATCAACATCTTGCTGCCAGACAAGCTAAACAAGTTATTTGCCTGCTTTGAGGATAACACAGTGCCACCGACGCGGCCTGCTACCAATAATTGTGGCTCTCCTTCTCCGTGGCCGATGTGAGTAAGACATTTAAACGTGTTAACCCTCGCAAGGCTGCCGGCCCAGACGGCATTCCTAGCCGCGTCCTCAGAGCATGCGCAGACCAGCTGGCTGGTGTGTTTACGGACATATTCAATCTCTCCCTATCCCAGTCTGCTGTCCCCACATGCTTCAAGATGGCCACCATTGTTCCTGTACCCAAGAATGCAAAGGTAACTGAACTAAATGACTATCGCCCCATAGCACTCACCTCTGTCATCATGAAGTGCTTTGAGAGACTAGTCAAGGATCATATCACCTCTACCTTACCTGTCGCCCTAGACCCACTTCAATTTGCTTACCGCCCCAATAGATCCACAGACGATGCAATCGCCATCACACTGCACACTGCCCTAACCCATCTGGACAAGAGGAATACCTATGTAAGAATGTTGTTCATTGACTATAGCTCAGCCTTCAACACCATAGTACCCTCCAAGCTCATCATTAAGCTCGAGGCCCTGGGTCTGAACCCCGCCCTGTGCAACTGGGTCCTGGACTTCCTGACGGGCCGCCCCCAGGTGGTGAAGGTAGGAAACAATATCTCCACTTCCCTGATCCTCAACACAGGGGCCCCACAAGGGTGCGTGCTCAGCCCCCTCCTGTACTCCCTGTTCACCAATGTACACCTCCAACTCAATCATCAAGTTTGCAAACAACACAACAGTAGTAGGCTTGATTACCAACAACGATGAGACAGCCTACGGGGAGGAGGTGAGGGCTCTCGGAGTGTGGTGTCAGGAAAATAACCTCTCCCTCAACGTCAACAAAACAAAGGAGATGCTCGTGGACTTCAGGAAACAGCAGAGGGAGCACCCCCCTATCCACATCGACGGGACAGCAGTGGAGAAGGTGGAAAGTTTTAAGTTCCTCTGCGTACATATCAATGACAAACTTAAATGGTTCACCCACACAGACAGTGTGGTGAAGAAGGCGCAACAGCGTCTCCTCAACCTCAGGAGGCTGAAGAAATTTGGCTTAGCCCCCAAAACCCTCACAAACTTTTACAGATGCGCAATTGAGAGCATCCTGTCGGGCTGTATCACCACCTGGTACGGCAACGGCACCGCCCGCAACCGCAGGGCTCTCCAGAGGGTGGTGCGGTCTGCACAACACATCACCGGGGACAAACTACCTGCCCTCCAGGACACCTACAGCACCCGATGTCACAGGATGGCCAAAAAGATAATCAAGGACAACTACCACCTGCCTGTTCACCCCGCTATCATCCAGAAGGAGAGGTCAGTACAGGTACATCAAAGCTGGGATCGAGAGACTGAAAAACAGCTTCTATCTCAAGGCCATCAGACTGTTAAACAGTCATCACTAGCACAGAGAGGCTGCTGCCTACATACAGACTTGAAAATCACTGGCCACTTTAATAAATGGAACACTAGTCACTTTAATAATGCCACTTTAATAATGTTGACATATCTTGCATTACCCATCTCATATGTATTTACTGTATTCTATACTATCTATTGCATCTTAGCCTATGCCACTCTGATAATGACATTGCTCATCCATATATTTATATATTCCTATTACATTCCTTTACTTAGATTTGCGTGTATTAGATATTTGTCGTGGAACTGCTAGATATTACTGCACTGTTGGAACTAGAAGCACAAGCATTTAGCAAAAACGTCTGATCCAGAGCGACTTACAAATTGGTGCATTCAACTTATGATAGCCAGTGGGACAACCACTTTTATTTTTATTTTTATGGGGGGGGGGGGGGGGGGGGGGGGAGAAGGATTACTTTATACTATTCCAGGTATTCCTTAAAGAGGTGGGGTTTCAAGTGTCTCCGGAAGGTGGTCAGTGACTCTTCTGTCCTGGCGTCGTGGGGGAGCTTGTTCCACCATTGGGGTGCCAGAGCAGCGAATAGCTTTGACTGGGCTGAGCGGGAACTGTGCTTCCGTAGAGGTAGGGGAGCTAGCAGGCCAGAGGTGGATGAATGTAGTGCCCTCGTTTGGGTGTAGGGTCTGATCAGAGCCTGAAGGTAAGGAGGTGCCGTTCCCCTCACAGCTCCGTAGGCAAGCACCATGGTCTTGTAGTAGATGCCAGCCTCAACTGGAAGCCAGTGGAGTGTGTGAAGGAGCGGGGTGACATGAGAGAACTTGGGAAGGTCGAACACCAGACGGGCTGCAGCGTTCTGGATAAGTTGCAGTGGTTTAATGGCACAGGCAGGGAGCCCAGCCAACAGCGAGTTGCAGTAATCCAGACGGGAGATGACAAGTGCCTGGATTAGGACCTGTGCCGCTTTCTGTGTACGGTAGGGTCGTACTCTCCGAATGTTGTAGAGCATGAACCTACAGGATCGGGTCACCGCTTTGATGTTAGCGGAGAATGACAGGGTGTTTTCCAGGGTCACGCCGAGGTTCTTTGCACTCTGGGAGGAGGACACAATGGAGTTGTCAACCGTGATGGCGAGATCATGGAGCGGGCAGTGCTTCCCCGGGAGGAAGAGCAGCTCCGTCTTGCCGAGGTTCAGCTTGAGGTGGTGATCTGACATCCACACTGATATGTCTGCCAGACATGCAGAGATGCGATTTACCACCTGATTATCAGAAGGGGGAAAGGAGAAAATTAATTGTGTGTCGTCTGCGTAGCAATGATAGGAGAGGCCATGTGAGGATATGACAGAGCCAAGTGACTTGGTGTATAGAGAGAATAGGAGAGGGCCTAGAACTGAGCCCTGGGGGACACCAGTGGTGAGAGCACATAGTGCAGAGACAGATTCTCGCCACGCCACCTGGTAGGAGCGACCTGTCAGGTAGGACGCAATCCAAGAGTGAGCAGCGCCGGAGATGCCCAACTCAGAGAGGGTGGAGAGGAGGATCTGATGGTTCACAGTATCAAGGGCAGCGGATAGGTCTAGAAGGATAAGAGCAGAGAAGAGAGAGTTAGCTTTAGCAGTGCGGAGAGCCTCCGTGACACATAGAAGATAAGTCTCAGTTGAATGACCAGTCTTGAAACCTGACTGGTTTGGATGAAGAAGGTCATTCTGAGAGAGAAAGCGGGAGAGTTGGCTAGAGATGGCACGCTCAAGAGTTTTGGAGAAAAAAGAAAGATGGGATACTGGTCTGTAGTTGTTGACATCGGAGGGATCGAGAGTAGGTTTTTTGAGGAGGGGTGCAACTCTCGCTCTCTTGAAGACGGAAGGGACATGGCCAGCGGTCAAGGATGAGTTGATGAGCGAGGTGAGGTAAGGGAGAAGGTCTCCGGAAATGGTCTGGAGAAGAGAGGAGGGGATAGGGTCAAGTGGGCAGGTTGTTGGGCGGCTGGCCATCACAAGTCACAAGATTTCATCTGGAGAGAGAGGGGAGAAAGAAGTCAAAGCATAGGGTAGGGCAGTGTGAGCAGGACCAGCGGTGTCATTTGACTTAATAAATGAGGATCGGATGTCGTTAACCTTCTTTTCAAAATGGTTGACGAAGTCATCCACAGAGAGGGAGGAGGGAGGGAGAGGAGGATGATTCAGCAGGGAGGAGAAGGTGGCAAAGAGCTTCCTAGGGTTAGAGGCAGAGGCTTGAAATTTAGAGTGGTAGAAAGTGGCTTTAGCAGCGGAAACAGAGGAAGAGAATGTAGAGAGGAGGGAGTGAAAAGATGACAGGTCCGCAGGGAGTCTAGTTTTCCTTCATTTCTGCTCGGCTGCCCGGAGCCCTCTTCTGTGAGCTCGCAATGAGTCGTCAAGCCACGGAGCAGGAGGGGAGGACTGAGCCGGCCGGGAGGATAGGGGACATAGAGAGTCAAAAGATGCAGAAAGTGAGGAGAGGAGGGTTGAGGAGGCAGAATCAGGAGATCGGAGGGAGAAGGATTTAGCAGAGGGAAGAGATGATAGGACGGAAGAGGAGAGAGTAGCGGGAGAGAGAGAGAGCGAAGGTTGCGACGGCACATTACCATTTGTGTAGGGGCAGAGTGAGTAGTGTTGGAGGAGAGCGAGAGAGAAAAGGATACAAAGTAGTGGTCGGAGACTTGGAGGGGAGTTGCAGTGAGATTAGTAGAAGAACAGCATCTAGTAAAGATGAGGTCAAGAGTATTGCCTGCCTTGTGAGTAGGGGGGGAAGGTGAGAGGGTGAGGTCAAAAGAGGAGAGGAGTGGAAAGAAGGAGGCTGAGAGAAATGAGTCAAATGTAGACGTAGGGAGGTTGAAATCCCCCAGAACTGTGAGGGGTGAGCCATCCTCAGGAAAGGAACTTATCAAGGCGTCGAGCTCATTGATGAACTCTCCAAGGGAACCTGGCCATCTAATAGAACTAGGCCATCTAATAGAACTAGGCCATCTAATAGAACTAGGCCATCTAATAGATCTAGGCCATCCAATAGAACTAGGCCATCTAATAGAACTAGGCCATCTAATAGAACTAGGCCATCTAATAGAACTAGGCCATCTAACAGAACTAGGCCATCTAACAGAACTAGGCCATCTAATAGAACTAGGCCATCTAATAGAACTAGGCCATCTAATAGAACTAGGCCATCTAATAGAACTAGGCCATCTAATAGAACTAGGCCATCTAATAGAACTAGGCCATCTAATAGAACTAGGCCGTCTAATAGAACTAGGCCATCCAATAGAACTAGGCCATCTAACAGAACTAGGCCATCTAATAGAACTAGGCCATCTAATAGAACTAGGCCATCTAATAGAACTAGGCCGTCTAATAGAACTAGGCCATCCAATAGAACTAGGCCATCTAATAGAACTAGGCCATCCAATAGATCTAGGCCATCCAATAGAACTAGGCCATCTAATAGAACTAGGCAATCTAACAGAACTAGGCCATCCAATAGAACTAGGCCATCTAACAGAACTAGGCCATCTAATAGAACTAGGCCTTCTAATAGAACTAGGCCATCTAATAGAACTAGGCCATCTAACAGAACTAGGCCATCTAATAGAACTAGGCCATCTAATAGAACTAGGCCATCTAATAGAACTAGGCCATCTAACAGAACTAGGCCATCTAATAGAACTAGGCCATCTAATAGAACTAGGCCATCTAATAGAACTAGGCCGTCTAATAGAACTAGGCCATCCAATAGAACTAGGCCATCTATTAGAACTAGGCCATCTAATAGAAATAGGCCATCCAATAGAACTAGGCCATCTAATAGAACTAGGCCATCTAACAGAACTAGGCCATCTAACAGAACTAGGCCATCTAATAGAACTAGGCCATCTAATAGAACTAGGCCATCTAATAGAACTAGGCCATCTAATAGAACTAGGCCATTTAATAGAACTCGGCCATCTAATAGAACTAGGCCATCTAATAGAACTAGGCCATCTAATAGAACTAGGCCATCTAATAGAACTAGGCCATCTAATAGAACTAGGCCATCTAATAGAACTAGGCCAACTAATAGAACTAGGCCATCTAATAGAACTAGGCCATCTAATAGAACTAGGCCATCTAACAGAACTAAGCCATCTAATAGAACTAGGCCATCCAATAGAACTAGGCCCTCCAATATAACTAGGCCATCTAATAGAACTAGGCCATCCAATAGAACTAGACCATCTAATAGAACTAGGCCATCTAATAGAACTAGGCCATTTAATAAAACTTGGCCATCTAATAGAACTAGGCCATCCAATATAACTAGGCCCTCCAATAGAACTAGGCCATCCCATAGAATTAGGCCCTCCAATAGAACTAGGCCATCCAATAGAACTAGGCCCTCCAATATAACTAGGCCATCCAATAGAACTAGGCCATCTAATAGAACTAGGCCATCCAATAGAACTAGGCCATCTAATAGAACTAGGCCATCTAATAGAACTAGGCCATCTAATAGAACTAGGCCATCCAATAGAACTAGGCCATCCAATAGAACTAGGCCATCTAATAGAACTAGGCCATCTAATAGAACTAGGCCATCTAATAGAACTAGGCCATCCAATAGAACTAGGCCATCTAATAGAACTAGGCCATCTAACAGAACTAGGCCATCTAATAGAACTAGGCCTTCTAATAGAACTAGGCCATCTAATAGAACTAGGCCATCTAACAGAACTAGGCCATCTAATAGAACTAGGCCATCTAATAGAACTAGGCCATCTAATAGAACTAGGCCATCTAACAGAACTAGGCCATCTAATAGAACTAGGCCATCTAATAGAACTAGGCCATCTAATAGAACTAGGCCGTCTAATAGAACTAGGCCATCCAATAGAACTAGGCCATCTATTAGAACTAGGCCATCTAATAGAAATAGGCCATCCAATAGAACTAGGCCATCTAATAGAACTAGGCCATCTAACAGAACTAGGCCATCTAACAGAACTAGGCCATCTAATAGAACTAGGCCATCTAATAGAACTAGGCCATCTAATCGAACTAGGCCATCTAATAGAACTAGGCCATCTAATAGAACTAGGCCATCTAATAGAACTAGGCCATCTAATAGAACTAGGCCATCTAATAGAACTAGGCCATCTAACAGAACTAGGCCATCCAATAGAACTAGGCCATCCAATAGAACTAGGCCGTCTAATAGAACTAGGCCATCTAATAGAACTAGGCCATCCAATAGAACTAGGCCATCTAATAGAACTAGGCCATCTAATAGAACTAGGCCATCCAATTGAACTAGGCCATCTAATAGAACTAGGCCATCTAATAGAACTAGGCCATCCAATTGAACTAGGCCATCTAATAGAACTAGGCCATCTAATAGAACTAGGCCATCCAATAGAACTAGGCCATCTAATAGAACTAGGCCATCTAATAGAACTAGGCCATCTAATAGAACTAGGCCATCCAATAGATCTAGGCCATCCAATAGAACTAGGCCATCTAATAGAACTAGGCCATCCAATAGAACTAGGCCATCTAATAGAACTAGGCCATCCAATAGAACTAGGCCATCTAATAGAACTAGGCCATCTAATAGAACTAGGCCGTCTAATAGAACTAGGCCATCTAATAGAACTAGGCCATCTAATAGAACTAGGCCATCTAATCGAACTAGGCCATCTAATAGAACTAGGCCATCTAATAGAACTAGGCCATCTAATAGAACTAGGCCATCTAATAGAACTAGGCCATCTAATAGAACTAGGCCATCTAACAGAACTAGACCATCCAATAGAACTAGGCCATCCAATAGAACTAGGCCGTCTAATAGAACTAGGCCATCTAATAGAACTAGGCCATCTAACAGAACTAGGCCATCTAATAGAACTAGGCCGTCTAATAGAACTAGGCCATCTAATAGAACTAGGCCATCTAATAGAACTAGGCCATCTAATAGAACTAGGCCATCTAACAGAACTAGGCCATCTAATAGAAATAGGCCATCTAATAGAACTAGGCCATCTAATAGAACTACGCCATCCAATAGAACTAGGCCATCTATTAGAACTAGGCCATCTAATAGAACTAGGCCATCTAATAGAACTAGGCCATCTAATAGAACTAGGCCATCTATTAGAACTAGGCCATCTAATAGAACTAGGCCATCTAATAGAACTAGGCCATCCAATAGAACTAGGCCATCTATTAGAACTAGGCCATCTAATAGAACTAGGCCATCTAATAGAACTAGGCCATCTAATAGAACTAGGCCATCTAATAGAACTAGGCCATCCAATAGAACTAGGCCATCTATTAGAACTAGGCCATCTAATAGAACTAGGCCATCTAATAGAACTAGGCCATCTAATAGAACTAGGCCATCTAATTGAACTAGGCCATCTAATAGAACTAGGCCATCTAATAGAACTAGGCCATCTAATTGAACTAGGCCATCTAATAGAACTATGCCATCTAATAGGACTAGGCCATCTAATAGAACTAGGCCATCTATTAGAACTAGGCCATCTAATAGAACTAGGCCATCTAATAGAACTAGGCCATCCAATAGAACTAGGCCATCTAATAGAACTAGGCCATCTAATAGAACTAGGCCATCTAATAGAACTAGGCCATCTAATAGAACTAGGCCATCTAATAGAACTAGGCCATCTAATAGAACTAGGCCATCTAATAGAACTAGGCCATCTAATAGAACTAGGCCATCTAATAGAACTAGGCCATCCAATAGAACTAGGCCATCTAATAGAACTAGGCCATCTAATAGAACTAGGCCATCCAATTGAACTAGGCCATCTAATAGAACTAGGCCATCTAATAGAACTAGGCCATCCAATTGAACTAGGCCATCTAATAGAACTAGGCCATCTAATAGAACTAGGCCATCCAATAGAACTAGGCCATCTAATAGAACTAGGCCATCTAATAGAACTAGGCCATCCAATTGAACTAGGCCATCTAATAGAACTAGGCCATCTAATAGAACTAGGCCATCTAATAGAACTAGGCCATCCAATTGAACTAGGCCATCTAATAGAACTAGGCCATCTAACAGAACTAGGCCATCCAATAGAACTAGGCCATCCAATAGAACTAGGCCGTCTAATAGAACTAGGCCATCTAATAGAACTAGGCCATCTAATAGAACTAGGCCATCTAATAGAACTAGGCCATCTAATAGAACTAGGCCATCTAATAGAACTAGGCCATCCAATTGAACTAGGCCATCTAATAGAACTAGGCCATCTAATAGAACTAGGCCATGCAATAAGGTGTTTCTTGTCCTGTGTATCTGGTATGTGTCTTGTCCTGTGTATCCGGTATCTGTCCGTAGAGGGCACTGTTGCACCCTGAGCAGATGTAGTTGCAGAGGGCTTTTTTTTTGCTTTCTGTTTGGTTTCTAGTGAATACACCCCTGATGCTGTGAGCAAGGTTACGGTTCCCCTGTTTTAGAAAGAGATACGGACCAGCACCAGCTGGGTTACAATGCCTTCAGCAAGTATTCATAGCCATTTACTTATTCCTCATTTTGTTGCCTGAAATCAAAATGGATTCAATAGTTTTTTCTCTCACCCATCCACACACAATACCCCATAATGTCAAAGTGAAACATGTTTGAAAATGAAATACAGAAGTATTCACATCCCTGAGTCAATACATGTTAGAATCACCTTTGGCAGCGATTACAGCTGTGAGTCTTTCTGGGTAAGTCTCTAAGAGCTTTGCACACCTAGATTGTACATTATTTCACATTTTTTATTTTAGAAATTCTTAAAGCTCTGTCAAGTTGGTTGTTGATCATTGCTAGACAGCCATTTCCAAGTCTTGCCATATATTTTCAAGCTGATTTAAGTCAAAACTGTAACTAGCCACTCAGGAACATTCAATGTAGTCTTGGTAACCAACTCCAGTGTGTATTTGGCCTTGTGTTTAAGGTTATTGTGCTGCTGATAGGTGAATTTCTCTCCCATTGTCTGTTGGAAAGCAGACTGAACCAGGATTTTGTCTGTGCTTAGCTCTATTCCATTTATTTTTATACAACAAAACTCCCTAGTACTTGCCGATGACAAGCATACCCATAACACGATGCAGCCACCACCATGCTTGAAAATATGAGGAGTTTTACTCAGTGATGTGTTGTATTGGATTTGCCCCAAAACATAACACTTTCTATTCAGGACTGTCACGAACGTTGAGAGACGGGTCGGACCAGGGTGCGGCGTGAAAAGCGTACATGTTTATTACCTCAATAAACATACAACAAAACAAGAAAACAACGTAACGTGAAGTCCAACGGGCTATACACACACCAGACTAACAGGAACAACATCCCACATTACACAGTAGGCAATGGGCTACCTAAGGATGATCCCCAATCAGAGACAACGATAGACAGCTGCCTCTGATTGGGAATCACACCCGGCCAGACATAGAAATAGACTAACTAGAACCTAAACATAGAATATACAACCTAGATTTCCACACCCTGACTCAACAAACAAGAGTTCTATAGGTCAGATCGTGACAAGGACAAAAAGTTAATTTCTTTGACGTATTTCTTGCAGTTTTACTTTAGTGCCTTGTTGCAAACATGATGCATGTTTTGGAATATTTTATTTCTGCACAGGCTTCCTTCTTTTCACTCTGTCAATTAGGTTAGTATTGTGGAGTAAGTACAATGTTGTTGATCCATCCTCAGTTTTCTCCTATCACAGCCATTAAACTCTGTAACTGTTTTAAAGTCACCTCATGGTGAAATCCCTGAGCGGTTTCCTTCCTCTCCGGCAACGGAGTTAGGAAGGACGCCTGTATCTTTGTAGTTACTGGGTGTATTGATACACCATCCAAAGTATAATTAATAACTTCACCATGCCCAAAGGGATATTCAATATCTGCTTTTTTTTTATTTGTACCCATCTACCAATAGGTGCCCTTCTTTGCAAGGCATTGGAAAACCTCCCTGGTCTTTGTGGTTGAATCTGTGTTCAAAATTCATTTCTCAACTGAGGGACCTTAGAGATAATTGTATGTGTGGGGTACAGAGATGAGGTAGTCATTCAAAAATCACACACACACACAAAGTAAACATATACCCTTCACCACCACATCTGCTGAAATACAGACAGATCGAGAGAGAGAGAGACACAAAGAGATGGACAGATCAGTGAGTGAGGGAAGAAGAGAGAGGGAGAGAGAGAGATGGACAGATGAGTGAGTGAGAGAGGGAAAGAGAGAGAGACAGAGAGAGAGAGAGAGAGAGAGAGAGAGAGAGAGAGAGAGAGAGAAGGACAGATGAGTGAGTGCGAGAGGGAGAGAGGCAGAGAGAGACAGAGAGAGACAGAGAGAGACCGAGAGAGACCGAGAGAGACAGAGAGAGAGAGAGAGAGGAGAGGAGAGGAGAGAGAGAGACTTTGACTTTTGTCTTTCTTTAATGATACATCCTCATTTAATTTCATTAAACCCTCACCACCCCCCCCCCCCCCCCCCCCCCCCTTTAAAAACTAAATATCCCCTGTACTGCATACTCACCTTGCCCTCTACCCCACGATACAAAAACAACACCACACATCACAATAACCTTACCACTTCTACAACCGTACATCCAATCCATCTTCCCCAACTGTACAGACAGCCCCCCGACACACCATATCTCCTGAAACATCTCCACACTGTTTATCATTTTGACTAAACTCCCTCGTACACCTTCAGACTAGTCTCTAGCGCCTGCATATCCTGCCCATCCCTGACCATCACAGAAACGTAATCTGCATACGCCGACACTGCTTTGACTGTCAACACACCCGTGCCTGTCCAGCAGACTCCCTGCAGTCTCCTGCGTAGCAGGCCCAAAAAAGGCTCAATGGCTAGTGTATAACTGCCCTGATAGAGGGCATCCTTGTCTAATTCCCCGCCTCCCCCAGACTGGCCTACTGAGCCCCCCTCCCACCTTGACCATACATGACGCCCCAGCATACAACATCTTCACACAGGCCAAAAACCTTTCCCCAAACCCAAACACAGACATCACATTAAACATATACATTTTAAAATTTTTAGTCATTAAGCAGACGCTCTTATCCAGAGCGACTTACAGTTAGTGAGTGCATGCATTTTTCAAACATATACTCATGGTCCAATCTATCAAAAGCCTTCTCTTGATCTAAAGAGACCAGTCCAAAGTTCACATTAGAAGTCCAACATGTCCCTGATTAAGAACAAGTTGTCCGTGATTGAGCGTCTCGGTACACAATGTCTGGTCCTTGTGTACTATAGAGTCCAGATGGGACTTCAGTCTGTCAGCGAGGACCTTGGCAAATATCTTGTAGTCTGCACAGAGCAATGCCACAGGCCTCCAGTTCTTAAGTTCACACAAGTCCCCTTTTTTGGGAAGGAGAGTCAGAGCCGCCCGACGACAGCTCATCAGCAACCCCAACGCACACACGTAACACGCAAAAGAAGTCCAGTTCAATTATTACAGTGTAGTAGACCCTTACGCACAGCTGTGACCCACTTCCTCAACGTACCCCATACCCCTCATTTTTCATAGCGTGTTGTACTGATCTTACAAACTTCCCCGGATCGCAAACTTCCCTTTAGCTTCATTCAGGAACCTTGACAGTTCCCTCACCATGTACTTTGACCCCTCTGACTGACTGGCTGTCAGCTCTGGATCCATTGAGGAGGTGTCTGAAAAGAAATCCTTCTCATCGTCCTCTTCCTCAGACTAACCTTCCTCCTCCTCATCTCCATCTCCCATCCTGACCACCTGCTCTTCCTCTCTAGTCGGGGCCTCCCCCCCAGCACCAGACAAAGGTTCCTTGGAGCCTTTCACCACACCAGCCTCTCCCCTCCCACCTCCTTTCTTCTCCCCCTTTTTCCTCTTCCGCTTGACACCCTCCTCCACCCCCCCTAGTCACTTACCCTTCCCCACTACACTCTCCTCATCCACTGGCATAACCTGACTAGACCCAGCCTCATCTACACCACCATCTATAGCATGACTAGGCCCAGCCTCATCTACACCACCATCTATAGCATGACTAGGCCCAGCCTCATCTACACCACCATCTATAGCATGACTAGACCCAGCCTCATCTACACAACCATCTACAGCATGACTAGACCCAGCCCCATCTGCACCACCATCTATAGCATGACTAGACCCAGCCTCATCTACACCACCATCTATAGCATTAGACCCAGCCTCATCTACACCACCATCTATAGCATTAGACCCAGCCCCATCTACACCACCATCTATAGCATGACTAGACCCAGCCCCATCTACACCACCATCTATAGCATTAGACCCAGCCTCATCTACACCACCATCTATAACATGACTAGACCCAGCCTTATCTACACCACCATCTATAGCATGACTAGACCCAGCCTCATCTACACCACCATCTATAGCATGACTAGACCCAGCCTCATCTACACCACCATCTATAGCATGACTGGGCCCAGCCTCATCTACACCACCATCTATAGCATGACTAGGCCCAGCCTCTGCTGCCTGCGTCTCATGGCCTCCTGCACGTTGACCTCTATTTCCCCCACTGGTGCTTGAACCCTCACCTTGTCTACGGTCTTTATGTGGGCACGCAAAGCTCTTATGCCCCAAATCCACACACTCAAAACAACGCAGACTATCTGTGCTGAGAAACCCTGTGTAGAGCCCCTCCCCATGCCTCACTTTAAAATGCACATTTAACTGTTGCTCATTGTTGTTCAGAAACATAAACACTTGCCTCCGGAACGAAACAACATGCTTAACGACATATGCCTGAGGAGAGAGAGAAAAGGGGGGGAAAAGGAGAGAGAGAGAGGAAAAAAGAAGAGAGAGAAGAAGGGGGAAGGGGGTTTTTTTTAAAAAAATTTTTTTTTTTCCCCCTCCTCCCCCTCTCTCCCCCTCTTCTTCTAGTTTCCCCCCTTTTCCTTTTTTTTTTTTCTCTCTTTTTTTTCCCCCCCCCTCCCTCTTTTTTTTTTCGCCCCTTTTTGCCCCCCCCCGTTTTTTTTTTTTTTTTTTCTCCTCCCTTTTTTTTTCCGTTTTTTCTTTTTCTCTCTCTCCCTCTCCTCTCTCTCTCCTCCCCTCCCTCCCCCTCCCCCTCTCTCCCCCCCATTTCCCTTCTCTCTCTCTTCCCCCCTTCCGCTCTCTTTTCCTTTTAAAAACTCCTTCTGTCCTTTTTCCCTTCCTCTTCTCCCCTCCCTCTCCCTCTTTTTCAATCCTCCCCTCTCCCCCCCGTTTTAAATAAAATTTCCCCCTCTCTCCCCCCTGTTATTACTCCTCCTCTCTCCCCTCTGTTTTATACATCCTCCTCTCTCCCCCTGTTAATAATCCCCTCCCCCCCCCTCTCTCCCCTCTGTTTTACATCCTCCTCTCCCCCTCTGTTATATACATCCTCCTCTCCCCCCCAAAACCCCCCTTTTTCTGTTTCCCAAAACCTCCCTCCCCCCCTCTTTTTTCTCCTCCCTCTCCCCCTGTTTTCTCCTCCTTCTCCCCTCTGTTATATACATCCTCCTCTCTCCCCCTCCCCCCTTATAACTCCTCCTCTCTCCCCCCTGTTTTCCCCCCTCCTCCTCTCCCCTTTTGTTTTTATACACCCCCCTCCCCTTCCCCCCCCTTTTTATACTCCTCCTCTTTCCCCCTTTTTATACAACCTTTCTCCTCGTTTCTCTCCCTTCCCTCTGTTTTACAAAATTTCCCCCCTCTTCCCTCTGTTATAACACCTCCTCTTCCCCGTTAAACATCCCCTTTCCCCCCCTTTTTCCTCCTCCCCCTTCCCCTCTGTTATATACATCCGCCGTCTCTTCCTCGGTTATATACATCCTCCCTGTCCCTCTGTTATATACACCCTCCTCTGTTCCCTCTGTTATATACATCCTCCTCTCTCCCCTCTGTTATATACATCCTCCTCTCTCCCCTCTGTTATATACATCCTCCTCTCTTCCCTCTGTTATATACATCCTCCTCTCTCCCCTCTGTTATATACATCTTCCTCTCTATGACGCTTCCTGTCACATCCTTTTCTTCTGGCCATTAAAGCCCAGAGCTCCTCTCTTCTCCTCTTCATGGTTGGTGCCCTTTTTCTCAGCAACCACCCTCTTCTTCTTCTCCTTCTTCTCCTCCTCCTTCTCCTCCTCCTCCTCCTCCTCCTCCTCCTCCTCCTCCTCCTCCTTCTTCTTCTTCTTCTTCTTCTTCTTCTTCTTCTTCTTCTTCTTCTGTAGATTATTTGAACTTCTTTATACCTTCTCATTTCAGCTTTAAGGTCTTCAGAGAAATCACCTCTTAAACCCACCTCTTGTTTTTTTCTGACTTGCAATAATATTATAATATAAAATATATGTATAATATATTTTATATATCTAAATATAAGGTTCAATTTTATGTGTTGTCTGACACAAACAGACACACACACACACACACACACACACACACACACACACACACACACACACACACACACACACACACATGATTCACAGCCTAGAACAGGCAATAATCTCTTAATGATTACTACTCCCCTCACAATTAACACTTCCGTGTGTCTGAGTGTGTGTGTTTCCTATACTCAGCGGTTTAAGGTGTAATCTCACCACACAGAACCAGAGGCAGAGTCGCTGTCATTCCCATGGGAAAATACTAATGAGTATATTCTAAATCACATGAAGTCACAGATAAATTAGTTTGGGGCTTTTTGAATATTTTCATTATTTTGTCCTGAACCGTTTCTGAATGTGAATTAGAAATGAATTGAGAGGAGGGATTGGATTGTCTATCTCCCCTATAACAGTATGCCATCCTATCTCTCCTATAACAGTATACCATCCTATCTCTCTCTACAGCCTATAACAGTATACCATCCTATCTCTCCTATAACAGTATACCATCCTATCTCTCTACAGCCTATAACAGTATGCCATCCTATCTCTTCTATAACAGTATACCATCCTATCTCTCTCTACAGCCTATAGCAGTATACCATCCTATCTCTCTCTACAGCCTATAACAGTATACCATCCTATCTCTCCTATAACAGTATACCATCCTATCTCTCTCTACAGCCTATAACAGTATACCATCCTATTTCTCTCTACAGCCTATAACAGTATACCATCCTATCTCTCCTATAACAGTATACCATCCTATCTCTCTACAGCCTATAACAGTATGCCATCCTATCTCTTCTATAACAGTATACCATCCTATCTCTCTCTACAGCCTATAGCAGTATACCATCCTATCTCTCTCTACAAGCCTATAACAGTATACCATCCTATCTCTCCTATAACAGTATACCATCCTATCTCTCTCTACAGCCTATAACAGTATACCATCCTATTTCTCTCTACAGCCTATAACAGTATGCCATCCTATCTCTCCTATAACAGTATACCATCCTATTTCTCTCTACAGCCTATAGCAGTATACCATCCTATCTCTCTCTACAGCCTATAACAGTATACCATCCTATCTCTCCTATAGCAGTATACCATCCTATCTCTATACAGCCTATAACAGTAAACCATCCTATCTCTCCTATAACAGTATACCATACTATCTCTCTCTACAGCCTATAACAGTATACAATCCTATCTCTCTATACAGCCTATAACAGTATGCCATCCTATCTCTCCTATAGCAGTATACCATCCTATCTCTCTATACAGCCTATAACAGTATACCATCCTATCTCTCTCTACAGCCTATAATAATAATAATAATATGCCATTTAGCATGTGTATGGGTGGTCCCGGGGATCGAACCCACTACCTTGGCGTTACAAGCGCCGTGCTCTACCAGCTGAGCTACAGAGAACCACCGCCTATAACAGTATGCCATCCTATCTCTCTCTACAGCCTATAACAGTATGCCATCCTATCTCTCCTATAACAGTATACCATCCTATCTTTCTATACACCCTACAACAGTATGACATCCTATCTCTCCTATAGCAGTATACCATCCTATCTCTCTACAGCCTATTACAGTATACCATCCTATCTCTCTCTACAGCCTATAACAGTATACCATCCTATCTCTCCTATAACAGTATACAAGCCTATCTCTATACAGCCTATAACAGTATACCATCCTATCTCTCCTATAACAGTATACCATTCTATCTCTCTACAGCCTATAACAGTATACCATCCTATCTCTCCTATAACAGTATACCATTCTATATCTCTATACAGCCTATAACAGTATACAATCCTATCTCTCTCTACAGCCTATAATAATAATAATAATATGCCATTTAGCATGTGTATGGGTGGTCCCGGGGATCGAACCCACTACCTTGGCGTTACAAGCGCCGTGCTCTACCAGCTGAGCTACAGAGAACCACCGCCTATAACAGTATGCCATCCTATCTCTCTCTACAGCCTATAACAGTATGCCATCCTATCTCTCCTATAACAGTATACCATCCTATCTCTCTATACAGCCTATAACAGTATGCCATCCTATCTCTCCTATAGCAGTATACCATCCTATCTCTCTACAGCCTATTACAGTATACCATCGTATCTCTCTCTACAGCCTATAACAGTATACCATCCTATCTCTCCTATAACAGTATACAAGCCTATCTCTATACAGCCTATAACAGTATACCATCCTATCTCTCCTATAACAGTATACCATTCTATCTCTCTACAGCCTATAACAGTATACCATCCTATCTCTCCTATAACAGTATACCATTCTATATCTCTATACAGCCTATAACAGTATACAATCCTATCTCTCTCTACAGCCTATAACAGTATACCATCCTATCTCTCTACAGCCTATAACAGTATACCATCCTATCTCTCCTATAACAGTATACCATTCTATATCTCTATACAGCCTATAACAGTATACCATCCTATCTCTCTCTACAGCCTATAACAGTATACCATCCTATCTCTCTACAGCCTATAACAGTATACCATACTATCTCTCCTATAACACTATACCATCCTATTTCTCTCTACAGCCTATAACAGTATACCATCCTATCTCTCCTATAGCAGTATACCATCCTATCTCTCCTATAACAGTATACCATCCTATCTCTCCTATAGCAGTATACCATCCTATCTCTCCTATAGCAGTATACCATCCTATCTCTCCTATAGCAGTATACCATCCTATCTCTCCTATAACAGTATACCATTCTATCTCTCTCTACAGCCTATAACAGTATACCATCCTATCTCTCTACAGCCTATAACAGTATACCATCCTATCTCTCCTATATCAGTATACCATCCTATCTCTCTACAGCCTATAGCAGTATACCATCCTATCTCTCCTATAGCAGTATACCATCCTATCTCTCCTATAGCAGTATACCATCCTATCTCTCCTATAGCAGTATACCATCCTATCTCTCCTATAACAGTATACCATCCTATCTCTCCTATAGCAGTATACCATCCTATCTCTCCTATAGCAGTATACCATCCTATCCCTCCTATAGCAGTATACCATCCTATCTCTCCTATAACAGTATACCATCCTATCTCTCTCTACAGCCTATAACAGTATACCATCCTATCTCTCTACAGCCTATAACAGTATACCATCCTATCTCTCCTATAGCAGTATACCATCCTATCTCTCTACAGCCTATAGCAGTATACCATCCTATCTCTCCTATAGCAGTATACCATCCTATCTCTCCTATAGCAGTATACCATCCTATCTCTATACAGCCTATAACAGTATACCATCCTATCTCTCCTATAAAAGTATACCATCCTATCTCTATACAGCCTATAACAGTATACCATCCTATCTCTCCTATAAAAGTATACCATCCTATCTCTATACAGCCTATAACAGTATACCATCCTATCTCTCCTATAACAGTATACCATCCTATCTCTATACAGCCTATAACAGTATACCATCCTATCTCTCCTATAACAGTATACCATCCTATCTCTCTATACAGCCTATAACAGTATACCATCCTATCTCTCCTATAGCAGTATACCATCCTAACTCGCTCTACTGCCTGATAGCTGATGTATTGTGAGCCTAATTTATATCACTCCCTTCGGACGTCCTTCCGCAGTTGGCACCGGCAGTGGTCGTTAATGGCCCGCTCGTTCCACCAGGATCCAGCTGCTAGAGTCCGAAACTCAAAGGCCAAGTCCTGCGCAGTCCTCGTCCTCTGCCTTCGGGCGGGTGATCGAAGACAGTCCGAAAGAGGCTAGCGAACTCCCCGTAGTTCTCCAACGCGGCTCCTCCTTCGTTCCAGACCACGTTGGCCCATTCCAGGGCTTTCCCCGAGAGGCAGGAGACGAGGGAGTACACCTTCTCCCGCTCCCATGGGGCCGGCCTGATGCTAGAGAGGTAGAGCTCCAGTTGGAGGAGGAATCCCTGGCAGAGAGCAGCTGTCCCGTCGAACTCCCGTGGTCGGGATATATGTGGGTGGACCCGGATGCCCAGCTGGTCTCGACAGATTAGGTCCTCTCCTCTCCAGGCATTGGACGACCTGGAGAACCCGATCCATCGCTTCTCCCAAGCTGGCTAGCATTGTTGAATGCTCCTGGACCCATGCCACGACTCCAGGCATGCGCTCCTCTCCTGCTGACTCCATAGTTGGTGGATGATTCTGTGATGCGTGATTTGAAGGAGTCAGGCGCAGGAGGGTAAATCACAGAATACAGAGTTTATTCCGTAATCCAGCGTAACCAGTCCATAGCGCAAAACAGGCAAACTGGAACAAACATGCACACAGGGAAAAATACCCCGGCAATACAAAATACTGAGCTCAACCAAGCTACACACTCCTCACAATGAACAATCACCCAGAGGGAACACTTAAACACGTACTAATGAGGGGAATATGAACCAGGTGTGTGTAATTGACAAGACAAGACAAATGGTGAGATATGGAGCGGCAGTGGCTAGAAGGCCGGTGACGACGAACGCCGAAGCCTGAACAAGGAGGGGAGGCAGCTTCGGAGGAAGTCGTGACAGCTACATATTGGTGGTGGATGAGGTGAGTTTCCCCCTTCTATCTAAAGCACCTTGAGTACCTGGGTAGAAAGGAGCTATATAAATCAAATCAATTATTATTATTATTTGTATACAATCACTTTATTATGCGGGAAACTTGGGAACAGATTTTCTAAATTAAAATCACTTGGAGCTGATTTCCTGGTGTTTTTTTTACAGTCATTTATGCTCAGAAATCTTGTGGGGCCAAAAAAACCACCAGTTAAGGAACCCTGAAATAGACACTAAAACAGATTAATATCTAGATACACACTAAAACAGATTAATATCTAAATAGACAATACAACAGATTCATATCTAAATAGACACTAAAACATATTAATATCTAAATAGACACTAAAACAGATTCATATCTAAATAGACACTAAAACAGATTCATATCTAAATAGACACTAAAACAGATTCATATCTAAATAGACACTAAAACAGATTAATATCTAAATAGACACTAAAACAGATTCATATCTAAATAGACACTAAAACAGATTCATATCTAAATAGACACTAAAACAGATTCATATCTAAATAGACACTAAAACAGATTCATATCTAAATAGACACTAAAACAGATTCATATCTAAATAGACACTAAAACAGATTAATATCTAAATAGACACTAAAACAGATTAATATCTAAATAGACACTAAAACAGATTAATATCTAAATAGACACTAAAACAGATTAATATCTAAATAGACACTAAAACAGATTAATATCTAAATAGACACTAAAACAGATTCATATCTAAATAGACACTAAAACAGATTCATATCTAAATAGACACTAAAATAGATTCATACCTAAATAGACACTAAAACAGATTCATATCTAAATAGACACTAAAACAGATTAATATCTAAATAGACACTAAAACAGATTCATATCTAAATAGACACTAAAACAGATTCATATCTAAATAGACACTAAAACAGATTCATATCTAAATAGACACTAAAACAGATTCATATCTAAATAGACACTAAAACAGATTAATATCTAAATAGACACTAAAACAGATTAATATCTAAATAGACACTAAAACAGATTAATATCTAAATAGACACTAAAACAGATTAATATCTAAATAGACACTAAAACAGATTCATATCTAAATAGACACTAAAACAGATTCATATCTAAATAGACACTAAAACAGATTCATATCTAAATAGACACTAAAACAGATTCATATCTAAATAGACACTAAAACAGATTCATATCTAAATAGACACTAAAACAGATTAATATCTAAATAGACACTAAAACAGATTAATATCTAAATAGACACTAAAACAGATTAATATCTAAATAGACACTAAAACAGATTAATATCTAAATAGACACTAAAACAGATTAATATCTAAATAGACACTAAAACAGATTCATATCTAAATAGACACTAAAACAGATTCATATCTAAATAGACACTAAAATAGATTCATACCTAAATAGACACTAAAACAGATTCATATCTAAATAGACACTAAAACAGATTAATATCTAAATAGACACTAAAACAGATTCATATCTAAATAGACACTAAAACAGATTCATATCTAAATAGACACTAAAACAGATTCATATCTAAATAGACACTAAAACAGATTCATATCTAAATAGACACTAAAACAGATTAATATCTAAATAGACACTAAAACAGATTAATATCTAAATAGACACTAAAACAGATTAATATCTAAATAGACACTAAAACAGATTAATATCTAAATAGACACTAAAACAGATTAATATCTAAATAGACACTAAAACAGATTCATATCTAAATAGACACTAAAACAGATTCATATCTAAATAGACACTAAAACAGATTCATATCTAAATAGACACTAAAACAGATTCATATCTAAATAGACACTAAAATAGATTCATACCTAAATAGACACTAAAACAGATTCATATCTAAATAGACACTAAAACAGATTCATATCTAAATAGACACTAAAACAGATTAATATCTAAATAGACACTAAAACAGATTAATATCTAAATAGACACTAAAACAGATTAATATCTAAATAGACACTAAAACAGATTAATATCTAAATAGACACTAAAACAGATTAATATCTAAATAGACACTAAAACAGATTAATATCTAAATAGACACTAAAACAGATTCATATCTAAATAGACACTAAAACAGATTAATATCTAAATAGACACTAAAACAGATTCATATCTAAATAGACTGACACTAAAACAAGGTCAGACAGAGTGATTCTCGGTGTAGTCTTAAACAAATCTACTTTGAAACAAAAGTATACACCTCACACACGATTATGGACTTTAAAAAATAAGGCACCTGTACCATGTCAGATATAGTTTAAATGTATTCCATCCCAGTAATACTCTTTATATACGGTACATCACAGAAGACTGACATATAACAAAATACCTAGTGTGTTTATTGAGCTGTACACGAAGGTGACTATTCAGAGATGCTCAGGTGGTCAATATTCACCCTCAAGTAATTCCCCAACATCTTGTCAACATGTGCCCCAAAAATTGATCTGATATTTTATACCAATCAATCTTTATAAATATTTATCCATAACAAGGTGTCCCCTAGGGTCCACAAATCTCTCCAAAATGTCACATTTTAAAACACCTTTATTTTCATGCTAATGCCTTATCAAATAACATCTTTATGACCAAATTCAAATTATTTTGTTCATGTTTTCATGAGTGTTTGAGATTAGGTCCCTGAATGGTCAAAAACCTCTTGAAATAGAAGTGCGTTTATAGCACTATTCACAGAATATCTTACAGGTAGGCCCTCTCTCACTGTCTCTGATCATGTCACAAGCTGACAGGCTCCCAGTAGCAGTACTTCCTAAAGGGGAGCTCTGGTCAGGGACACAGCTGTCGTGAGGAGCAGCACTTCTCTTCTTAAAGGGGAGCTCTGGTCAGGGACACAGCTGTGGTGAGTAGTAGTACTTCTCTTAAAGGGGAGCTCTGGTCAGGGACACAGCTGTGGTGAGGAGCAGTACTTCTCTTCTTAAAGGGGAGCTCTGGTCAGGGACACAGCTGTGGTGAGTAGCATAACTTATCTTAAAGGGGAGCTCTGGTCAGGGACACAGCTGTGGTGAGTAGTAGTACTTCTCTTCTTAAAGGGGAGCTCTGGTCAGGGACACAGCTGTGGTGAGGAGCAGTACTTCTCTTCTTAAAGGGGAGCTCTGGTCAGGGACACAGCTGTGGTGAGTAGCAGTACTTCTTAAAGGGGAGCTCTGGTCAGGGACACAGCTGTGGTGAGTAGTAGTACTTCTCTTCTTAAAGGGGAGCTCTGGTCAGGGACACAGCTGTGGTGAGTAGTAGTACTTCTCTTTTTAAAGGGGAGCTCTGGTCAGGGACACAGCTGTGGTGAGTAGCAGTACTTCTCTTCTTAAAGGGGAGCTCTGGTCAGGGACACAGCTGTGGTGAGTAGCATAACTTCTCTTAAAGGGGAGCTCTGGTCAGGGACACAGCTGTGGTGAGTAGCAGTACTTCTTAAAGGGGAGCTCTGGTCAGGGATACAGCTGTGGTGAGGAGCAGTACTTCTCTTCTTAAAGGGGAGCTCTGGTCAGGGACACAGCTGTGGTGAGTAGCAGTACTTCTTAAAGGGGAGCTCTGGTCAGGGACACAGCTGTGGTGAGTAGCAGTACTTCTCTTCTTAAACGGGAGCTCTGGTCAGGGACACAGCTGTGGTGAGGAGTAGTACTTCTCTTAAAGGGGAGCTCTGGTCAGGGACACAGCTGTGGTGAGTAGTAGTACTTCTCTTCTTAAAGGGGAGCTCTGGTCAGGGACACAGCTGTGGTGAGTAGCAGTACTTCTCTTCTTAAAGGGGAGCTCTGGTCAGGGACACAGCTGTGGTGAGTAGCAGTACTTCTCTTAAAGGGGAGCTCTGTTTAGGGACACAGCTGTGGTGAGTAGCAGTACTTCTCTTCTTAAAGGGGAGCTCTGGTCAGGGACACAGCTGTGGTGAGGAGCAGTACTTCACTTAAAGGGGAGCTCTGGTCAGGGACACAGCTGTGGTGAGTAGCAGTACTTCTCTTCTTAAAGGGGAGCTCTGGTCAGGGACACAGCTGTGGTGAGGAGCAGTACTTCTTAAAGGGGAGCTCTGGTCAGGGACACAGCTGTGGTGAGTAGCAGTACTTCTCTTCTTAAAGGGGAGCTCTGGTCAGGGACACAGCTGTGGTGAGGAGCAGTACTTCTCTTAAAGGGGAGCTCTGGTCAGGGACACAGCTGTGGTGAGTAGCAGTACTTCTCTTCTTAAAGGGGAGCTCTGGTCAGGGACACAGCTGTGGTGAGTAGCAGTAGTTCTCTTCTTAAAGGGGAGCTCTGGTCAGGGACACAGCTGTGGTGAGTAGCAGTACTTCTTAAAGGGGAGCTCTGGTCAGGGACACAGCTGTGGTGAGGAGCAGTACTTCTCTTCTTAAAGGGGAGCTCTGGTCAGGGACACAGCTGTGGTGAGTAGCAGTACTTCTTAAAGTGGAGCTCTGGTCAGGGACACAGCTGTGGTGAGTAGCAGTACTTCTTAAAGGGGAGCTCTGGTCAGGGACACAGCTGTGGTGAGTAGCAGTACTTCTCTTCTTAAAGGGGAGCTCTGGTCAAGGACACAGCTGTGGTGAGTAGCAGTACTTCTCTTCTTAAAGGGGAGCTCTGGTCAGGGACACAGCTGTGGTGAGTAGCAGTGCTTCTCTTCTTAAAGGGGAGCTCTGGTCAGGGACACAGCTGTGGTGAGTAGCAGTACTTCTTAAAGGGGAGCTCTGGTCAGGGACACAGCTGTGGTGAGGAGCAGTACTTCTTAAAGGGGAGCTCTGGTCAGGGATACAGCTGTGGTGAGTAGCAGTACTTCTTAAAGGGGAGCTCTGGTCAGGGACACAGCTGTGGTGAGTAGCACTACTTCTCTTCTTAAAGGGGAGCTCTGGTCAGGGACACAGCTGTGGTGAGGAGCAGTACTTCTCTTCTTAAAGGGGAGCTCTGGTCAGGGACACAGCTGTGGTGAGTAGCAGTACTTCTTAAAGGGGAGCTCTGGTCAGGGACACAGCTGTGGTGAGTAGCAGTACTTCTCTTCTTAAAGGGGAGCTCTGGTCAGGGACACAGCTGTGGTGAGGAGCAGTACTTCTCTTCTTAAAGGGGAGCTCTGGTCAGGGACACAGCTGTGGTGAGTAGCAGTGCTTCTCTTCTTAAAGGGGAGCTCTGGTCAGGGACACAGCTGTGGTGAGTAGCAGTACTTCTTAAAGGGGAGCTCTGGTCAGGGACACAGCTGTGGTGAGTAGCAGTACTTCTCTTCTTAAAGGGGAGCTCTGGTCAGGGACACAGCTGTGGTGAGTAGTAGTACTTCTCTTCTTAAAGGGGAGCTCTGGTCAGGGACACAGCTGTGGTGAGTAGCAGTACTTCTTAAAGGGGAGCTCTGGTCAGGGACACAGTTGTGGTGAGTAGCAGTACTTCTCTTCTTAAAGGGGAGCTCTGGTCAGGGACACAGCTGTGGTGAGGAGCAGTACTTCTCTTCTTAAAGGGGAGCTCTGGTCAGGGACACAGCTGTGGTGAGTAGCAGTACTTCTCTTCTTAAAGGGGAGCTCTGGTCAGGGATACAGCTGTGGTGAGGAGCAGTACTTCTCTTCTTAAAGGGGAGCTCTGGTCAGGGACACAGCTGTGGTGAGTAGCAGTGCTTCTCTTCTTAAAGGGGAGCTCTGGTCAGGGACACAGCTGTGGTGAGTAGCAGTACTTCTTAAAGGGGAGCTCTGGTCAGGGACACAGCTGTGGTGAGTAGCAGTACTTCTCTTCTTAAAGGGGAGCTCTGGTCAGGGACACAGCTGTGGTGAGGAGCAGTACTTCTCTTAAAGGGGAGCTCTGGTCAGGGACACAGCTGTGGTGAGTAGCAGTACTTCTTAAAGGGGAGCTCTGGTCAGGGACACAGCTGTGGTGAGGAGCAGTACTTCTCTTCTTAAAGGGGAGCTCTGGTCAGGGACACAGCTGTGGTGATGAGCAGTACTTCTTAAAGGGGAGCTCTGGTCAGGGACACAGCTGTGGTGAGGAGCAGTACTTCTCTTAAAGGGGAGCTCTGGTCAGGGACACAGCTGTGGTGAGGAGCAGTACTTCTCTTAAAGGGGAGCTCTGGTCAGGGACACAGCTGTGGTGAGGAGCAGTACTTCTCTTCTTAAAGGGGAGCTCTGGTCAGGGACACAGCTGTGGTGAGTAGTAGTACTTCTCTTCTTAAAGGGGAGCTCTGGTCAGGGACACAGCTGTGGTGAGTAGCAGTACTTCTCTTCTTAAAGGGGAGCTCTGGTCAGGGACACAGCTGTGGTGAGGAGCAGTACTTCTCTTCTTAAAGGGGAGCTCTGGTCAGGGACACAGCTGTGGTGAGTAGCAGTACTTCTTAAAGGGGAGCTCTGGTCAGGGACACAGCTGTGGTGAGTAGCAGTACTTCTTAAAGGGGAGCTCTGGTCAGGGACACAGCTGTGGTGAGTAGCAGTACTTCTCTTCTTAAAGGGGAGCTCTGGTCAGGGACACAGCTGTGGTGAGTAGCAGTACTTCTCTTCTTAAAGGGGAGCTCTGGTCAGGGACACAGCTGTGGTGAGTAGCAGTACTTCTCTTCTTAAAGGGGAGCTCTGGTCAGGGACACAGCTGTGGTGAGTAGCAGTACTTCTCTTCTTAAAGGGGAGCTCTGGTCAGGGACACAGCTGTGGTGAGGAGCAGTACTTCTCTTCTTAAAGGGGAGCTCTGGTCAGGGACACAGCTGTGGTGAGTAGCAGTACTTCTTAAAGGGGAGCTCTGGTCAGGGACACAGCTGTGGTGAGGAGCAGTAGTTCTCTTAAAGGGGAGCTCTGGTCAGGGACACAGCTGTGGTGAGTAGCAGTACTTCTTAAAGGGGAGCTCTGGTCAGGGACACAGCTGTGGTGAGTAGCAGTACTTCTCTTCTTAAAGGGGAGCTCTGGTCAGGGACACAGCCGTGGTGAGTAGTAGTACTTCTCTTCTTAAAGGGGAGCTCTGGTCAGGGACACAGCTGTGGTGAGTAGTAGTACTTCTCTTTTTAAAGGGGAGCTCTGGTCAGGGACACAGCTGTGGTGAGGAGCAGTACTTCTCTTCTTAAAGGGGAGCTCTGGTCAGGGACACAGCTGTCGTGAGGAGCAGCACTTCTCTTCTTAAAGGGGAGCTCTGGTCAGGGACACAGCTGTGGTGAGTAGCAGTACTTCTTAAAGGGGAGCTCTGGTCAGGGACACAGCTGTGGTGAGTAGCAGTACTTCTCTTCTTAAAGGGGAGCTCTGGTCAGGGACACAGCTGTGGTGAGTAGCAGTACTTCTTAAAGGGGAGCTCTGGTCAGGGACACAGCTGTGGTGAGGAGCAGTACTTCTCTTAAAGGGGAGCTCTGGTCAGGGACACAGCTGTGGTGAGGAGCAGTACTTCTCTTCTTAAAGGGGAGCTCTGGTCAGGGACACAGCTGTGGTGAGTAGTAGTACTTCTTAAAGGGGAGCTCTGGTCACTTCTCTTCTTAAAGGGGAGCTCTGGTCAGGGATACAGCTGTAGTGAGTAGCAGTACTTCTTAAAGGGGAGCTCTGGTCAGGGACACAGCTGTGGTGAGTAGTAGTACTTCTTAAAGGGGAGCTCTGGTCAGGGACACAGCTGTGGTGAGGAGCAGTACTTCTCTTCTTAAAGGGGAGCTCTGGTCAGGGACACAGCTGTGGTGAGTAGCAGTACTTCTCTTCTTAAAGGGGAGCTCTGGTCAGGGACACAGCTGTGGTGAGGAGCAGTACTTCTCTTCTTAAAGGGGAGCTCTGGTCAGGGACACAGCTGTGGTGAGGAGCAGTACTTCTTAAAGGGGAGCTCTGGTCAGGGACACAGCTGTGGTGAGTAGCAGTACTTCTCTTCTTAAAGGGGAGCTCTGGTCAGGGACACAGCTGTGGTGAGGAGCAGTACTTCTCTTCTTAAAGGGGAGCTCTGGTCAGGGACACAGCTGTGGTGAGGAGCAGTACTTCTCTTCTTAAAGGGGAGCTCTGGTCAGGGATACAGCTGTGGTGAGGAGCAGTACTTCTCTTCTTAAAGGGGAGCTCTGGTCAGGGACACAGCTGTGGTGAGGAGCAGTACTTCTCTTCTTAAAGGGGAGCTCTGGTCAGGGATACAGCTGTGGTGAGGAGCAGTACTTCTCTTCTTAAAGGGGAGCTCTGGTCAGGGATACAGCTGTGGTGAGGAGCAGTACTTCTCTTCTTAAAGGGGAGCTCTGGTCAGGGACACAGCTGTGGTGAGTAGCAGTACTTCTTAAAGGGGAGCTCTGGTCAGGGACACAGCTGTGGTGAGTAGCAGTACTTCTCTTCTTAAAGGGGAGCTATGGTCAGGGACACAGCTGTGGTGAGTAGCATAACTTCTCTTAAAGGGGAGCTCTGGTCAGGGACACAGCTGTGGTGAGGAGCAGTACTTCTCTTCTTAAAGGGGAGCTCTGGTCAGGGACACAGCTGTGGTGAGTAGCAGTACTTCTTAAAGGGGAGCTCTGGTCAGGGACACAGCTGTGGTGAGTAGCAGTACTTCTCTTCTTAAAGGGGCGCTATGGTCAGGGACACAGCTGTGGTGAGTAGCATAACTTCTCTTAAAGAGGAGCTCTGGTCAGGGACACAGCTGTGGTGAGTAGCAGTACTTCTTAAAGGGGAGCTCTGGTCAGGGACACAGCTGTGGTGAGTAGCAGTACTTCTCTTCTTAAAGGGGAGCTCTGGTCAGGGACACAGCTGTGGTGAGTAGCAGTACTTCTTAAAGGGGAGCTCTGGTCAGGGACACAGCTGTGGTGAGGAGCAGTACTTCTTAAAGGGGAGCTCTGGTCAGGGACACAGCTGTGGTGAGTAGCAGTACTTCTTAAAGGGGAGCTCTGGTCAGGGACACAGCTGTGGTGAGTAGCAGTACTTCTCTTCTTAAAGGGGAGCTCTGGTCAGGGACACAGCTGTGGTGAGTAGCAGTACTTCTCCTCTTAAAGGGGAGCTCTGGTCAGGGACACAGCTATGGTGAGTAGCAGTAATTCTCTTCTTAAAGGGGAGCTCTGGTCAGGGACACAGCTGTGGTGAGGAGCAGTAATTCTCTTCTTAAAGGGGAGCTCTGGTCAGGGACACAGCTGTGGTGAGTAGCAGTGCTTCTCTTCTTAAAGGGGAGCTCTGGTCAGGGACACAGCTGTGGTGAGGAGCAGTACTTCTCTTCTTAAAGGGGAGCTCTGGTCAGGGACACAGCTGTGGTGATGAGCAGTACTTCTTAAAGGGGAGCTCTGGTCAGGGACACAGCTGTGGTGAGTAGCAGTACTTCTCTTCTTAAAGGGGAGCTCTGGTCAGGGACACAGCTGTGGTGAGGAGCAGTACTTCTCTTCTTAAAGTGGAGCTCTGGTCAGGGACACAGCTGTGGTGAGTAGCAGTACTTCTTAAAGGGGAGCTCTGGTCAGGGACACAGCTGTGGTGAGTAGCAGTGCTTCTCTTCTTAAAGGGGAGCTCTGGTCAGGGACACAGCTGTGGTGAGTAGCAGTACTTCTCTTCTTAAAGGGGAGCTCTTGTCAGGGACACAGCTGTGGTGAGTAGCAGTACTTCTCTTCTTAAAGGGGAGCTCTGGTCAGGGACACAGCTGTGGTGAGTAGCAGTACTTCTCTTCTTAAAGGGGAGCTCTGGTCAGGGACACAGCTGTGGTGATGAGCAGTACTTCTTAAAGGGGAGCTCTGGTCAGGGACACAGCTGTGGTGAGTAGTAGTACTTCTCTTCTTAAAGGGGAGCTCTGGTCAGGGACACAGCTGTGGTGAGGAGCAGTACTTCTCTTCTTAAAGGGGAGCTCTGGTCAGGGACAAAGCTGTGGTGAGTAGCAGTACTTCTCTTCTTAAAGGGGAGCTCTGGTCAGGGACACAGCTGTGGTGAGTAGCAGTACTTCTCTTCTTAAAGGGGAGCTCTGGTCAGGGACACAGCTGTGGTGAGTAGCAGTACTTCTCTTCTTAAAGGGGAGCTCTGGTCAGGGACACAGCTGTGGTGAGTAGCAGTACTTCTCTTCTTAAAGGGGAGCTCTGGTCAGGGACACAGCTGTGGTGAGGAGCAGTACTTCTTAAAGGGGAGCTCTGGTCAGGGACACAGCTGTGGTGAGGAGCAGTGCTTCTCTTCTTTGTCATCCAGGAGAGAGGCTGCATCACAGAGGTCATCTTTCATTAAAGGTGAAATAAATAAAATTGTGTGTAAATGTCTAGTAGTTATGTCAAGATGATTATTGTTAAGCCCTGGATAGCCGACAGACACTATAAACAGGGTCCAATACTTATTTTCCACCATAATTTGCAAATAAATTCATAAAAAATCCTACAATGTGATTTTCCGGATTTTTTTTCTCAATTTGTCTGCCATTGTTGACGTGTACCTATGATGAAAATTACAGGCCTCTCTCATCTTTTTAAGTGGGAGAACTTGCACAATTGGTTTCTGACTAAATACATTTTTTCCCCACTGTATATACAGTACCAATCAAAAGTTTGGACACACCTACTCATTTCAGGGGTTTTCTTTATTTTTACTATTTTCTACATTGTAGAATAATAGTGAAGACATCAAAACTATAAAATAACACATATGGAATCATGTAGTAACCAAAAAAAGTGATTAAAAAATAAAAATAGATTTGAGATTCTTCAAAGTAGCCACCCTTTGCCTTGATGACAGCTTTGCACAGTCCTGGCCCGCCAGCTTCAGTCCTGGCCCGCCAGCTTCAGTCCTGGCCCGCCAGCTTCAGTCCTGGCCCGCCTGCTTCAGTCCTGGCCCGCCAGCTTCAGTCCTGGCCCGGGCCAAGGTGAGAGGAAACCTGGGATTTGAAACACAGTGAAGAGTACAAAGGTAGTTGAAGGGATTCAGAACAACCCAGAAGGTGAGACATTACTAGCTAGTTAGATACTATGTCTTGTTAGATATAAAATGACCCAGAAGGTGAGACATTACTAGCTAGTTAGATACTATGTATTGTTAGATATAAAATGACCCAGAAGGTGAGACATTACTAGCTAGTTAGATACTATGTCTTGTTAGATATAAAATGACCCAGAAGGTGAGACATTACTAGCTAGTTAGATACTATGTCTTGTTAGATATAAAATGACCCAGAAAGTGAGACATTACTAGCTAGTTAGATACTATATCTTGTTAGATATAAAATGACCCAGAAGGTGAGACATTACTAGCTAGTTAGATACTATATCTTGTTAGATATAAAATGACCCAGAAGGTGAGACATTACTAGCTAGTTAGATACTATATCTTGTTATATATAAAGTGACCCAGAAGGTGAGACATTACTAGCTAGTTAGATACTATATATTGTTAGATATAAAATGACCCAGAAGGTGAGACATTACTAGCTAGTTAGATACTATATCTTGTTAGATATAAAGTGACCCAGAAGGTGAGACGTTACTAGCTAGTTAGATACTATGTCTTGTTAGATATAAAATGACCCAGAAGGTGAGACATTACTAGCTAGTTAGATACTATATCTTGTTAGATATAAAATGACCCAGAACGTGAGACATTACTAGCTAGTTAGATACTATATCTTGTTAGATATAAAGTGACCCAGAAGGTGAGACGTTACTAGCTAGTTAGATACTATGTCTTGTTAGATATAAAATGACCCAGAAGGTGAGACATTACTAGCTAGTTAGATACTATATCTTGTTAGATATAAAATGACCCAGAAGGTGAGACATTACTAGCTAGTTAGATACTATATCTTGTTAGATATAAAGTGACCCAGAAGGTGAGACATTACTAGCTAGTTAGATACTATATCTTGTTAGATATAAAATGACCCAGAAGGTGAGACATTACTAGCTAGTTAGATACTATGTATTGTTAGATATAAAGTGACCCAGAAGGTGAGACATTACTAGCTAGTTAGATAATATGTCTTGTTAGGTATAAAGTGACCCAGAAGGTGAGTGATATCTAGCTAGTTAGATACTATATCTTGTTAGATATAAAGTGACCCATTATAATTATATATACAGTACCAATCAAAAGTTTGGACACACCTACTCATTTCAGGGGTTTTCTTTATTTTTACTATTTTCTACATTGTAGAATAATAGTGAAGACATCAAAACTATAAAATAACACATAGGGAATCATGTAGTAACCAAAAAAAGTGATTAAAAAATAAAAATAGATTTGAGATTCTTCAAAGTAGCCACCCTTTGCCTTGATGACAGCTTTGCACAGTCCTGGCCCGCCAGCTTCAGTCCTGGCCCGCCAGCTTCAGTCCTGGCCCGCCAGCTTCAGTCCTGGCCCGCCTGCTTCAGTCCTGCCAGCTTCAGTCCTGGCCCGGGCCAAGGTGAGAGGAAACCTGGGATTTGAAACACAGTGAAGAGAACAAAGGTAGTTGAAGGGATTCAGAACAACCCAGAAGGTGAGACATTACTAGCTAGTTAGATACTATGTCTTGTTAGATATAAAATGACCCAGAAGGTGAGACATTACTAGCTAGTTAGATACTATGTCTTGTTAGATATAAAATGACCCAGAAGGTGAGACATTACTAGCTAGTTAGATACTATGTCTTGTTAGATATAAAATAACCCAGAAGGTGAGACATTACTAGCTAGTTAGATACTATGTCTTGTTAGATATAAAATGACCCAGAAGGTGAGACATTACTAGCTAGTTAGATACTATATCTTGTTAGATATAAAATGACCCAGAAGGTGAGACATTACTAGCTAGTTAGATACTATATCTTGTTAGATATAAAATGACCCAGAAGGTGAGACATTACTAGCTAGTTAGATACTATGTCTTGTTCGATATAAAATGACCCAGAAGGTGAGACATTACTAGCTAGTTAGATACTATGTCTTGTTAGATATAAAATGACCCAGAAGGTGAGACATTACTAGCTAGTTAGATACTATGTCTTGTTAGATATAAAATGACCCCAGAAGGTGAGACATTACTAGCTAGTTAGATACTATGTCTTGTTAGATATAAAATGACCCAGAAGGTGAGACATTACTAGCTAGTTAGATACTATATCTTGTTAGATATAAAATGACCCAGAAGGTGAGACATTACTAGCTAGTTAGATACTATATCTTGTTATATATAAAGTGACCCAGAAGGTGAGACATTACTAGCTAGTTAGATACTATATATTGTTAGATATAAAATGACCCAGAAGGTGAGACATTACTAGCTAGTTAGATACTATATCTTGTTAGATATAAAGTGACCCAGAAGGTGAGACGTTACTAGCCAGTTAGATACTAGTCTTGTTAGATATAAAATGACCCAGAAGGTGAGACATTACTAGCTAGTTAGATACTATATCTTGTTAGATATAAAATGACCCAGAACGTGAGACATTACTAGCTAGTTAGATACTATATCTTGTTAGATATAAAATGACCCAGAAGGTGAGACATTACTAGCTAGTTAGATACTATATCTTGTTAGATATAAAGTGACCCAGAAGGTGAGACATTACTAGCTAGTTAGATACTATATCTTGTTAGATATAAAATGACCCAGAAGGTGAGACATTACTAGCTAGTTAGATACTATGTATTGTTAGATATAAAGTGACCCAGAAGGTGAGACATTACTAGCTAGTTAGATACTATATCTTGTTAGATATAAAGTGACCCAGAAGGTGAGACATTACTAGCTAGTTAGATAATATGTCTTGTTAGGTATAAAGTGACCCAGAAGGTGAGTCATATCTAGCTAGTTAGATACTATATCTTGTTAGATATAAAGTGACCCATTATAATTAAATATACAGTACCAATCAAAAGTTTGGACACACCTACTCATTTCAGGGGTTTTCTTTATTTTTACTATTTTCTACATTGTAGAATAATAGTGAAGACATCAAAACTATAAAATAACACATAGGGAATCATGTAGTAACCAAAAAAAGTGATTAAAAAATAAAAATAGATTTGAGATTCTTCAAAGTAGCCACCCTTTGCCTTGATGACAGCTTTGCACAGTCCTGGCCCGCCAGCTTCAGTCCTGGCCCGCCAGCTTCAGTCCTGGCCCGCCAGCTTCAGTCCTGGCCCGCCTGCTTCAGTCCTGGCCCGCCAGCTTCAGTTCTGGCCCGGGCCAAGGTGAGAGGAAACCTGGGATTTGAAACACAGTGAAGAGTACAAAGGTAGTTGAAGGGATTCAGAACAACCCAGAAGGTGAGACATTACTAGCTAGTTAGATACTATGTCTTGTTAGATATAAAATGACCCAGAAGGTGAGACATTACTAGCTAGTTAGATACTATGTATTGTTAGATATAAAATGACCCAGAAGGTGAGACATTACTAGCTAGTTAGATACTATGTCTTGTTAGATATAAAGTAACCCAGAAGGTGAGACATTACTAGCTAGTTAGATACTATGTCTTGTTAGATATAAAATGACCCAGAAGGTGAGACATTACTAGCTAGTTAGATACTATATCTTGTTAGATATAAAATGACCCAGAAGGTGAGACATTACTAGCTAGTTAGATACTATATCTTGTTAGATATAAAGTAACCCAGAAGGTGAGACATTACTAGCTAGTTAGATACTATGTCTTGTTAGATATATAATGACCCAGAAGGTGAGACATTACTAGCTAGTTAGATACTATATCTTGTTAGATATAAAATGACCCAGAAGGTGAGACATTACTAGCTAGTTAGATACTATATCTTGTTAGATATAAAGTAACCCAGAAGGTGAGACATTACTAGCTAGTTAGATACTATATCTTGTTAGATATAAAGTAACCCAGAAGGTGAGACATTACTAGCTAGTTAGATACTATATCTTGTTAGATATAAAGTAACCCAGAAGGTGAGACATTACTAGCTAGTTAGATACTATATCTTGTTAGATATAAAATGACCCAGAAGGTGAGACATTACTAGCTAGTTAGATACTATATCTTGTTAGATATAAAGTAACCCAGAAGGTGAGACATTACTAGCTAGTTAGATACTATATCTTGTTAGATATAAAGTGACCCAGGAGGTGAGACATTACTAGCTAGTTAGATACTATATCTTGTTAGATATAAAATGACCCAGAAGGTGAGACATTACTAGCTAGTTAGATAATATATCTTGTTAGATATAAAGTAACCCAGAAGGTGAGACATAGCTAGCTAGATAGAAAATACAGTGGCTTGTGAAAGTATTCACCCCCTTGGCATTTTTCCTATTTTGTTGCCTTACAACCTGGAATTAAAATTGATTTTTTTGGGGGGGGGTTGTATCATTTGTTTTACACAGCATGCCTACCACTTTAAAGATGCAAAATATTTTTTCTTGTGCAACAAACATTAATTAAGACAAAAAAAACAAAAAAACTGGAGCGTGCATAACTATTCACCCCCCCCAAAGTCAATACTTTGTAGAGCCACCTTTTGCAGATGTCAGAACGCTGCGTGTGGATGTGGTGCAGGGAATCAAGCGCAGGAACAAGGGTGTTCGTCAACAGACTTTAGTAATCCAAAAAACAGGTGCATTGCCAACCCAACCGGGAGGCAAGAACAAATTACGCACACAAACAACAGTGCGCAAAACAAGAAAAGGCGCACGCAGTGCGGACTCTCGATACTAACAACACGAGAGAGGAAACTCCTCAATAGCAACAGCTGACAATAATAATCACACATAACACCTGACCCAACACACGATAACTAAATAGGAAACAAAATCAAACACTAACAAGGGACAGGTGTACAAACAGAAAAAACCAAACAAACATGAAACATCGAACGGTGGTAGCTAGTACTCCGGGGACGACGACCGCCGAAGCCTGCCCGAACAAGGAGAAGGAGCAGCCTCGGCCGAAACCGTGACAGTACCCCCCCCCCTTGACGCGCGGCTCCAGCCGTGCGCCGATCCCGGCCTCGGGGACGACCAGGACGACGCGGAGCAGGGCGCGTAGGATGACCCCGATGGAACTCGGTCAGCAGGGACAATATTTTTACTATTTTCTACATTGTAGAATAATAGTGAAGACATCAAAACTATAAAATAACACATAGGGAATCATGTAGTAACCAAAAAAAGTGATTAAAAAATAAAAATAGATTTGAGATTCTTCAAAGTAGCCACCCTTTGCCTTGATGACAGCTTTGCACAGTCCTGGCCCGCCAGCTTCAGTCCTGGCCCGCCAGCTTCAGTCCTGGCCCGCCAGCTTCAGTCCTGGCCCGCCTGCTTCAGTCCTGGCCCGCCAGCTTCAGTCCTGGCCCGGGCCAAGGTGAGAGGAAACCTGGGATTTGAAACACAGTGAAGAGTACAAAGGTAGTTGAAGGGATTCAGAACAACCCAGAAGGTGAGACATTACTAGCTAGTTAGATACTATGTCTTGTTAGATATAAAATGACCCAGAAGGTGAGACATTACTAGCTAGTTAGATACTATGTATTGTTAGATATAAAATGACCCAGAAGGTGAGACATTACTAGCTAGTTAGATACTATGTCTTGTTAGATATAAAGTAACCCAGAAGGTGAGACATTACTAGCTAGTTAGATACTATGTCTTGTTAGATATAAAATGACCCAGAAGGTGAGACATTACTAGCTAGTTAGATACTATATCTTGTTAGATATAAAATGACCCAGAAGGTGAGACATTACTAGCTAGTTAGATACTATATCTTGTTAGATATAAAGTAACCCAGAAGGTGAGACATTACTAGCTAGTTAGATACTATGTCTTGTTAGATATATAATGACCCAGAAGGTGAGACATTACTAGCTAGTTAGATACTATATCTTGTTAGATATAAAATGACCCAGAAGGTGAGACATTACTAGCTAGTTAGATACTATATCTTGTTAGATATAAAGTAACCCAGAAGGTGAGACATTACTAGCTAGTTAGATACTATATCTTGTTAGATATAAAGTAACCCAGAAGGTGAGACATTACTAGCTAGTTAGATACTATATCTTGTTAGATATAAAGTAACCCAGAAGGTGAGACATTACTAGCTAGTTAGATACTATATCTTGTTAGATATAAAATGACCCAGAAGGTGAGACATTACTAGCTAGTTAGATACTATATCTTGTTAGATATAAAGTAACCCAGAAGGTGAGACATTACTAGCTAGTTAGATACTATATCTTGTTAGATATAAAGTGACCCAGGAGGTGAGACATTACTAGCTAGTTAGATACTATATCTTGTTAGATATAAAATGACCCAGAAGGTGAGACATTACTAGCTAGTTAGATAATATATCTTGTTAGATATAAAGTAACCCAGAAGGTGAGACATAGCTAGCTAGATAGAAAATACAGTGGCTTGTGAAAGTATTCACCCCCTTGGCATTTTTCCTATTTTGTTGCCTTACAACCTGGAATTAAAATTGATTTTTTTGGGGGGGGGGTTGTATCATTTGTTTTACACAGCATGCCTACCACTTTAAAGATGCAAAATATTTTTTCTTGTGCAACAAACATTAATTAAGACAAAAAAAACAAAAAACTGGAGCGTGCATAACTATTCACCCCCCCCAAAGTCAATACTTTGTAGAGCCACCTTTTGCAGATGTCAGAACGCTGCGTGTGGATGTGGTGCAGGGAATCAAGCGCAGGAACAAGGGTGTTCGTCAACAGACTTTAGTAATCCAAAAACAGGTGCATTGCCAACCCAACCGGGAGGCAAGAACAAATTACGCACACAAACAACAGTGCGCAAAACAAGAAAAGGCGCACGCAGTGCGGACTCTCGATACTAACAACACGAGAGAGGAAACTCCTCAATAGCAACAGCTGACAATAATAATCACACATAACACCTGACCCAACACACGATAACTAAATAGGAAACAAAATCAAACACTAACAAGGGACAGGTGTACAAACAGAAAAAACCAAACAAACATGAAACATCGAACGGTGGTAGCTAGTACTCCGGGGACGACGACCGCCGAAGCCTGCCCGAACAAGGAGAAGGAGCAGCCTCGGCCGAAACCGTGACAGTACCCCCCCCCTTGACGCGCGGCTCCAGCCGTGCGCCGATCCCGGCCTCGGGGACGACCAGGACGACGCGGAGCAGGGCGCGTAGGATGACCCCGATGGAACTCGGTCAGCAGGGACAGGTCTAATATGTCCCTCCTCGGCACCCAGCACCGCTCCTCCGGGCCGTACCCCTCCCACTCCACGAGATATTGGAGACCCCCCATCCGGCGTCTCGAATCAAGGATGGACCTCACAGTGTACGCCGGAGCCCCCTCGATGTCCAACGGGGGCGGAGGAATCTCCTCTATCTCATAATCCTGGAGTGGACCAGCTACCACCGGCCTGAGGAGAGACACTTGGAACGAGGGGTTAATATTCCTGTAATCAATAGGCAGTTCTAACCTGTAACACACCTCGTTCAACCTCCTCAGGACTTTGAATGGCCCCACAAACCGCCGACCCAGCTTCCGGCAGGGCAGGCGGAGGGGCAGGTTTCTGGTCGAGAGCCAGACTCGAACTCCAGGTGCGTATACAGGCCCCTCACTGCGGTGGAGATCGGCGCTCGTCTTATGCCGACGGATGGCCCGCTGCAGATGGACGTGGGCAGCGTTCCATGTCTCCTCTGAGCGCCGCACCCACTCATCCACCGCAGGGGCCTCGATCTGGCTCTCGTGCCAAGGTGCCAGAACCGGCTGGTACCCCAACACACACTGGAAAGGGGTTAGTTGGGTGGAGGAGTGGCGGAGAGAGTTCTGCGCCATCTCGGCCCACGGAACGTATCTCGCCCACTCCTCCGGCCGGCCCTGGCAATAAGACCTCAGAAACCTACCCACATCCTGGTTGACACGTTCAACCTGCCCATTACTCTCCGGGTGGTAACCCGAGGTAAGGCTCACCGAAACCCCCAACCGTTCCATAAAGGCTCTCCACACTCTGGAGGTGAACTGGGGGCCTCGATCAGACACTATATCCTCGGGTACCCCGTAATGCCGGAAGACATGGGTAAACAGAGCCTCAGCGGTCTGTAGGGCAGTAGGGAGACCATGGGAAGGAGACGACAGGCCTTCGAGAACCGATCCACAACGACCAGGATGGTAGTATTCCCCTGTGAGGGGGGAAGGTCTGTAACAAAGTCCACCGAGAGGTGGGACCAGGGTCGTTGTGGAACGGGCAGTGGTTGTAGCTTACCCCTGGGCAAATGTCTGGGCGCCTTACACTGTGCACACACCGAACAGGAGGAGACATAAACCCTCACATCCCTGGCTAACGTTGGCCACCAGTACTTAGTGCTAAGGCAGTGAACTGTCCGGCCGATACCTGGATGTCCAGAGGAGGGGGACGTATGAGCCCAATAAATGAGGCGATCGCGTACCTCGAGCGGAACGTACGTCCGACCCACTGGACACTGTGGAGGACTTGGGTCGGTGCGTAACGCCCGCTCGATCTCTGCATCGACCTCCCATACCACCGGTGCCACCAGACAAGACTTTGGTAGTATGGGAGTGGGCTCAACGGACCTCTCCTCCGTGTCATACCGCCGAGACAGGGCATCTGCCTTCCCGTTCTGGGACCCAGGGATGTAATTGATTTTAAAACACAAACCGGGCTAGAAACATAGTCCAGCGGGCCTGGCGAGGATTCAGTCTCCTAGCTGCCCGGATGTACTCCAGGTTACGGTGGTCCGTCAAAATGAGGAAAGGGTGTTGAGCCCCCTCAAGCCAATGCCTCCACACCTTTAGGGCCTGTACCACGGCTAACAGCTCCCTGTCCCCTACGTCATAATTCCGCTCCGCCGGACTGAGCTTCTTAGAATAAAAAGCACAGGGGCGGAGCTTAGGTGGTGTGCCAGACCGTTGTGAGAGGACGGCCCCAATACCGGCCTCGGACGCGTCTACCTCTACCTGGAATGGTAAAGCGGGATCCGGATGCGCCAACACCGGCGCCGAGGTAAACAGGTCCTTCAGTCTCCCAAAAGCCCTGTCCGCCTCAGCTGACCACCGCAAGCGCACCGGATCCCCCTTCAACAGAGACGTTATGGGAGCTGCCACCTGTCCAAAACCCCGGATAAACCTCCGGTAATAATTCGCAAAACCCAAGAACTGTTGCACCTCTTTCACAGTGGTTGGGGTTTGCCAATTACGCACAGCTGACACCCGGTCAACCTCCATCTTCACCCCTGACGCAGACAACTGATAACCCAAAAAGGAGACCGACTTCTGAAAGAACAGGCATTTCTCTGCCTTGACATATAGGTCATGCTCCAACAGTCTCCTCAACACTCGGCGCACCAGGGCTACATGCTCAGCTCGGGTAGAACTGTACACCAGAATATCGTCTATGTACACGACTACTCCCTGCCCCTGCATGTCCCGGAAAATCTCATCTACAAAGGATTGGAAGACTGAGGGAGCATTCATTAACCCATATGGCATGACGAGATACTCGTAATGACCGGAGGTCGTGCTAAATGCTGTCTTCCATTCATCGCCCTCTCTAATGCGCACCAAGTTATATGCGCTCCTGAGATCCAATTTTGTGAAGAACTGAGCACCGTGTAATGACTCCGTCATAGTCGCAATCAGAGGAAGTGGATAACTGTACTTCAACTTAATCTGATTGAGACCGCGGTAATCAATACACGGGCGCAAACCTCCATCTTTTTTCTTCACAAAAAAGAAGCTAGAGGAAGCGGGTGAAGTGGAGGCCCGTATGTATCCCTGTCTCAGAGACTCGGCGATGTAAGTTTCCATCGCTTTCCTCTCCTCTTGAGACAAGGGATACACATGGCTCCGCGGGAGTGCTGCTCCTAACTGGAGATCTATCGCACAATCCCCCTGTCTATGAGGCGGCAGCTGCGCCGCCCTTGTCTTACTAAACACCAGTGTCAAATCCTCATACTCGGGGGGAATATGCAGTGCGGGCATTTGATTTGGACTCTCCACCGAGGTCGCCCCTATGGAAACACCCAGACATAGCCCCTCACACTGAACAGACCACCCTTTAAGAGCTTTCTCTCGCCACGAAATAGTAGGATCATGGGTAACCAACCAGGGAAGCCCCAGCACCACCGGATACGCAGGAGAGTCAATCAGATAGAGCTGAATCGTCTCCTCATGACCCCCCTGCGTCTTCATCCTAAGGGGCGCTGTGACCTCCCTAATCAACCCAGATCCTAACGGACGGCTATCTAGGGCATGTACAGGGAAAGGCTTATCAACGGGAAGGAGAGGAATCCCTAACTCTACACAGAACTGGCGATCTACAAAATTCCCAGCTGCGCCTGAGTCTACTAGCGCCTTATGCTGGGAACGAGGTGCAACCTGTGGGAAACAAACAGGCAAGGTTATGTGAACGACAGAAAGCTCTGGGTAAGTAGGGCGCCTACTCACCTGGGAGGACTCCCCAATGCGTGGCCTGCCTTCACCTCCTCCGGGGGACCCTCCCCAACACCTAGCCGCGGTGTGCCCTCCACGGCCACAGTTGGTGCAGGGAACGGCCCCCCTCGGGTTCCTACTCCTCCGTTCTCTTGCGCCAGCACCTCCGAGCTCCATAGGGCTCGGCTCGGAGGTGCCGGAAGGTGGAATGGGCAACCCCCACCCGGGACGTCCACGGGTGGCGAGCAGGGTGTCCAGCCGAATGGCCATGTCGACCAGTTGGTCAAACGACAACGTGGTATCCCTGCACGCCAACTCTCTCTGGACGTCCTCCCGGAGACTGCAGCGGAAGTGGTCTATGAGGGCCCGCTCATTCCACCCTGCATCTGCCGCTAGAGTCCGGAACTCCAAAGCAAAATCCTGTGCGCTCCTCATCCCCTGTCGGAGGTAGAACAGACGCTCCCCCGCCGCCTTCCCTTCTGGTGGATGGTCAAACACGGCACGGAAGCGGCGGGAGAACTTCGCATAGGTAATAGTAGCGGCGTCTATTCTCCTCCATTCGGCGTTGGCCCACTCCAACGCCTTGCCGGTGAGACAGGAGATGAGGGCGGAGACGCTCTCGTGTCCCGAGGGCGCCGGGTGTACGGTGGCGAGGTAGAGCTCCACTTGCAGCAAGAACCCTTGACACCCGCCAGCGGAGCCGTCGTACGCCCTCGGGAGTGAGAGCCGAATCCCGCTGGGTTCCGGAAGGGAGACAGGAGGACTGACCGATGGGGATGGTCCGGTAGGTGGGGGCGTGGGTACCCCGCTGGTCTCCCATCGGTGGAGCGTGTTCATCACCCGATCCAGGGCGTGACCGATCTGGTTGATCCTGTCCTCCTGCCCACGAAGACGGTCCTCCATAATGTCCGTTGGCGCGGCTGCTCCTGCTGATTCCATAGTGTGATGTGTGATTCTGTCAGAACGCTGCGTGTGGATGTGGTGCAGGGAATCAAGCGCAGGAACAAGGGTGTTCGTCAACAGACTTTAGTAATCCAAAAACAGGTGCATTGCCAACCCAACCGGGAGGCAAGAACAAATTACGCACACAAACAACAGTGCGCAAAACAAGAAAAGGCGCACGCAGTGCGGACTCTCGATACTAACAACACGAGAGAGGAAACTCCTCAATAGCAACAGCTGACAATAATAATCACACATAACACCTGACCCAACACACGATAACTAAATAGGAAACAAAATCAAACACTAACAAGGGACAGGTGTACAAACAGACAAAACCAAACAAACATGAAACATCGAACGGTGGTAGCTAGTACTCCGGGGACGACGACCGCCGAAGCCTGCCCGAACAAGGAGAAGGAGCAGCCTCGGCCGAAACCGTGACAGCAGAATTACAGCTGCAAGTCTCTTGGGGTATGTCTCTATAAGCTTGGCACATCTAGCCACTGGGATTTTTGCCCATTCTTCAAGGCAAAACTGCTCCAGCTCCTTCAAGTTGGATGGGTTCCGCTGGTATACAGCAATCTTGAAGTCATACCACAGATTCTCAATTGGATTGAGGTCTGGGCTTTGATTAGGCCATTCCAAGACATTTAAAAATGTCCCCTTAAACCACTCAAGTGTTGCCTTAGCAGTATGCTTAGGGTCATTGTCCTGCTGGAAGGTGAACCTCCGTCCCAGTCTCAAATCTCTGGAAGACTGAAACAGGTTTCCATCAAGAATGTCCCTGTATTTAGCGCCATCCATCATTCCTTCAATTCTGACCAGTTTCCCAGTCCCTGCCGATGAAAAACATGGTGTTCTCTGGGTGATGAGAGGTGTTGGATTTGCGCCAGACATAGCGATTTCCTTGATGGCCAAAAAGCTCAATTTTAGTCTCTTCTGACCAGAGTACCTTCTTCCATATGTTTGGGGAGTCTCCCAAATGCCTTTTGGGGAACACCAAACGTGTTTGCTTATTTTTTTCTTTAAGCAATGGCTTTTTTTCTGGCCACTCTTCCGTAAAGCCCAGATCTGTGGAGTGTACGGCTTAAAGTGGTCCTATGGACAGATACTCTAATCTCCGCTGTGGAGCTTTGCAGCTCCTTCAGGGTTATCTTTGGTCTCTTTGTTGCCTCTGATTAATTCCCTCTTTGCCTGGTCTGTGAGTTTTTGTGGGCGGCCCTCTCTTTGCAGGTTTGTTGTGGTGCCATATTCTTTCAAATTTTTTATAATGGATTTAAATGTTGCTCCGTGGGATGTTCAAAGTTTGGGATATTTTATTATAACCCAACCCTGATCTCTACTTCTCCACAACTTTGTCCCTGACCTGTTGGAGAGCTCCTTGGTCTTCATGGTGCCGCTTGCTTGGTGGTGCCCCTTGCTTAGTGGTGTTGCAGACTCTGGGGCCTTTCAGAACAGGTGTATATATACTGAGATCATGTGACAGATCATGTGACACTTAGATTGCACACATGTGGACTTTATTTAACTAATTATGTGACTTCTGAAGGTAATTGGTTGCACCAGATCTTATTTAGGGGCTTCATAGCAAAGGGGCTGAATACATATGCACACGCCACTTTTCCGTTATTAATTTTTTGGAATTTTCTGAAACAAGTTATTTTTTTTCATTTCACTTCACCAATTTGGACTATTTTGTGTATGTCCATTACATGAAATAAAAATAAAAATTCATTTAAATTACAGGTTGTAATGCAACAAAATAGGAAAAATGCCAAGTGGGATGAATACTTTTGCAAGACACTGTATACAGTGGGGAAAAAAAGTATTTAGTCAGCCACCAATTGTGCAAGTTCTCCCACTTAAAAAGGTGAGAGAGGCCTGTAATTTTCATCATAGGTACACGTCAACTATGACAGACAAAATGAGAAAAGAAAATCCAGAAAATCACATTGTAGGATTTTTAATGAATTTATTTGCAAATTATGGTGGAAAATAAGTATTTGGTCAATAACAAAAGTTTCTCAATACTTTGTTATATACCCTTTGTTGGCAATGACAGAGGTCAAACGTTTTCTGTAAGTCTTCACAAGGTTTTCACACACTGTTGCTGGTATTTTGGCCCATTCCTCCATGCAGATCTCCTCTAGAGCAGTGATGTTTTGGGGCTGTCGCTGGGCAACACGGACTTTCAACTCCCTCCAAAGATTTTCTATGGGGTTGAGATCTGGAGACTGGCTAGGCCACTCCAGGACCTTGAAATGCTTCTTACGAAGCCACTCCTTCGTTGCCCGGGCGGTGTGTTTGGGATCATTGTCATGCTGAAAGACCCAGCCACTTTTAATCTTCAATGCCCTTGCTGATGGAAGGAGGTTTTCACTCAAAATCTCACGATACATGGCCCCATTCATTCTTTCCTTTACACGGATCAGTCGTCCTGGTCCCTTTGCAGAAAAACAGCCCCAAAGCATGATGTTTCCACCCCCATGCTTCACAGTAGGTATGGTGTTCTTTGGATGCAACTCAGCATTCTTTGTCCTCCAAACACGACGAGTTGAGTTTTTACCAAAAAGTTCTATTTTGGTTCCATCTGACCATATGACATTCTCCCAATCCTCTTCTGGATCATCCAAATGCACTCTAGCAAACTTCAGACGGGCCTGGACATGTACTGGCTTAAGCAGGGGGACACGTCTGGCACTGCAGAATTTGAGTCCCTGGCGGCGTAGTGTGTTACTGATGGTAGGCTTTGTTACTTTGGTCCCAGCTCTCTGCAGGTCATTCACTAGGTCCCTCCGTGTGGTTCTGGGATTTTTGCTCACCGTTCTTGTGATCATTTTGACCCCACGGGGTGAGATCTTGCGTGGAGCCCCAGATCGAGGGAGATTATCAGTGGTCTTGTATGTCTTCCATTTCCTAATAATTGCTCCCACAGTTGATTTCTTCAAACCAAGCTGCTTACCTATTGCAGATTCAGTCTTCCCAGCCTGGTGCAGGTCTACAATTTTGTTTCTGGTGTCCTTTGACAGCTCTTTGGTATTGGCCATAGTGGAGTTTGGAGTGTGACTGTTTGAGGTTGTGGACAGGTGTCTTTTATACTGATAACAAGTTCAAACAGGTGCCATTAATACAGGTAACGAGTGGAGGACAGAGGAGCCTCTTAAAGAAGAAGTAACAGGTCTATGAGAGCCAGAAATCTTGCTTGTTTGTAGGTGACCAAATACTTATTTTCCACCATAATTTGCAAATAAATTCATTAAAAATCCTACAATGTGAGTTTCTGGATTTTCTTTTCTCCATTTGTCTGTCATAGTTGACGTGTACCTATGATGAAAATTACAGGCCTCTCTCATCTTTTTAAGTGGGAGAACTTGCACAATTGGTGGCTGACTAAATACTTTTTTTCCCCACTGTATGTTGCTAGATATAAAGTGAAATGTTGCTTTAGTTGTAAATATGTATGCAAGTGTTATATTTTGTATTACTTGTTTTGATTGTTTTCCAGCCACCATAGATTGTATTAGATAGCTAGCTAACGTTAGCTAGTAGCTTGTTAGCTGACTGCAACATTGGTTTGTTTCCTTTGAATATAAAATGTGGCTTTACTAGTTAGTCCTAACTAGCTAACTAACTTATGTGTATAACATTACTAGACCTTGTGTTATATTTCTGTCAGTTGTCTGAAAACCATGCTGATATTGGCTAGCTACTACAGTTCACTCTAGGGATCTAGGGCCATACAGCCCAGTTCAGCTACATAAGATGAGACAAGATAAGATAGATTGTTTGACCTGAACAGTCTAGTTCTAGAGCATCTCATGTCGTCTGATGTTCAAGAACTGTTTATCAGGAGCTTCATGAAATGGGTTTCCAAGGCCAAGCAGCCGCACACAAGCCTAAGATCACCATGCGGAATGCCAAGCGTCAGCTGCAGTGGTGTAAAGCTCGCCGCCATTGGACTCTGGATCAGTGGAAACGCATTCTCTGGAGTGAGGAATCATCTGGGTTTGGCGGATGCCAGGAGAACGCTACCTGCCCGAATGCATAGTGCCAACTGTAAAGTTTGGTGGAGGAGGAATAATGGTCTGGGGCTGTTTTTCATGGTACGGGCTAGGCCCCTTAGTTCCAGTGAAGTGAAATTTAACGCTACAGCATACAATGACATTCTAGACGATTCTGTGTTTCCAACTTTGTGGCAACAGTTTGGGGAAGGCACTTTCCTGTTTCAGCATGACAATGCCCCCGTGCACAAAGCGAGGTCCATACAGAAATGATTCGTCGAGATCGGTGTGCAAGAACTTGACTGGCCTGCACAGAGTCCTGACCTCAACCCCATTGAACACATTTGGGATGAATTGGAACGCCGACTGCGAGCCAGGCCTAATCGCCCAACATCAGTGCCCGACCTCACTAATGCTCTTATGGCTGAATGGAAGCAAGTCCCCACAGCAATGTTCCAACATCTAGTGGAAAGCCTTCCCAGAAGAGTGGAGGCTGTTATAGCAGCAAAGGGGGACCAACTCCATATTAATGCCCATGATTTTGGAATGAGATGTTCGGCGTGCAGGTGTCCACATCCTTTGGTCATATAGTGTAGCTAGCCTGACTTGCTGATATTTATTTGACATGTTAAAAACCCTGTTTGTTGGGTTATAAAAAAATATCTGAAACTTTGAACATCCCATGGAGCACCATTAAATCCATTATTAAAAAATTGAAAGAATATGGCACCACAACAAACCTGCCAAGAGAGGGCCGTCCACCAAAACTCACGGACCAGGCAAGGAGGTCATTAATCAGAGAGGCAACAAAGAGACCAAAGATAACCCTGAAGGAGCTGCAAAGCTCCACAGCGGAGATTGGAGTATCTGTCCATAGGACTACTTTAAGCCTAAAATCCAAGATGGCGTAGCAGTGCGGCCATGTTTTCTGTAGTGTCCTTGTGTAAATAGCCAGTTTTTTTGTTTTTTTGTCTATTTTGTATATATTTCTCAATTTTACTTTCATTCTTTAACAAAATATACTTTCCTGCAACCCGCCTCACCTAACGTGGAAAGGATTCTATTATTTCTTTATAACTTTTATCAAGAACCTTAAGCTGAAACTAGTCTTGCTGCAACCAAATGGCTGTGGTAGCCAGCTAGCTAGCTACTTGCTATTAGCCACCGTTAGCATCTTCACCATTGTCTGTGGCCTGCACTACCCACCAGCCAGCACTAGCTCTAACCTGGACAATTTGTCGGCCAGTCTGCACAGCGTGCTATCGACCCAGAGCATATCAGATTTTCTGCCGGAATCACTGGACCCTAGCGCCGGATCATCGCAACTAGCTAGTTGCAACCGAATGGCTGTTGTAGCCAGCTAGCTAGCGACTGTTGTGGAAAATAACCACTATACTTTATTACAAATAAGGTCTTACAGAGTTTTTGTTGCATCAAGAAATTACTTTATTAAAGTTTCAACAAAGCCGATACCAGTCTGCAGAATGACACACCCCCTTACGCTCTCCCTCCATCTTATATAGTCTCCTAGCTTCAGTTTCCCGCTCTTTTATTGCTCCGCCCACTCCCTTTGTCTATGGTGATGGCTACATTCGACTTTCATTCAGTTCAGAATCAGTAGTAATAAACTCAATCAATCCTTTTTATCTTGCAAAAACACTCATGTTTTAGTTTAAACTCTGTTCAACCCCCTGGAGCCGCTCTTTATCACTTTGTGTGAGGAGAGAGACAAAAGGGGTCAGATTCCCTCTTTTACACACACAGCGAAATGACCCAATTCAGTTAGCCACAAAGATTGTTAACTGTATGTTCATGATTAACTCAATTTTATCTGATAATCCATTAAAAATACACATGATATCCCTCCTAATGGGATGACTAATTCCATAAACTTATAAAAGTATATTATGTTTATGCTATCAATCCCAATCTTTGCATTCAAGGTTATACTCATAATAAAAATATCACTACTTCTACTCAAAAAAATTCCAACATAATTGTTAATCTCCTAACACATTAAAACTAACGTAGCATTGTTTTAACCATAATACCTAGGACATGTTTAAGAATAGTGTCAACATCTTTAACTCACATATCTTCATTCAGATCATTCAGTCAGCTTACAATTCATAATCATAATCAAATTACCCAAAACAAATTTAGAATGACAATTCTTAATTAGTCACCTTGGTTCCATCATTCAAAGTTAAAACTCTCACCTTGGCACATATTGACACTGGCTGTATAGTTATATTATCATAATTCTAGCATTACCTTCCTCATATAATTACAACAGATCAGTATCTTAATGCATTCCTAGTCTAAATTACTATAACTTTACCTCCTCAATTCAACTACCTCAACTAACACTCCCTTCCTCTACCGGCATTTAATCTTCTGGCATCTTCATTATGTCCTTCAGATAGCTTCATAGTTCATCTAGGATTGCCCATGGCAATGTCCCAACTCCAATGTCACACCTGAACCACCTCACCTCTACCTCCATTCTGTTTTGTCCATTTTGCCAACCAGTATACCCAAACTATGAGAAATGTTGTATTTGAATAGATCTCTCTTCCTGCTCACTCCACATGGACTCCTGTCACCTTCTTGAGAGAAAAGGCATAAAAGAGAAGGCAATTGATTGCTCTGATTCAGGTCTCCTGGTAGAGGTGGTGCAGGACAGGAACGTCTTCAACGCCTTTGTTGCTCCTCTTCAGCCGGGTAGAGGGTTTTTGGTTTTTATTGAGGTTCACACCGTTCTGGACCGAATTATATTTACATTTACATTTTAGTCATTTAGCAGACGCTCTTATCCAGAGCGACTTACAGTTAGTGAATACATATTTTTTTTTATACTGGCCCCCCGTGGGAATCGAACCCACAACCCTGGCGTTGCAAACGCCATGCTCTATCAACTGAGCTACATCCCTGCCGGCCATTCCCTCCCCTACCCTGGACGACACTGGGCCAATTGTGCGCCGCCCATGAGTCTCCCGGTCGCGGCCGGCTGCGACAAAGCCTGGATTCAAACCAGGATCTCTAGTGGCACAGTTAGCACTGCGATGCAGTGCCTTAGACCACTGCGCCACTCAGGAGTACATCTCTTCAATGCTTTAAGACACCATCGGTCGTAACCTCGAGAAAGGACAAATCATAACAATTTAGTTGAGTTTATTTCCAATCCAAAAGATCCCTATAGGCATTGACTATATGAAAAATTATTATGTTTCACCAATCATTCTTAATACCAATTTCTAATACTTGATCCTGCTGCCTGATGGCCTCAGGGACCCCTCAAAGAAACATATATCTGTTTAAACGCCACCTAGTTTCACATTCTCCCTTGAATTCTCCAAAATTATACAACCCAATTGTTTTATTGTAACATTCCCATATTTCCTCATAGTCTATTTGATATTACTCTGGTGTTTCCCTTTTCCTTGTTCCTATTCTAACATTTGCTTACACTTCTCTCCTCATCCTGGTTAATCATAATCTTGTTTATATTTAGAATTTCCTAAACATTACAAAAGACTAGCACAGTCCTGGTAACTGTGAAGATTTTGAACTACTGTTAATTCTTTAAACGGAGATGTGGTGCATATTAGACTATTTTCTTTATTTAATTGTAATGTAATATATTGTACTCATCTATACCAATCATTGTTTAACGGCTCCTTCCATTCCCTTCCTTCTGTATTTGGTCTGGCTCTAACATGTACAGGGTTTAGTGCACTTTCCCAAGGAATAACTACTCCAACAACACTTCCCCCGGGAACTCTAACACTAAGTACTACATCAAATGGTTTATCTAAGTCTTCAATCCTTATGTCTATGATCCATCTGTCTTTTTATTTTATCATTTTAAGGTCACCGTTACCCCATGTGATTTCCCCATAATCCTTATGCTGGTTCCTTTCACACCAATAACCAGTTAACCATTGTATTTTAGTTATGGTTCCTGCCTGTGCAGGAATGTACATTTGAATCCTGTCTATATCCCTTCTATGTCTTGTTCTTCTGCTCTTTACTATTATCAGTACCCCATTCCCTTATTCTCAGGGACCTAGTCAAGTGCAGAGAAATCAACTATGGGGATATCTGGTGCGTCTTGAATGTCTGGAATATCTCAAAGATCTAGAAGGTCTTGAAGGTCTCGAAAGTCTCGAAGATCTGCAGAGGGAATCAGCAAGAACACGTAGCTCATCAGTAATTGCCATCCTCCCTCATCTGATTCTCGCCAGCATCCTCAACTCTCTCATCTCTAAGTCACCGGTTCCCTCACTCTGTTACAATTGTTTAGATGATACCAGGTCACGCTACCCTCTATCCGTACCGCCGTTGGTGTAACCTGGACAACGATGTATGGTCACTTTAGCTGCTAACCTTCTCCCGTCACTAGGGTCTCCGGATCAGCCAGACCTTCCCCGTCACTAGGGTCTCCGGATCAGCCAGACCTTCCCCGTCACTAGGGTCTCCGGATCAGCCAGAGTCCCTCTCAATCCATCGACATCGGTCTGCGAAGAGTGTCCTTCTACCAGCCTACCCATAGGGAAGCTCTGAGTTACTGCTGCAAAGACACACAAGCACAGAGAAACACAAAAGACAACAATGCTACCCAATGGCGGGGCCATCTTCCTCTCCTGGGGTTGGAACACTCCTATAGTGGGAAACATGGATCTAAGTATCTGTCTCTGCCACTTTTACCGTCATTGAGGTAGCCAACAAAACCTGGTACAGGCCCCTCCACATAGGATCTTTCCAACTCTTTCTTCCGTAGTCTTTTGCCATCACATAGTCTCCAGGGCACAGAAAATACTCAGATTCTCCTACTCTGTTGGGCAGAGTTCCCTTCACCCATGGGAAAAAAATCTTAAGAATATTGTTAGGTTAGGTGAGACACAGTATAATAATAATAAAATAATAATAATAATATGCCATTTAGCAGACGCTTTTATCCAAAGCGACTTACAGTCATGCGTGCATACATTTTTTTTTTTTTGTGTATGGGTGGTCAGTATGCTACTTATGTCCTCTCATCCGTCAGGAGAAGCCTTGAGATTATGAAGCGGACCTCCTTCCAGCTTGTTGTAGTCCACTCATTTCATAGACAGACCAAAAATACCAAAAATAATAACTGAACTTAAAATGACAACCCTTGATGATATCTTAACCCAATTGCATTCGATAACATTATTCAAGGATATCTCTCCTTCAAGACTAACTCTCTCACTTCTGTCCTGTTTGGAATGATGTATAGGATTAATGCCAAATGATATACTTCTTCACAATTCCTTATTATAACCAACCCCCAATTCAGCATGCCTCCAGGATTTACAGTGCGGGTGATCAAGTCACACTATAAAGCAAGAACAGCTTGCAGAGGTCTGTCACGCCCTGACTCAGGGGACTCTTCCATGTTGAGTCAGGGTGTGTATATTCGTTGTTATATATATTCTATGTTGTAGGTCTATGTGTAGATCTATGTTGGCCGGTGTGGTTCCCAATCAGAGGAAGCTGTAGCTCGTTGTCTCTGATTGGGGACCATACTTAGGCAGCCTTTTGGCACTAGTGGGTTGTGGGATCTTGTTCCGTATAAGGTATGTTGTTTGTGTCTACCGTGGACTTCACGTTTCATTTATTGTTTTGTCGAGTGTTTATTAAGTTTAAATAAACATGTATGCATATCACGCTGCGCCTTGGTCCGTCCCGTCCGTCAACGAGCGTGACAGAAAATCCCACCAGACCTGGACCAAGCAGTGTGCCGAGGAGGAGCAGAGAGGATGGACTTGGCAGGAGATAAGAGAGGATCTGGCAAGGAAGATAGAGGTCCTGAAAGGGTTCAGGGTGGAGAGGCAACCCCAATAACATTTTTGGGGGGGGCACACGGTGTGGACGACGAGGCATCAGGAGGCCGCGATAGGGCGGATCTGCTGGTTAGGAGAGGAGGCCACCAGATTACGGGGGCTATTGGTTCAGAGGGAGCAGGAGGTATTCGGTCAGAGGGAGGTGCTACAGGAGGCTAGAAGGGAGAAGGAAGGAGTAGAGGCATGGCGAGAGGAGCTGGTTAGGCAGCAGAAGGAGCGGGGGTTATTCAAGGAACCCAGTCCTGCTCCTTGCACCAAGCAAGTGGTGCGTGTCGCCAGTCCGGTCCGGCCCGTTCCTGCTCCCCGCACCAAGCCAGTGGTGCGCGTCGCCAGCCCAGCCCGGCCTGTTCCTGCTTCTCGTACCAAGCCAGTGGTGCGCGTCGCCAGCCCGGCCCGGCCTGTGCCTGCTCCTCGCACCAGACCAGTGGTGCGTTTGTCCAGTCCGGCACGGCTCGTGCCTGTTCCACCGGTCAGCTGCTCCACTCCGGAGCCAGAGCAGTCCGCACCACCGGTGCCTGATCCAGCTCCGGTCAGCTGCGCCACTCTGGAGCCAGAGCAGTCCGCACCACCGGTGCCTGATCCAGCTCCGGTCAGCGGCTCCACTCCGGAGCCAGAGCAGTCCGCTCCACCGGTGCCCAGTCCAGCTCCGGTCAGCGGCTCCAGTCCAGACCATGAAGTCAGCCCCTCTCCAGGTTCGGGGTCGCCCACACCAGGGTCCAGACAGGGCCTGGCGTATCGTGGGAGGAAGGAGAGGGGAAGTAGCGCGCCGAGGTCCAGACCATACCAGGGGCGCAACAGGGAGGCGGAGAGTGAGAGGTCATCACGCCCCGAGCCGGATCCGCCTCCGAGGCGGAATGCCCACCCGGCCCCTACCCTGTTATGTTTATGTTGTGCGGTCGGAGTCCGCACCTTTGGGTGGGGGTAGTGTCACGCCCTGACTCAGGGGACTCTTCTATGTTGAGTCAGGGTGTGTATATTCTTTGTTACAGTGGGGAAGAAAAGTATTTAGTCAGCCACCAATTGTGCAAGTTCTCCCACTTAAAAAGATGAGAGAGGCCTGTAATTTTCATCATAGGCTGGCATAGACTCTATTCTCAGAGTGTGCGACAGTCCTGGCCTATAATTGTAAAAGGCCATTCCATCCAGTAACGTCCTCTGCACTGCCTGTATGAGGCCACCCGCCTGCAACAGGTCCTCCATTTTGGCCACTCCCACCACCCTGGCCAGCAATGCCTTCAAGTCTCTCACCGCCAGTAGCTTCCCCATCGTTTGTTCTTCAAATGTTCTAATCCATTTCCCTGCTCCTTCATGCAGGTTAGGCAGTCTAGTCACCAGACCTTCCAGGTCCTGCGTTCCCCAAGGCACATAGTGAACCTGTGTCCCCTTTACCAAAATGGGACATTAAGCTCCATATTTTTCTGGCTTTTTTGTTGTCCTTCTGTTTCATAAATTTGCTTTTCCCAGATGAGCGTATAGTGCCTTACCTAATTCTGTGACTATAGGTTTGCCTCCCGTGGCTCCTTGCTCTGATAGTCGTCCCTCTGTCTCATTCAGGTGGAATGGGTAAATCAGGACGTGGGTAGGTTCCTGCGGTCCTACTGCCAGGACCGGCCAGAGGAGTGGTCGGTGTTTTTGTCTTGGGTGGAATATGCCCAGAACTCTCTCCGCCACTCCTCCACTAACTTAACACCTTTCCAGTGTGTTCTAGGTTACCAACCGGTTCTGGCACCGTGGCACCTGCCAGACCGAGGCTCCTGCGGTGGAAGACTGGTTTCGGTGCAGAGGAGATGTGGGATGCTGCCCACGTTCACCTCCAACGCGCCGTGCGTCGTCAGAAGGCCAACGCTGACCGCCACCGCAGGAGAACCCCGTCTTTGTACTGGGGGATCGGGTCTGGCTCTCTACCCGGAATCTGCCCCTCTGCCAGAAGCTGAGTCCATGGTTTGTGGGGCCGTTCAAAGTCCTGAGGAGAGTCAACGAGGTCACTTATAGGTTATTACTTCCCCCTGATTACCGTATTAACCCCTAGTTTCATGTGTCTCTCCTCAGGCCGGTGGTAGCTGGTCCGCTCCAGGAGTCTGAGGTGCGGGAGGTCCCTCCACCTCCTTTTGACATCGAGGGGGCCCCGGCATACTCTGTCCATTCCATCCTGGATTCGAGGCGTCGGGTGGGGGGCCTTCAGTACCTCGTGGAGTGGGAGGGGTACGGTCCGGAGGAACGGTGCTGGGTCCCGGTGAGGGATATCCTCGATCCCTCCCTGTTACGGGATTTCCAACGTCGCCATCCAGCTCGCCCTGCTCCGCATCCTCCTGGCCATCCCCGAGGCCGGTGTCGGCGAGCTGCTGGAGCCGCGCGTCAAGGGGGGTACTGTCACGACTCCCGCCGAGGCTGCCTCCCCTCCTTGTTGGGGCAGGTTTCGGCGTTCGGCGTCACCGGCTTACTAGCTACTGCCGATCCATTTATCATCACTCCATTTGTCTTGTCTTCAATCACACACACCTGGACCTTATTTCCTCATTAGTCATTGTATTAGTGTTCCCTCTGCTTCCTTGTCTGTGTGGGTGATTGTTTATTGTGGAGGTTAGTGAATCTCGGTGGAGCTCGTGTATTTTGTATTGAAGGGAGTATTTTCCTGTGTGCCTTGTATTTTCCAGTGTGCCTGTTTTGTACCCTGTAGTGTGTTTGAAGCATTTCTGCGTAAACCTGTATTTTGCGGATTAAATCCTGTTATTCTGTGATTTACCCTCCTGCGCCTGACACCTTCAACACCACCTCATCACAGTAGTACTATCGGACAGCATATTAAATCAAACGTGTCCATATTGTTATCGGCTTTATTGTCATGGCTTCGGTAGGTGAGTTATTGTGCTGTCTTTCAGAGTGAAGACATCAGAACTCTACAGCCTATTAGGAATGAAGCTGGTGTATTGCCCTAGAGGATCAGCATACCTGTTTCTAACATGCCAGACAACAGCTAGGGATCACCAGGAATGAAGCCAGTGTATTGCCCTAGAGGATCAGCATACCTGTTTCTAACACGCCAGACAACAGCTAGGGATCACCAGTCTGTTCCCTCGTCCCAGGGCTCCATTCTACCATCAACATATTGTCTCTATGCTGCATGTCGATACTCCTTGTGGTTTGCAGATCGCCCAACATGTCATTTCTTACAATTTGGACTAGCCGCAAAATCCCCTCATCCAGACAAAGTTCCATGTGTGCCATCCTGCTCACACATCTGCCAGGGCCCTGAGTAGGTGTGTCCAAACTTTTGACTGGTAGTTTGCCTCTCTGGGTCTATCCGCTCTTTCCTTGCTGTGTTCGGTCCTCTACTTTCTGCCTCCGTCTCTGTCTGGTGTTGCAGCCACCTTATGACGAACTTCTCCGTCTCTCTATCTGTAGTCTTGGATGTGAAAGTGTTTCTCCTGACAGCATCTCTATCTGTAGTCTTGGATGTGAAAGTGTTTCTGCTGATAGCATCTCTATCTGTAGTCTTGGACTTTTTTGTTGTTATTCTGTCTCTCACTGTTTATATAAACCTACCATTAAAATTATAGACTGATCATTTCTTTGTCAGTGGGCAAACGTACAAAATCAGCAGGGGATCAAATACTTTTTTCCCTCACTGTAAAAACAAACGGGTAGGAGGGGGAGTGTCAATGTAAATAGTCCGGGTGGCCATTTCATTAATTGTTCAGCAGTCTTATGGCTTGGGGGTAGAAGCTGTTAAGGAGCCTTTTGGACCTAGACTTGGCCCTCCAGTACCGCTTGCCATGCGGTAGCATAGAGAACAGTCTATGACTTGGGTGACTGGAGTCTTTGACAATTTTTTGGGCCTTCCTCTGACACTGCCTAGTATATATGTCCTGGATGGCAGGAAGCTTGGTCTCAGTGATATACTGGGCCATACGTACTACCCTCTGTAGCGCTTTACGGTCAGATGCCAAGCAGTTGCCATACCAGGCGGTGGTTTAACCGGTCAGCATGCCCTCGATGGTGCAGCTGTAGAACTTTATGAGGATCTGGGGACCCATGCGAAATTTTTTCAGTCTCCTGAGGGGGAAAAGACGTTGTCGTGCCCTCTTCACAACTGTCTTTGTGTGTTTGGACCATGATAGTTTGTTGGTGATGTGGACACCAAGGAACTTGGAACTCTCGACCCGCTCCACTACAGCCCCGTCAGTGTGAATGTTGTGTGTTCGAGCCTCCGTTTCCTGTAGTCCATGATCAGCTCCTTTGTCTTGCTCACGTTGAGGGAGAGGTCCGCAACACACTGCCAGGTCTCTGACCTCCGTATAGGCTGTTTCATCGTTGTCTGTGATCAGGCCTACCACTGTTGTGTCGTCAGCAAACGTAACGATGGTGTTGGAGTTGTGCTTGGCCACGCAGTCGTGGGTGAACAGGGTGTACAGGAGGGGACTGAGCACGCAGCCCTGATGGGCCCCCGCGTTGAGGAACAATGTGGCAGATGTTGTTGCCTACCCTTACCACCTGGGGGCGGCCCGTCAGGAAATCCAGGATCCAGTTGCAGAGGGAGGTGTTTAGTCCCAGAGTCCTTAGTTTAGTGATGAGATTTGTGGGCAGTATGGTGTTGAACGCTGAGCTGTAGTCAATTAATAGCATTCTCACATAGGTGTTCCTTTTGTCCAGGTGGGAAAGGTGGGAAAGGGCAGTGTGGAGTGCGATTGAGATTGCGTCATCTGTGGATCTGTTGGGGGGGTAGGCAGATTGGAGTGGGTCTAGGGTTTCCGGGATGACAGTGTTGATGCGAGCCATGACAAGCCTTTCAAAGCACTTCATGTTCACTGACGTGAGTGCTACGGGGTGGTAGTCATTTAGGCAGGTTACCTTCACTTTCTTGGGCACAGGGACTATGTTGGTCTGCTTGAAATATGTAGGTTTTACAGACTCAGTCAGGGAGAGGTTAAAAATGTCAGTGAAGCCACTTGCCAGTTGGTCCATGCATGCTCTGAGTACACGTCCTGGTAATCCGTCTAGCCCATCGGCCTTCTGAATGTTGACCTGTTTAAAGGTCTTCCTCAAATCGGCTACGGAGAGCGTGATCACACAGTCGTCCGGAACAGCTGGTGCTCTCATGCATGCTTCAGTGTTGCTTGCCTCAAAGCGAGCATAAAAGGCATTTAGCCCGTCTGGTAGGCTCGCGTCAATGGGCAGCTCGCGGCTGGGTTTCCATTTGTAGTCTGTAATAGTTTGCAAGCCCTGCCACATCTGATGAGCGTCAGAGCCGGTGTAGTAGAATTCAATCTTAGTACTGTATTGACGCTTTGCCTGTTTGATGGTTCGTCTGAGGGCATAGCGGGATTTCTTATAAGGGTCTGGATTAGTGTCCCGCTACTTGAAAGCGGCAGCTCTAGCCTTTAGATCGGTGCGGATGTTGCCTGTAATCCATGGCTTCTGGTTGGGATATGTACGTACGGTCACTGTGGGGACGACGTCGTCGATGCACTTATTGATGAAGCCAGTGACTGAGGTGGTATACTCCTCAATGCCATTGGATGAATCCCGGAACATATTCCAGTCTGTGCTAGCAAAACAGTCCTGTAGCGTAGCATCCACGTCATCTGACCACTTCCGTATTGAGCGAGCCACTGGTACTTCCTGCTTTAGTTTTTGCTTGTAAGCAGGAATCAGAGGGTATAATTATAGTCAGATTTGCCAAATGGAGGGCGAGGGAGAGCTTTTTATGAGTCTCTGTGTGTGGAGTAAAGGTGGTCTAGAGTTTTTTTCCCTCTGGTTGCACATTTAACATGCTGTTAGAAATGAGGTAAAACTTATTTAAGTTTCCCTGCATTAAAGTCCCCGGCCACTAGGAGTGCTGCCTCTGGATGAGCGTTTTCCTGTTTACTTATGGCCTTATACAGCTCGTTGAGTGCGGCCTTAGTGCCAGCATCGGATTGTGGTGGTAAATAGACGGCTATGAAAAATTTAGATAAAACTCTCTTGGTAGATAGTGTGGTCTACAGCTTATCATGAGGTACTCTACCTCAGGCGAGAAATACCTTGAGACTTCCTTAATATTAGACATCGTGCACCAGCTGTTATTGACAAATAAACACACATCCCCACCCCTCGTCTTACTGGACGTAGCTGTTCTGTCTTGCCGACTCACGGAAAACCCAGCCAACTGTATATTATCCATGTCGTCGTTCAGCCACGACTCGGTGAAACATAAGATATTACCGTTTTTAATGTCCCGTTGGTAGGAGAGTCTCGAACGGAGCTCATCCAGTTTATTCTCCAGTGATTGCACATTAGCCAATAGAACAGATGGTAGAGGCGGGTTACCCACTCGCCAACGAATTCTCACAAGGCACCCCGACCTGCATCCCCTGTATCTCCGTCTTTTCTTCATGCGAATGAGTGGGATTTGGGCCTGGTCCGGGAGAAACAGTATATCCTTAAACAAACTAAACAGTATATTCGCGTCAGACTCATTAAAGAAAAAATCTTCGTCCAGTGTTGTAATGATGTGCAAATAGTTAAAGTACAAAAGGGAAAATAAATAAACATAAATATGGGTTGTATTTACAATGGTGTTTGTTCTTCACTGGTTGCCCTTTTCTGTTGCCAAAACCCTCTCTCTACCTCTCTTTTTCCCACTCCCTGCTCTCTTTCCTCTCAATTTCTCTCTCTCTCTATTTTTCCCACTCCCTGCTCTCTTTCCTCTCAATTTCTCTCTCTCTCTATTTTTCCCACTCCCTTCTCTCTTTCCTCTCAATCCCCCACCCCCCTCTGTCTCTCTCCCACCCTCTCTCTCCATCTCCCTCCCTCTCTCTCCATCTCCCTCTCTCTCCATCTCTCTCTCTCTCTCTCTAGAACCGACGTGGTCCTTGCTGTGTCCTCTCCATTTAAAACCTGTTAAATGTTAATATCTTTTAACCCAGAAGTGAAATCTAGCGTAATTTGGTCAGGTGCGTGATTAACTTCTGTGTTCATACGTGTTAGAAATTGAGAGTTCTGGCAAAAACAAAGTCTCCCCCTCGCAAAAAGAAATTATAGCCAAAGCCCCCCAATTTTGTTATAATTTAATTGTTTCATCAAGGTAATTTGCTTATAGATCAGTTTCAGTTAAGCCAATTAGCTTCGCTGATATTTTTGGCAGAGAACCCCGCTTTCCAAGCTAGGGATGCGTTCAGTTCACTCAGTACATTGCGGAACGGTTTTTACTGAACAGCACGTTTCCCCCAAAATGCTTGTACGTTCTTGAACACACTTTGAGGTACCTTTGCTCCGTTTGGTGGGTGTGGCTGGAAGCAACGAGGGACGTATTTAAAGGGCAGCTGTGAATTTTAAACCCCTCCCTGTTTTTCAATCATTCAGTACAGCACCGTTTCCGTTTAATTGAACATATAGGGTTATGTATTTTCAACAAATTGTTTTCCTTATTGAACATGCTGGTTCCTCAGTACCCTAACAGCGCGCGCGCGCGTGTGTGTGTGTGTGTGTGTGCGTGCGTTTGTTCAGAGCAGATTGAAGGTCCAATCATCCTCTACATTTATTGGCTAATCATCATGGCATCCTCGCCTCAGAGAAACCTCTGTATTCTACTGCAGACACACCCTTCACTAATGTCAATGTCTGGGACTACGTGTGAATACGTGTGTGTGTTTACGTGTTTGTGTGTGGACGTGTTTAACTATTCTTGTGGGGACCAGAAGTCCCTACAAGAATAGTAAATGAACAAAAATTTGAACAACTGGAGAATTAGTCCCCACAAGGCCAAATGCTATTTCTAGGGGGTTTAGGGTTAAGGTTAGAATTAGTGTTAGAATTAGGTTCAGGAGCTAGGGTTAGGTTTAGTGTTAGGGTTAGGAGCCAGGGTTAGGTTTTTGGGTTAGGGTTAAGGTTAGGGTTAGGTCAAGGGTAAGAGTACGGGTTACGGTTAAGGTTAGGTTTAGGGTTAGGGGTTAGGGAAAATAGGATTTTAAATGGGACTGAATTGTGTGTCCCCACAAGGTTATCTGTACAAGACTGTGTGTGTTTACATGTGTATAAATCACATTTTATTTGTCACATGCTTGGTAAACAACAGGTGTAGACTACCAGTGAAATGCTTACTTACGTGTCCTTCCAGCCAGGCAGACAAGTCGATATTGTTAAGGTAAACAGTAAAAAGTACCGGACCCAGAATCGACCCCTGCGGAACACCGGACCCAGAATCGACCCCTGCGGAACACCTGACCCAGAATCGACCCCTGCGGAACACCTTTCGTAATATGCAGGAAATCTGATTTCATCACCATCAGTAGATACACATTGAGTTCTAACTGTCAAGTCATTTTTAAACCAGTTACCTGCAGCCTGGTCTAGTCCAATTGAGGAAAGCCTCTGAATTAGCAGTGAGTGATCAACAGTATTGAATGCCTTTGACAGGTCAATGAAGAGGGCAGCACAATGTTGCCTTTTATCCATACAGTGAACCACATCATTTATAACTAGGGAAGCAGCAGCGATAGTGACCTGGTCTAAAAGAAAGATCATGACTCAAGGATTCAACATTTTCTCAAGTAAGTTGAGAAATATGTGGTCCTCTGTAGCTCAGCTGGTAGAGCACGGCGCTTGTAACGCCAAGATAGTGGGTTCGATCCCCGGGACCACCCATACACAAAAATGTATGCACGCATGACTGTAAGTCGCTTTGGATAAAAGCGTCTGCTAAATGGCATATTATTATTATTATTATTATAAATAGGGAGATTTAGGTCACACGGGTCGCCTTCCAAAAACTTGGGGATTGTACCAGATATTTTTTTTTTAGCACATCACAGATAGTAAATTGTTGAAATGAAAACAAAGATTGACTAGAAGTTGACGGGTCGACCGTTGAGTCAGCTAGAGGCTGGCAGAGGGAAGAGCAGTCGATTGACTGACCAGGTCAATTAAACCACAGTTTCTCTCAAATAAAAAGCCTGCAGAGATATAAAATGATTATTAAATCAAATCAAATGTTATTGGTCACATACACATATTTAGTAGATGTTATTGCTTGTTTTCTATCTATTTGTCTATCTATCTATCTATCTATCTATCTATCTATCTATCTATCTATCTATCTATCTATCTATCTATCTATCTATCTATCTATCTATCTATCTATCTATCTATCTATCTATCTATCTATCTATCTATCTATCTATCTATCTATCTATCTATCTATCTATCTATCTATCTATCTATCTATCTATCTATCTATCTATCTATCTATCTATCTATCTATCTATCTATCTATCTATCTATCTATCTATCTATCTATCTATATCTATCTATCTATCTATCTATCTATCTGATGTGATGGGATATATAGACATTATGGACAGTATATGGATAGAATATGTAGTATATCTGAAGAATACGTAGGATAGAACAGTATATGTACAGCAATAGTTAAATAGGATAGCCTTGACTAGAATACAGTATATACATATGAAGTGGGTAAAACAGTATGTAAACATTATTAAAGTGACCAGTGATTCCATTATTAAAGTGACCAGTGTTCCATTATTAAAGTGACCAGTATTCATATAGATAGGGCAGCAGCCACTATGGTGCATGGTAGAGTAGCCGTCTAGTGACAGTGACTAAAGAGCAGGGTACTGGGCGGGGGCCGGCTAGTGGTGATTATTTAACAGTCTGACGGCCTTGAGATAGGAGCTGTTTTTCAGTCTCTCGGTCCCAGTTTTGATGCACCTGTACTGACCTCGCCTTTTGGATGGTAATGGGGTGAACATGCCGTGGCTCGGGTGGCTGAGTTCCTTGATGATCTTCTTGGCCTTCCTGTAACACCGGATGCTGTAGATCTACTTGAGGGCAAGCAGCGTTGATCAGACCGCACCACCCTCTGGAGAGCCCTGCAATTGCCCTACCAGGCAGTGATATAGCCCGACAGGATGTTCTCAATGGTGCACCTGTAAAGGTTTTGAGGGTCTTAGGAGCCAAGACAACTTTCTTCAGCCTCCTGATGTTGAAGAGGCACTGTTGCGCCTTCTTCGCCCCACTGTTTGTGTAGATGGACGCAGATGAACTTGAAGCTTTTCACCTTCTCCACTGCGGCCCTGTCGTCTGCTGTCTCATGAAGTCCACGATCAGCTCTCGGTAATCTTGAGAAAATGTGTTGTACCAGATTTAGCCAACAGCTAATTTCCCCAGGCAAGTGAACATACAGTATATAGTATCTTCAGAATGTATTGGTAACCCTTGACCCATTCCACATTCTGTTGTTCCAGCCTGAATTCAAAATGGATGAAATAGATTTTTGTCACCCATCTACACATAATGACAGAATTATTTTTATTTTTTTATCTCATTACATAAGTATTCACACCCTATGAGTCAATACATGTTAGAATCACCTTTGGCGGTGATTACAGCTGTGAGTCTTTCTGGGTAAGTCTCTAAGCACTTTACACACATGGGTTGTAATGTATTTGCACATGATTCTTGAAAAGATTATTCAAGCTCTGTCAAGTTGGTTGTTGATCATTGCTTTTTCAAGCTGATTTAAGTCAAAACTATAACTAAGCTACTCAGGAATATTCAATGTCGTTTTGGTAAGCAACTCCAGTGTATTTTTGGCCTTGTGTTTTAGGTTATTGTCCTGTTGAAAGGTGCATTTTTCTCCCAGTGTCTTTTGGAAAGCAGACTGAACCAGGTTTTCCTCTAGGATTTTGATTGTGCTTAGCGCCAATGCATTTATTTTTATCCTAAAGAAACTCCCTTGTCCTTGCTGATGACAAGCATACCCATAACATGATGCAGCCTCCACCATGCTTGAAAATATGAAGAGTGGTACTCAGTGTTGTATTGGATTTGCCCCAAACATAACACTTCGTATTCAGGACATAAAGTTAATTTCTTAGCAATAGTTTTTGCAGTTTTACTTTAGTGCCTTACTGCAAACAGGATGCATGTTTTGGAATATTTGTATTCTGTACAGGCTTCCTTCTTTTCACTCTGTCATTTAGGTAAGTATTGTGGAGTAACTACAATGTTGTTGATCCATCCTCAGTTTTCTCTTATCACAGCTATCAAACTCTGTAACTGTTTTCAAGTCACCTCATGGTGAAATCCCTGAGCGGTTTCCTTCCTCTCCGGCAACTGAGTTAGCAAGGACGCCTGTATCTTCAGTGAATGGGTGTATTGATACACCATCCAAAGTGTAATCAATAACTTCACCATGCTCAAAGGGATATTCAATGTCTGTTTTTGTTTGTTTTTTTACCCATCTTACAATAGGTGGCCTTCTTTGCAAGGCATTGGAAAACCTCCCTGGTCTTTGTGGTTGAAGCTGTGTTTGAATTCACTGCTCGACTGAGGAACTATACAGATTATTGTATGTGTGGGGTACAGAGATGAGGTTGTCATTCAATAATAGTGTATTGTGTACACTATTATTGTACACAGTGAGTCCATGTAACTTTTTATGTGACTTAAGCAAATGTTTACAAATGTGGTCCTCTGTAGCTCAATTGGTAGAGCATGGCGCTTGTAACGCCAGGGTAGTGGGTTCGATCCCCGGGACCACCCATACACAAAAATGTATGCACGCATGACTGTAAGTCGCTTTGGATAAAAGCGTCTGCTAAATGGCATATTATTATTATTATTTACCCCTGAACTTATTTATGCTTTTCCATAACATAGGGTTCGAATACTTATTGACTCAAGACATTTCAGCTTTTCATTTTTAAATAATGGTTATAACATTACAAAAAACATAATTCCACTTTGACATTATGGGTTATTGTGTGTAGGCCAGTGACACAAAATTGTAATTTTATCCATTTTAAATTTAGGCTGTAAAACAAGAAAATGTGTCACTTTCGTTATATAAAGGATTGGACCAAGGTTCAGCGTGGTATGCGTACATAGTCATTATATTTATTTAGTTTATTATATAAACGCCGACAAAATAACAAAATCCAACAGAACGTGAAGTTCTAAAGGCTAAACATCCAACAAGCCAAACTGAAACAAGATCCCACAACTAAGGTAGGCAAACAGGCTGCCTAAGTATGATCCCCAATCAGAGACAACGATAGACAGCTGCCTCTGATTGGGAACCACACCCGGCCAACATTGATAAACACATTCTAGAATTTCACATAGATATTCACATTCTAGATAATACCCATATATATTCACACCCAAACTAACTAGATATCTCTACGTCAGGGCGTGACAAAATGTGGAAAAAGTAAAGGGGTGTGAATACTTTCTGAAAACACACACACTCATGTTGACAACACACACACACACAATATTAGGCTATTATTAACTGGCATAATGTATAATGTGTCATTAACCAAGGTAGGCTATTATTTTGATCGTGATTCATTAGGATCCCCATTAGCTGACGCCAATGGCGACAGCTAATCTTGCTGGGGTGCGACACATTACAAAAAAATAAATTACAGACAAAATACTTTACAATTGACATACATTTAAAAACATTAACATGTAGTGTGTGTGTGTGTGTGTGTGTGTGTGTGTGTATTTATCAGTTACATACACACAACAAATAGATCACATGGGGGAGAGGTGCCATGAGGTGTTGCTTTTTTGTTTTTTTGCTGTTCACTTGCGCTAAGTAAGATGGAACATATATGGCTCTGTATAAAACTGTACGTTTCCTTGAATTTGTTCTGGACCTGGGCACTGTGAAAATGTCTGGTGGGGTAAGTGTGTGTGTCAGAGTTGTGTAAACAATTTAGAATTTCCAACACATTAATGTTTCTTATAAAAACAAGAAGTGACGCAGTCAGTCTCTCCTCAACTCTTAGCCAAGAGAGACTGGCATGCATAGTATTAATATTAGCCATTTGATTACAATGAAGAGCAAGATGTGTCACTCTGTTCTGGACCAGCTGCAGCTTAACTAGGTCTTTCCTTGCAGCACTCGACCATATGACTGGACAACTAATCAACATAAGATAAAACTAAGCTAGAGCTCTTTCAGAGGAACTCTAGAGCTCTTTCAGAGTGACCATCGGGTTCTTGGTCACTTCCCTGACCAAGGCCCTTCTCTCCCGATTGCTCAGTTTGGCCGGACGGCCAGCTCTAGGAAGAGTCTTGGTGGTTTCAAATTTGTTCCATTTAAGAATGTTGGAGGCCACGGTGTTCTTGGGGACCTTCAATGCTGCAGAAATGTTTTGGTACCCTTCCCCAGATCTGTGCCTCGACACAATCCTGTCTCGGAGTTCTATCGACAATTCCTTCGACCTCTTGGCTTGGTTTTTTCTCTGACATGCACTGTCAACTGTGGGACCTTATATAGACAGGTGTGTGCCTTTCCAAATCACGTCCAATCAATTGAATTTACCACAGGTGGACTCCAATCAAGTTGTAGAAACATCTCAAGGATGATCAATGGAAACAGGATGCACCTGAGCTCAATTTCGAGTCTCACAGCAAAGGGTCTGAATACTTTTTTTTCCTCCATAAATTTGCAAAAATATCTAGAAAACAGTTTTCACTTTGTAATTATGGGGTATTGTGTGTAGATTGACGAGGGGAAAAAATAATTTCATGCATTTTTTAAATAAGGCTGCAACTTAACAAAATGTGGAAAAAGGGAAGGGGTCTGAATACTTTTTGAATGCACTGTATGTTTTCTCAACAACAGGTTATGGTCAATAATATCAAAGGCTGCACTGAAATCTAACAGTACATCTCCCACAATTTATTTCAATCAGTCATTTGTGTCAGTGCAGTACATGTTATCTGCCCTTCTCTATAAGCATGCTGAAAGTCTGTTGTTAATTTGTTTACAGAGAAGTAGCATTGTATTTGGTCAAACACCATTTTTTCCATCAGTTTGCTAAGAGCTGGCAGCAAGCTGATAGGTCTGCTGGTAGAACCAGTAAAGGCTTTATCACTCTTTGGTAGCAGAATTACTTTGGCTTCCCTCCAGGCCTGAGGACAAAGACTTTCCTCTAGGCTCAGATTAAAGATATGACAGATAGGAGTGGCTATAGAGTCAGCTACCATCCTCAGTAGCTTTCCATCTGAGTTGTCAATGCCAGGAGGATGGAGAGGGATAAGGAGGGATGGAGAGGGATGGAGAGGGATAAAGAGGGATGGAGAGGGATAAAGAGGGATAAAGATGATGGAGATGGATAAAGAGGGTGGAGAGGGAATGGAGAGGGATGAAGGATAAAGAGGGATGGAGAGGGATGTAGAGGGATAGAATGGAGGGGATGGAGAGGGATGGGCTTCGATGATCTTGCTTCTGGAGCGGGCTTATCTGCTGGCTTTCCGGATTGCTCGGTTCTTTTCTTGCTTTCTCTTTGGTCCCTCTGGGTGCTCTTTCTCGAGGTCTCCCGTTCTTCTCGCTGGCTTGATCCTATTTCTGGCGGTGCTTCGCCCTATGGGCTTTCTGGAGAGGGATTTCTCCCGGTCGTCTGGACGCTCCTGCTATGGCTCTGCGGGCTTCGGCATCGGGCTGGCTGGCTGGACTGCGTGGAGAGGCGTGCTGCTCGGTGGCGAGGTCCCTCGGGGTTGCGGGTCGCTGGAGTGTCGGGCGGGCTGCGAGGCTGGGCGGGATCCCCGGCTGCGCGGGCTTGCCGGCTCAGGTGGGCGGGCTCCGCGGGCTGGCGCGGGCTGGCGCGGCTCCGCGGCTCCGCGGTCCCCGGGCTCCCGCGGGCTCCGCGGCTCTCTCGGGCTGGCGGCTTCGCGGGCTGCGCAGGGCTGCGCGGGCTACCGCGTCTTCTGCTGGCGCGGGCTCTCGGGCCTGGGCTCCCGCGGCTGCGCTGCTTCCCGCGGGCTGGCGCGGGCTGGCGCGGCTCCCGCGGCTGGCGCGGCTCCCGCGGGCTGGCGCGGCTGCGCTGGCTCCCGCGGGCTGGCGCGGGCTGGCTCGGGCTGGCTCGGCTCCCGGTCCCGCGGCTCCCCGCGGCTGGCGCGGGCTCCCGGGCTGCGGGCTCCCGCGGGCTCCCGCGGCTCTCCTCGGCTCCCGCGGGCTCCCGCGGGCTCCCGCTGCCGCGGGCTCCCGCGGGCTGGCGCGGGCTCGCGCGGGCTCCGCTGGCTCGCGCGGGCTCGCGCGGGCTCCCGCGTGCTGCGCGGCTCCCCGCGGCTGGCGCGGGCTGGCGCGGGCTCCCGCGGGCTGGCGCCGGCTCCCGCGGCTGGCGCGGCTCCCGCGGGCTGGCGCGGGCGGCGCGGGCTCGCGCGGGCTCCCGCGGGCTCCCGCGGGCTCCCGCTGGCTGGCGCGGGCTCCCGCGGGTGGCGCGGGCTCCCGGGCTGGCGCGGGCTGCCGCGGCTGCGGGCTGCGCGGGCTCCGCGGGCTGCCTCGGGCTGCGCGGGCTGCGGCGGTCGCGGGCTCCCGCGGGCTCGCGCGGGCTTCCGCGGGCTCCCCGCGGCTCTGGCGGCGCTGGCTGGCGCGGGCTCCCGGCTTGCGCTGCTCCGCGGGCTCGCGGCTCCCGCGGGCTGGCGCGGCTGGCGCGCTCCCGCGGGCTGGCGCGGGCTGGCGCGGGCTGCGCGCTGCGCGGGCTGGCGCGGGCTCCCTCGGGCTGCGCGGCTGGCGCGGGCTTGCGCGCGGCTCCCGCGGGCTGGCGCGGCTGGCGCGGGCTGCCGCTGCGCGGGCTCCCGCGGGCTCCCGGGCTGGCGCGGGCTCCCGCGGCTGCGCGGGCTGGGCGCTGGCTCCCTCGGGCTGGCGCGGGCTGGCGCGGGCTGGGCGGCTCCCGCGGTGCGCGGGCTGGCGCGGGCTGCGCGGGCTTGGCGCGGGCTCCCCGGCTGGCGCGGGCTGGCGCGGGCTGCGCGGGCTGGCGCGGCTCGCGCGGGCTCCGCGGGCTGGCGCGGCTCCGCGGGCTGGCGCGGCTCCCGCGGGCTGGCGCGGGCTAGCGCGGCTCCCGCGGCTCCCGCGGGCTCCCGCGGGCTGGCGCGGCTGGCGCGGGCTCCCGCGGGCTCCCGCGGGCTCCCGCGGGCTGGCGCGGCTCCCGCGGCTGGCGCGGCTGGCGCGGGCTGGCGCGGCTGGCGCGGGCTGGCGCGGTCTCCCGCGGGCTGGCGCGGGCTCCCGCGGCTGGCGCGGGCTGGCGCGGGCTCCCCTGGCTGCCGCTCCGCGGCTGGCGCGGGCTCCCGCTGGCGCGGGCTGCTGCGTGGCTGGCGCGGGCTGGCTCGGGCTGCGCGGGCTGGCGGGCTGGCCGCGGGCTCCCGCGGCTGGCGCGGCTCCCGCGGCTCCGCGGGCTGGCGCGGGCTGGCGCGGGCTGGCGCGGCTGGCGCGGGCTGGCCGGGCTGGCGCGGCTGGGCGGGCTGGCGCGGCTCCCGCGGGCTGGCGCGGGCTCCCGCGGGCTGGCGCGGGCTGGCGCGGCTCCCGCGGGCTCGCGCGGGCCCCGCGGGCTGGCGCGGGCTCCCGCGGGCTGGCGCGGGCTGGCGCGGGCTCCCGCGGGCTCCGCGGGCTCCGCGGGCTGGCGCGGGCTGGCGCGGGCTCCCGCGGCTCCGCGGGCTCCCGCGGGCTGCGCGGGCTCCCGCGGGCTGGCGCGGCTGGCGCGGCTCCCGCGGCTGGCGGATAAAGAAGGGATAGAAGGGATAAGGAGGATGAGTTGCCAAGGAGGTTTGCATTATTATGATAAACATATGTTTCCCCATCTCTCCTACACTAACTTTACAAGATTCAAACTTGCAATGCTTTTCTTTCATTATTAGTTTTTTCTTATGCATGAGTACGATGGCGCACTGTTTGTTGTTGGCATTTCCTGGCTAAGTTTGACCACCTTGCCAATGAAGTAATCATAAAAATAATTGGCAACATCAAATGGTTTTGTGATGAATAAGCCATCTGTTTCGATGAAAGATGAAGCTGAATTTCATTTAAATTGCTACAAAGTTTTTTTTTCCCATCATTCTTTATATCATTGATATTGGCTTCATAATACAGTTTCTTCTTCTTTTTGTTGAGTTTAGTCACATAATTTCTCAATTTGCAGTAAGTCAACCAGTCAGATGTGCAGCCAGACTTATTAGCCAATCCTTTTGCCCCGTCTCTTTCAACCAGACAGTTTTTCAATTCCTCGTCAATCCATGGAGCCTTAACAGTTCTAACAGTCAGTTTCTTAACCTCTACGGGATCGGTGTCCCGTATACGGGACGGTTTAGCTAACGTGCGCTAATGTGATTAGCATGACTGTTGTAAGTAACAGCAAACTTTCCAGGACATAGACGTGTCTTATATGGGCAGAAAGCTTAAATTCTTGTTAATCTAACTGCACTGTCCAATTTACAGTAGCTATTACAGTGAAAAGATACCATGCTATTGTTTGAGGAGAGTGCACAACAACAAAACACTTCTCACGGCAACTGGTTTGATACATTCACCTCTGAAGGTAAATAAGTACGACCCTGCCTTACACAGGAAGCGGCACAGGTCCTAATCCAGGCACTTGTCATCTTCCGTCTGGATTACTGCAACTCGCTGTTGGCTGGCCTCCCTGCCTGTGCCATTAAACCCCTACAACTCATCCAGAATGCCGCAGCCCGTCTGGTGTTCAACCTTCCCAAGTTCTCTCACGTCTCCCCCCTCCTCCGCACACTCCACTGGCTTCCAGTTGAAGCTCGCATCCGTTACAAGACCATGGTGCTTGCCTATGGAGCAGTGAGGGGAACGGCACCTCTGTACCTTCGGGCTCTGATCAGTCCCTACACCCAAACGAGGGCATTGCGTTCATCCACCTCTGGTCTGCTGGCTCCCCTTCCTCTGCGGAAGCATAGTTCCCGCTCAGCCCAGTCAAAACTGTTCGCTGCTCTGGCACCCCAATGGTGGAACAAGCTCCCTCACGACGCCAGGACAGCGGAGTCACTCACCACCTTCCGGAGACATTTGAAACCCCACCTCTTTAAGGAATACCTGGAATAGTATAAAGTAATCCTTCTCCCCCCCCCCCCCCCCCCCCCCCATAAAAATAAAAATAAAAGTGGTTGTCCCACTGGCTATCATAAGTTGAATGCACCAATTTGTAAGTCGCTCTGGATCAGACGTTTTTGCTAAATGCTTGTGCTTCTAGTTCCAACAGTGCAGTAATATCTAGCAGTTCCACGACAAATATCTAATACACGCAAATCTAAGTAAAGGAATGTAATAGGAATATATAAATATATGGATGAGCAATGTCATTATCAGAGTGGCATAGGCTAAGATGCAATAGATAGTATAGAATACAGTAAATACATATGAGATGGGTAATGCAAGATATGTCAACATTATTAAAGTGGCATTATTAAAGTGACTAGTGTTCCATTTATTAAAGTGGCCAGTGATTTTCAAGTCTGTATGTAGGCAGCAGCCTCTCTGTGCTAGTGATAGCCCCCCCCCCCCCCCCCCCCCCCTTACTCCAAACCCCCCCCCCCCCCCCCCCCCCCCCTCCCAAAAATAAATAAAAAAATAAATAATAATAATACATTGTAAAGTGGTTATCCCACTGGCTATAAGGTGAATGCACCTATTTGTAAGTCGCTCTGGATAAGAGCGTCTGCTAAATGACGTACATGTAAAATGTAAATGTATAAAGCACCTCCTCCACGACAGCTGAAACAGAGCAGTACCTAGCCAACGACGGCTGGCGGGATATACGCTACATCGGCAGGATAGAACGGCTGACTCCGGTAAGACAAGGGGTGGAGGTCTGTGTATATTTGTTAACAACAGCTGGTGCATAAAATCTAATACTAAGGAAGTCCCAAGGTTTTGCTCGCCTGAGGTAGAGTATCTCATGATAATCTGTATTACACACTATTTACCAAGAGAGTTTTCTTCTATATTTTTCGAAGCTGTCTATTTACCACCACAAACCGATGCTGGCACTAAGATTGCACTCAATGAGCTGTATAAGGCCATAAGTAAACAGGAAAACGCTCATCCAGAGGCAGCGCTCCTAGTGGCCGGGGACTTTAATGCAGGGAAACTTAAATCCGTTCTACCTCATTTCTACCAGCATGTTAAATGTGCAACCAGAGGAAAAAAAACTCTAGACCACCTTTACTCCACACACAGAGAATCGTGGACTACAGGAAAATTAGGGCCGAACACGAACCCATTCACATCGACGGGGCTGTAGTGGAGTGGGTCGAGAGTTTTAAGTTCCTTTGTGTCCACATCACCAACAAACTATCATGGTCCAAACACACCAAGAAAGTTGTGAAGAGGGCACGACAACGCTGTTTCCCCCTCAGGAGACTGAAAAGATTTGGCATGGGTCCCTAGATCCTCAAAAGGTTCTACAGCTGCACCATCGAGAGCATCCTGACCGGTTGCATCACTGCCTGGTATGGCAACTGCTCGGCCTCCGACCGCAAGGTACTACAGAAGGTAGTGCGTACGGCCCAGTACATCACTGGGGCCAAGCTTCCTGCCATCCAGGACCTCTATACCAGGTGGTGTCAGATGAGGGCCCAAAAAATTGTCAACGTTTCCAGTCACCCTAGTCATAGACTGTTCTCTCTGCTACCGCACGGCAAGCGGTACTGGAGCGGCAAGTCTAGGTCCAAAAGGCTCCTGAACAGCTTCTACCCCCAAGCCATAAGACTCCTGAACATCTAATCAAATGGCCACCCGGACTATTTGTGTGTGTGTCTGTGTGTGTCTGTGTGTCTGTGTGTGTGTGTGTGTGTGTGTGTGTGTCTGTGCCTGTGTCTGTGTGTCTGTGCCTCTGTGTGTGTGTGTGTGTGTGTGTGTGTGTGTGTGCCTGTGTCTGTATCTGTGTGTGTGTGTGTGTGTTTTGTGTGTTTGTGTGTGTGTGTGTGTGTGTGTGTGTGTGTGTGTGTGTGTGTGTGTGTCTGTGCCTGTGTGTGTGTGTGTGTGTCTGTGTCTGTGTCTGTGTCTGTGTCTGTGTCTGTGTCTGTGTCTGTGTGTGTGTGTGTGTGTGTGTGTGTGTGTGTGTGTGTGTGTGTGTGTGTGTGTGTGTGTGTGCTGCTGCTCTGTGCCACAACATGGTCATCTACTAAAACAACTTCAGCACACCGGTTGTAACTGCCGTCGTTAATGCAGTAAAGGTCTGATGATGTTTTGGACACTTTTGGCACAGCTGTGCCTTGTCGCTAAAATCTTCTTTCAGACCAGCAATGGAACATTCATGACCCGTCCCCCGTCCCCAGTTCACCTGGACGGATTTCTCTGAGTATGAACATTGACTGTGTGAAACCATGGAAACGGTACAATCAGACTATTTCCTAGTGACATGTAATTTCACCCTTGAGGAGGTAGATCATGTTTTTACTTCTCTACCAAACAACAAGGCAAGTGGATCAGATGGTATTTATGAGTCCACAAGGCCCCCCAGTCCTCCCAGGCCCTCATGCATATCATCAACGCCTGTCTGATTAATGGGAAAGGTACCTGATTCACAGAAGGATGCCCCCAAAATACAATTTTCCAAATGATCTGTCTATATGGAGAGACATCTGCCCTCTGTCTTTAATGTGTTCATTAAATGCTTGCTTACCATGGATATTATATTATTATATATATAAACAGACAGGGTATAAATGAGCATGTTTTCTGCCTAAAAACTGGAATTGATGACTTCAAGCATGAATCCACAAACTCTGTGTTTTCTGGACTTGTCTTTGGTACTTTATCAAAGAGTATAATGATCAATGCACTTGAGGAAATACAACTGCCTCAGCCTTATGTGGACATTATAGCCTTATGTGGACATTATATCTGATGAGGAAATACAACTGCCTCAGCCTTATGTGGACATTATATCTGATGAGGAAATACAACTGCCTCAGCCTTATGTGGACATTATATCTGATGAGGAAATACAACTGCCTCAGCCTTATGTGGACATTATATCTGATGAGGAAATAAAACTGCCTCAGCCTTATGTGGACATTATATCTGATGAGGAAATACAACTGCCTCAGCCTTATGTGGACATTATATCTGATGAGGAAATACAACTGCCTCAGCCTTATGTGGACATTATATCTGATGAGGAAATACAACTGCCTCAGCCTTATGTGGACATTATATCTGATGAGGAAATACAACTGCCTCAGCCTTATGTGGACATTATATCTGATGAGGAAATACAACTGCCTCAGCCTTATGTGGACATTATATCTGATGAGGAAATACAACTGCCTCAGCCTTATGTGGACATTATATCTGATGAGGAAATAAAACTGCCTCAGCCTTATGTGGACATTATATCTGATGAGGAAATACAACTGCCTCAGCCTTATGTGGACATTATATCTGATGAGGAAATACAACTGCCTCAGCCTTATGTGGACATTATATCTGATGAGGAAATACAACTGCCTCAGCCTTATGTGGACATTATATCTGATGAGGAAATACAACTGCCTCAGCCTTATGTGGACATTATATCTGATGAGGAAATACAACTGCCTCAGCCTTATGTGGGCATTATATCTGATGAGGAAATACAACTGCCTCAGCCTTATGTGGACATTATATCTGATGAGGAAATACAACTGCCTCAGCCTTATGTGGACATTATATCTGATGAGGAAATAAAACTGCCTCAGCCTTATGTGGACATTATATCTGATGAGGAAATACAACTGCCTCAGCCTTATGTGGACATTATATCTGATGAGGAAATACAACTGCCTCAGGCTTATGTGGACATTATATCTGATGAGGAAATACAACTGCCTCAGCCTTATGTGGACATTATATCTGATGAGGAAATACAACTGCCTCAGCCTTATGTGGACATTATATCTGATGAGGAAATACAACTGCCTCAGCCTTATGTGGACATTATATCTGATGAGGAAATACAACTGCCTCAGCCTTATGTGGACATTATATCTGATGAGGAAATACAACTGCCTCAGCCTTATGTGGACATTATATCTGATGAGGAAATACAACTGCCTCAGCCTTATGTGGACATTATATCTGATGAGGAAATACAACTGCCTCAGCCTTATGTGGACATTATATCTGATGAGGAAATACAACTGCCTCAGCCTTATGTGGACATTATATCTGATGAGGAAATACAACTGCCTCAGCCTTATGTGGACATTATATCTGATGAGGAAATACAACTGCCTCAGCCTTATGTGGACATTAGATCTGATGAGGAAATACAACTGCCTCAGCCTTATGTGGACATTAGATCTGATGAGGAAATACAACTGCCTCAGCCTTATGTGGACATTAGATCTGATGAGGAAATACAACTGCCTCAGCCTTATGTGGACATTATATCTGATGAGGAAATACAACTGCCTCAGCCTTATGTGGACATTATATCTGATGAGGAAATACAACTGCCTCAGCCTTATGTGGACATTATATCTGATGAGGAAATACAACTGCCTCAGCCTTATGTGGACATTATATCTGATGAGGAAATACAACTGCCTCAGCCTTATGTGGACATTAGATCTGATGAGGAAATACAACTGCCTCAGCCTTATGTGGACATTAGATCTGATGAGGAAATACAACTGCCTCAGCCTTATGTGGACATTAGATCTGATGAGGAAATACAACTGCCTCAGCCTTATGTGGACATTATATCTGATGAGGAAATACAACTGCCTCAGCCTTATGTGGACATTAGATCTGATGAGGAAATACAACTGCCTCAGCCTTATGTGGACATTATATCTGATGAGGAAATACAACTGCCTCAGCCTTATGTGGACATTATATCTGATGAGGAAATAAAACTGCCTCAGCCTTATGTGGACATTATATCTGATGTGTGCAAAGTTATTTGTGGGAAGCAGCTGACTGAGCCAATCCCACTCAGGGTTGGCAAAAAAAAACTTTCTGCCCATGGAGTGCTGTTAACTTCATCCTAGCCATCAACCAGTGTCTGAAATGGCTATGCCAGCGTACCCCAGCCCATGTGGGGTCACCGCGCCCAGTACAGGGGTATGTATGGTGAAGACATGATCTCTCATACAGATTACTTTTTGAAATGCAGTCCACTCCATATCAGCTAAACATTCGCATTAGCAAAATAAGAATACAACAACTCCCAACACAACACTCACTGTTCTTCTGTCACGGATTCCGCCGAGGCTGCCCCTCCTCCTTGCTGCGGCGTTCGTCGTCACCGGAATACTACTGGCAGGCTGCGGCGATCCGAATACTAGCTGCTGCCGATCTATGTTCTCTGTTTCTATGTTGCACCTGTTGTCTGATTGTCACACACCTGTTTCCCAATTTTGTGTAATCCTATTTAACCCAGGTGCTCCCAATGTGTCTTGTGCGTGGTTGTTTTTCGTTTCGTGTGTCGTTAGGTGTTAGTTCCTTCTTGCTGTGTTGTTTGTTTGGTGCCAAATTAGTGCCAAAACATATTAGACACCGGCAAATGTAGTTTTGATTCACAGAAGAAAATTCACCAGTCGCAAGTTTAGTAAATTAGTTCTCACATTGAAATGCATGCTTGCAAATCTTATTGAAATTGTTCACATACACTGCATGACCAAAATTATGTGGACACCTGCTCGTCGAACATCTCATTCTAAAATCATGGGCATTAATATGGAGTTGGTCCCCCCCCTTTGCTGCTATAACAGCCTCCACTCTTCTGGGAAGGCTTTCCACTAGATGTTGGAACATTGCTGCGGGGAATTGCTTCCATTCAGGCACCATTCAGGCACAAGAGCATTAGTGAGGTTGAGCACTGATGTTGGGTGATTAGGCCTGGCTCGCAGTTGGTGTTCCAATTCATCCCAAAGGTGTTCGATGGGGTTAAGGTCAGGGCTCTGTGCAGGCCAGTCAAGTTCTTCCACACCGATCTCGACAAACCATTTCTTTATGGATCTCGCTTTGTGCATGGGGGCTTTGTCATGCATGAACAGGAAAAGGCCTTCCCCAAACTGTTGCAACAAAGTTGGAAGCACAGAATCTTCTAGAATGTCATTGTATGATGTAGCGTTAAGATTTCCCTCCACTGGAACTAAGGGGCATAACCCGAACCATGAAAAACAGCCCCATACCTGTCATGAATCCCGCTTCCTGAGTCGGTTTCTGTCTGAGTTGCCTGTTTTTGTCCTGGAGTTGTTTTTTCCTGAGTTTCCTGAGCGCACCCTGTCTGGTTGCCGGGCGACAAAGTAAGGCGGGAGATCTCTCCATTACCCGCACCTGCAGCTATCTGCCCACCTGGTTCTGATCATCACCTCTCCACTTCATAAGCTCTGACCTGACATCCATTCCCTGCCGGATCGTTCGCCATGAGCAGTATGTGGTGCCTGCGTGTCAGCCTCAGATTACTAAGAGTTAGTTTTGCTGTTCTGTTACTTTTTGCTTGCTGTGAACTCACCTTCGTTTCCTCTGTCTACAGTTACTCTTCCGGAACATTCACTCCACCGCTGCCTGGTCGTCTGTGGCTTCAGAGACATCATTAGTCCCCTGTAGCTCAGTTGGTAGAGCATGGCGCTTGCAACGCCAGTGTTGTGGGTTCGTTTCCCACGGGGGGCCAGTATGAAAATGTATGCACTCACTAACTGTAAGTCGCTCTGGATAAGAGCGTCTGCTAAATTACTAAAATGTAAAAAAAAAAAAATATTTGGATCTGCCCATTCACTCCCACCAACTCACCTCCACTGCCAGCTCCGTCACCTGGATTCTCCTGCTTCCACATTTAAGTCTTTAAATAAATGCTCACCTTCATTCAACTCACCTTGTCCTGATCTGCTTCTGGGTTCTGCTTTAGAGAATCGTGACAGAACGATCCGGCCAAGGTTGAACCCAGCGGACCTGGACTCCGTTCGCCATGCCATTACCCATCAAGGAAAGATGTTGGGACAACACAGCACGGCGCTACAGGAGATAGCGTTTTCAGTTCTGAACTTTTCTGCCAGTCTGACGAGTATCCAGGCTCAGCTCAGTTTGCCGGCGGAGAATCCACCACCTGAATTCACCCCTCTCGCCTGCCGCTTCTGGAGCTGTATCCTTCCGTGAGCCCAAGGTTCCGACACCAGAGAAATACGAAGGGGATTTGGGAAGATGCCGTTCATTTCTCATGCAGTGTGGATTAGTTTTTGACCTGCAGACCAACTCTTACGCCACAGACAAGGCTAGGATAGCTTTTGTAATTGAACTGCTGCGTGGAAGAGCTCTGGAGTGGGCTTCAGCCTCATGGGAACGACAGGACACCTGCATGGCATCATACCAGGAGTTCACGGCAGAGATGAGGAAGATTTTTGACCATCCAGTCCGAGGTAAGGACGCAGCTAATCGTCTGTTTTCTCTTCGACAAGGAGCTCGCAGTGTAGCAGACTTTGTTATTGAATTCAGGACATTGGCTGTGGAGAGTGGGTGGAATGAGGAGTCCCTACAAGCGGTTTTTTATCAGGGGTTGTCAGAGCAACTCAAGGATGAACTGATCTCTTATCCTGAGCCTAGCGACCTGGACAGTTTGGTAGCGTTATCTATTCGGGTGGATAACAGAATCTGAGAGAGAAGGAGGGAGAAGCGATGGGGGTCTTCCAATCACTCATCTACTCGGTTACCATTCAAGTCAGGAAATGGACCAGAACGAGCTGATCATTATTCACCACACGAGATTAGAGGAGGGGTCCTGCCTCCAGATCCTGAACCCAAGTGGGGCGGCACGGGTTAACCAAGGAGGAGCGCCAACGTAGACGTGAGACCAACCGCTGCCTCTACTGTGGTAACCCGGGACATTACATCTCCGCTTGTCCCCAGCGCCCGTTAAACTGCCCGGCTCGGTAAGTTTGGGAGGACTTTTAGCGAGCCAGTTTCAGCCTCTCAATAACCCTGTCAGACCCCGTTTTCCTGCAACCCTCATGAACAAGAATCAGATTTTGGAGATTAACGCTTTTATCGATTCAGGTGCCGATGGCAGCTTTATGCATGCCGACTTGGTGGAACAGCTGGGATTTCCAAGGAGCGATTACCGGAAGTCATTGAAGCTACCACTCTGAACGGCAGTAGTCTGGCACGTATCACTATGAGGACTGAACCTGTTAAATTGCTGCTGTCAGGTAATCATTCAGAGTTTATCTCCTTCTTCATTCTGCCATCTCCCCGTGCCCCCCTGGTTCTTGGATACCCCTGGCTGAGAGAACACAATCCCACGTTCGATTGGGTGACTGGCAAGGTAACTAATGTCATGCTAACTGCCTTAAGACTGCCTGTTCCCATTCTGTTCCCAGTCAGGTTATTGATTCTGCCCCCCCCCCAGATTTGTCCCTAGTTCCTGAAACATATCACGATTTGGGTGAAGTGTTCAGTAAGCAGAAGGCTCTGTCACTTCCTCCCCACCGACCATATGACTGTGCTATAAATCTGATCCCTGGAGCTGCCTATCCCAAGGGACGTTTATACAGTATCTCTCGGCCTGAACGTGAAGCCTTGGAGACCTACATAAAGGAGTCCCTAGCTGCTGGTCTCATTCGTCCATCGTCATCACCCCTGGGAGCAGGATTCTTTTTTGTGAGTAAGAAGGAAGGATCTTCGACCTTGTATTGATTATCGGGGTTTGAATGATATTACTGTCAAGAACAAGTATCCCCTGCCCTTGATGAGCTCTGCTTTCGACTCCTTTCAGGGTGCTACTGTTTTCACTAAGCTTGATTTACGCAATGCGTATCATCTGGTCCGGATCAGAGAGGGGGACGAGTGGTTGACTGGGTTCAATACACCTATGGGACATTTCGAGTATCAAGTGATGCCGTTTGGACTGACCAATGCTCCAGCAGTGTTCCAGAGTATCTTGAATGACGTTCTGAGAGATATGATCGGTCTTTTTGTGTTCGTTTACCTGGATGACATTCTCATTTTCTCTAAGGAGCTTTCCAGCCACATCCAGCGTGTCAAGCAGGTCCTGCAGCGATTATTGGAGAACCGCCTGTTTGTGAAGGCAGAGAAGTGTGATTTTCACGCCCACACTACATCCTTCCGCGGATACATCATCTCCAAGGGAGAGATTAAGATGGACCAAGAGAAGGTTAGGGCGGTTCTTGATTGGGCCCAGTCCGATACGAGATTGCAGCTCCAGAGGTTTCTGGGGTTTGCGAATTTCTATCGAAGATTTATCCGTGATTACAGCCGTGTGGCCGCTCCATTAACTGCCCTGACTTCTAGCACCCGAACCTTCTGTTGGAATCCTGAGGCAGACCGAGCATTCCTGGACTTGAAGAGCCGATTCACCAACGCCCCTATTTTCTCTCAACCTGAAACTTCCCGTCAGGTTGTTGTGGAAGTGAACGCGTCTGATGTGGGGGTTGGCGCCATCTTGTCCCAGCGAAGCTCCACTGACAGTAAGCTCCATCCCTGCGCCTTCTACTCTTGTCGTCTTTCGCCTGCTGAGATAAATTAAGATGTGGGTAACCGGGAGCTTCTCACTGTTAAACCCGGTCCCGGTAACGGTCCACCCGGGCAGTTGTTTGTGCCAGAGTCTGTCCGTTCTGCTGTCCTCCAGTGGTCCCACGCCAGCAAGATGGCTTGTCACCCTGGCGTGGCTCGGACTATGGCGTTACTACGCCGACGATTTTGGTGGCCTGCCATGGGAGAAGATACCCGGAGTTTTGTTGCTGCCTGTCCAGTTTATGCGCAGAATAAGAGTACCAATCGGCCCAGCTCTGGACTTCTTCAGCCCATACCTGTTCCTCGGCGACCATGGTCGCATCTGGCCCTGGACTTTGTCACTGGGTTGCCCTCTTCTGATGGGAACACTGTCATTCTGACTATCGTGGACAGATTCAGCAAGTTCGCCCACTTTGTGCCCATCTCCAAACTTCCCTCTGCCTCTGAGACGTCCAAGATCCTTGTTAGGGAGGTTTTCAGGGTTCACGGGTTGCCCAGTGACATAGTTTCCGACCGTGGCCCTCAGTTCACCTCTGCTGTCTGGAAATCCTTCTGTTTGGCCATTGGAGCTACAGTCAGTCTCACATCTGGATTTCACCCCCAATCTAATGGTCAGGCGGAGAGAGCCAACCAGAAGATGGAGTCCACGCTTCGTTGCCTTGTCTCCTCCAACCCCACCTCTTGGGTCTCTCAGTTGCCATGGGTCGAGTATGCCCATAATACCCTCCCTACATCTGCCACTGGGATGTCTCCCTTCCAGTGCCTTTACGGCTACCAACCTCCCTTGTTTCCTTCTCAGGAGAAGGATCTCTCGGTTCCCTCTGTCCCACATTCGCCGTTGTCACCGGACCGGGCATCGGGCCAGAAAGGCCCTCCTTAGAGTTTCTGACCGGTATCAGCTCCAGACTAATCGTCGCCGTATTTCAGCCCTCGCTTATGCCGTCGGAGATAAGGTCTGGTTGGCTACACGGGATCTTCCTCTGTGGACAGAGTCGAGGAAACTGTCACCGAAGTTCATTGGTCCGTTTGTGGTGGAGAAGGTCATTAATCCTGTTGTGGTTCGACTCAAATTGCCTAGGACGCTCAGAGTGCATCCCACCTTTCATGTCCTCCTTGTCCTCCTCCTCCTCGGATGATCTACACGGTGCACCGCATCATGGATTCCAGACGGCGGGGGTCGGGGTTTCCAGTATCTCGTGGACTGGGAGGGGTATGGTCCTGAGGAGAGCGGTTGGATTCCTCGGCGTCAGATCCTTGATGCTGACCTCCTTCGTGACTTCTACCGCCTCCATCCTGGCGGGTAGTCCGCCCGGTGGCGTTCATCGGAGGGGGGGTACTGTCATGAATCTCGCTTCCTGAGTCGGTTTCTGCCTGAGTTGACTGTTTTCTGTCCTGGAGTCTTTTTTCCTGAGTTTCCTGAACGCACCCTGTCTGGTTGCCGGGCGACGAAGCGGGAGATCTCTCCATTACCCGCACCTGCATCTCATCAGCTATCTGCCCACCTGGTTCTGATCATCACCTCTCCACTTCATAAGCTCTGACCTGACATCCATTCCCTGCCGGATCGTTAGCCATGAACATTACTCTCCTGGAATATTCACTCCACCTCTGCCTGGTCGTCTGTGGCTTCAGAAACATCATTGGATCTGCCCATTCACTCCCATCAACTCACCTCCACTGCCAGCTCCGTCACCTGGATTCTCCTGCTTCCACATTTAAGTCTTTAAATAAATACTCACCTTCATTCTACTCACCTTGTCCTGGTCTGCTTCTGGGTTCCGCTTTAGAGAATCGTGGCAATATAATAGACTATAGAAACTAATATAATATGATGTTGTCCATATAATAGACCTATGAGAAGAGGAGACACTAATATCATGTTGTCCATATAATAGACCTATGAGAAGAGGAGACACTAATATGATGTTGTCCATATAATAGACCTATGGGAAGAGGAGACACTAATATGATGTTGTCCATATAATAGACCTATGAGAAGAGGAGACACTAATATAATATGATGTCCATCTAAACTGGAGGAGGAAATTATTGTCCAAAAACAAACTTTTAAGTAGCACTGACCCAACAATGATAAATAGTGAATATGCACAGTGCGCACTCACTGGGGATATCCACTGGTGCCAATAAGGTAAATTGAGAATGTTGATAACTAAAAGACAGATTAGTAATTTAATTGTCTTCTCTTTACAGCAATAACCTTTTGGTTCCAATCTATGTTTTCCCGCAATACATTTTGCGACATGCCTTGCTGGGTCTCTCTACATTTCACTGACATTAGCAACTCAACAATAATCTGCCCATATTGTTCGAGCTGCCTTTCCTTCCCACTTTAGCACAGGAGGCGGCTGAGGGGAGAACGGCTACCTTATGGTGCATATGATTGCATATTTAAAAAGTAACGGCGGGTATCCTCCATTTGCTATTTGAGGTTACAGATTACAAAAATGATGCCACACGTATATTCGTAAGGCTATGTATAAAGACCTGATTCAATTGAGATTACTCTGATGGGTGAGAATATTATCATGTTCTTGCTTGATAATATTCCTGTGTAGCTCAATTGTTAGAGCATGGTGCTTGCAAACGCGAAGGTTGTGGGTTTGATTCCCACGGTGGATCAGTAAGAAAAAAGTATGAAAATGTATGCACTCACTACCGTAAGTTGCTCTGGATAAGCACATCTGCTAAAATGTAAAATGGTAAATTGTGAATGAGAGACTGATGAAGTGTGAAACAGAGCAGAGCTCATGCCTTTCGTGAGACTTATTTCAAATCATCATTAGAATCGCATCATGCAGCCTTAGAACGTATTAAAATCACAACATATAGATTAACGTTGTTATCTCAACTAAAGTAGCATACATAACTCTAAATGAAGCATATAGGAGGACCTGTTTCTGTGTTTAACAGCTCAACACAGAACAGGGAATCTTTGTATTTATTGATATTTAATGAGCTGTGTTCATTTGCAGGACTATTCTTCACACTGTAAAATAATGCCACAGAATTCTAAGCAAATCTTGTCTGCTAAATGAACTAGTGTAGCCCACAGCCATATGGCACAGCCAGATCAGGGCCTAACATAAGGAAGACTATATTTTCCCCCCACCATGTTGCTTTAGACCTGTGTAAAAATAAATAATGGATTCACTGTGATGGAGTAGGCTATATTAAAAAACCCTAGAGTCGATGTCCGTGCCTGGAAATCTAATTAGAATAATAACAACAATTGTGTCAATTCAAGCTAGAGATGTTCTGGTTTTTCATTGGATGCGTCTCAATCCACCGCATCGACCGATGTCGCACTTCCGCATCTGCGGTGAAAGGTGACAGAGCTAGAGCTGAGTTTGTCAGACCATGAGACGTCCCTGAAAATCGGTCTTCTCACAAAATCGTCTGTAGCGTCCGAACGGTTTGGCCTGCAAACTATTATGGAATGATGAGACTGGCAGTTATTTGCATGACAATCACCAGCTTGACAAAAATGTCATGACTACCACATGTGAAGTTATCTTCCTGAGCCAAAGACAATTTGGGTGTCCCGAATGTTAAGTGGATTTACACTGTACCAGACTGACTCAGCTGTTGAACAGGCTCAACAGTGACGATGTGACAGTTAAGGAGTTAGCCAGAGCCTCCTTCCTTCTGGACCTACAGGGGAGGAAGGTTCCACTGGCCAGGGAAATTGAGGACAACTTCCTGGGCTTCAGGACGAAGGTTCCACTGGCCACGGACACTGAGGACAACTTCCTGGGCATCAGGACGAAGGTTCCACTGGCCACGGACACTGAAGACAACTTCCTGGGCTTCTGGAGGAATGTTCCACTGGCCACGGACACTGAGGACAACTTCCTGGGCTTCTGGAGGAATGTTCCACTGGCTACGGACACTGAGGACAACTTCCTGGGCTTCAGGACGAAGGTTCCACTGGCTACGGACACTGAGGACAACTTCCTGGGCTTCAGGAGGAAGGCCAATGGAAAATTGGACACTCGTGTTGCAGGCTTTGGAGTCTGGTCAAACTGTCCGGACCTCAACGACCTGTGTGGAACACACAGCTTGATATGCAAACTGAGCCAGTGACTGCCTCTGATGCAGTTGTGTCAGACCCCTGTGTTGATGTGGAGGCTTCTGTCCCCCATGATGGAACATCTCATCCTACATCCAGGACAACACTCCTCGGTATCAGACGGATGCAGCTACTTCAACACTGGACTAGCCTGAGGCTGCAGGGGAAACTCGCTGCTCTGCACTGTGCTGACCACTCGGTCTCCCATTTGACGGCTACATGGAGCAGGCCTTTGACAGGCTGCTTAAATACCAGCCCCTCGTGGCATGCTTGGACAGCCTCGGGTGTTGGTGTAAGCTGGTGGCGCTGATATTCATCAGTCTCGGCCACGTACACAGGCTTGCAGTGTGTGGCCTCCAGATTGCGGGCGTGCCAAAAACAGTTGGCTAGGTACTGCTCTGTTTCAGCTGTCGTGGAGGAGGGGCTTTATACACTACCAGTTAAACGTTTGGACACACCTACTCATTCAAGGGTTTTTCTTTATTTGGACAATTTTTTTTTTACATTGTAGAATAATAGTGAAGACATCAAAACTATGAAATAACACATATGGAGTCTTGAGTTTACTCTTGAGTGACATATATACAGGGACCTTTGAAATGTTTGGATCCTCTTTTAATGTAAATTTGATTGGTGTATTCAAATAAAGTATTTAAAATGTGTGTGTGCGCGCATGCGTGTGAGTGAGTGAGTGAGTGAGTGAGTGAGTGAGTGAGAGAGCCATGGCAGTGCTAATTGACTATTCAGCATCACTACTGAGTCAGACTCTTACCTCTCTCTGTCTAAACACACATAGAGACGCCAACAGAGGATGAGACAGGCAGAGTGTTCTCAGTCTTATGCTTCAAGTTTCCAGATTGGTTAATCGTATGCACATGGTATAAACCAGCCAACGTGTTCATTTCGTCAACAAAAAAAGTGACAAAAATAATGATCAAGTACGAGTGGCCTTAACTGACTGAATAGACCCCAAAAAACGATAACTAAACTAAAAATGATTTTTCATTTCATCTGACTAAAATGAGAGAAGACTAACTGATCTCTGATTATAATCGGACTACTAAATCGACTGGACAAGAGTTTTTGGAGAGTGAGAGTTTTTCAGTGATATGCACAATTAATATTAGCAGCACAGATGCACGGTGCAGTTGTGTTCAGCAGTGGGAAGGACACGTCTCACCCGGCACACACAGCCAACATCAGCTGGTGAGCTATGGGGGAGTTAGCGATGGCTGTGGGCAGAACGGCTCCGCTCCGGCTCCGCCTCTAATTATACTCTCTTGTTTCCCCGTAGCTAACCAGTCACCATCAGCCTTCTAGTTAGCTACCCTCTGCCTGGTTAAGAAACACAAGCTGCTTTATGAAATTAAAAACAATAGCAGCATTGAGTTTAACACTAAAACAACAGTCTAGCAAGGTTTTTGTCTCCCTTGAGTATAGAAGAGTAGGCCGTCTGAATTGGTGCAGAGAGTCAGTGCAGATGGTCAGTCTAGTTGAAGTGTTCAGCTCAGGTTAGCGTTTTTTGTCATGAATGTTGTTCTGGAGGCAGCCCTGCTGAGTGGTCACTAGCCAGCACAGCCACAAAGTCATAAAATCGAACCTTAACCACACTGCTAACCTTAATGCCTCACCGCAACCTTAAATTAAGACCCAAAAAGCTCATTTCTGTTTTCATGAATTTTAACAATATAGCCAATGTTGACTTTGCAGCTGGCCTATCTAAGGGGAAATCGCTCAGTTCTACCTCCAAGACAAACTTAAACCTGCATGTTGAGCAGTCTGATGGCTTGTTGACTTTGACTAGATAGAAACTGTCTCTGAGCCTGTTGGTATCAGACCTCATGCTTCAATACAGTCTGATGGCTTGTTGACTTTGACTAGATAGAAACTGTCTCTGAGCCTGTTGGTATCAGACCTCATGCTTCAATACAGTCTGATGGCTTGTAGATAGAAACTGTCTCTGAGCCTGTTGGTATCAGACCTCATGCTCCAATACAGTCTGATGGCTTGTAGATAGAAACTGTCTCTGAGCCTGTTGGTATCAGACCTCATGCTCCGATACCATCTGCCCAATGATAAGGGAGAGAATAGCTCGTGGCTGGAGGGTGTGTGGGGTCCTTGATGATGCTGCGGGCCTTCCTCAGCAGTAGATGTCCTGGATGGGTGGGAGAACGGTCCCAGTGATGCCCTGGATGGGTGGGAGAACGGTCCCAGTGATGTCCTGGATGGGTGGGAGAACGGTCCCAGTGATGTACTGGGCCATCTTCACCACCCGCTGGAGGGCCTTGCAGGCGTGGACGAAGCAATTCCCAGACCAGGCCATGATGTAACTGTTCAGGATGCTCTCGATGGTGCAGCGGTAGTATTTGGAGAGGACCTGGGGGTGGCAAGCAGCATTTCTTCAGCTGCCGTTAGGAAGTAGAGACGCCGTTGCGCCGCTCTCGACAAGAGTGGCAGTGTTGTTGGTCCCATGTCAAGTCCTTGGTGATGCGGACGCTGAGGAACTTAAAACTGCTGACTCACTCTCTACTACAGTCCCGTTGATGAGGATCGGGGCGTGTTCCCTCCTCCGCTTCCTAAAGTCTACAATCCACTCCTTAGTTTTGCTGACGTTGTTGTTATGACACCACAATGCCAGTTCACTCACCTCCTCCCTATAGGCTGACTCATCGTTGTTGGTTACCAGTTCTAGAACCGTGGTGTCGTCAGCAAATATGTTGATGGAGTTGCTGTCGTGTCAAGCCACGCAGTCACGGGTGAACAGCAGAGGACTGAGGACACACCCTTGGGGGGCCCCCTGTGTTAAGAGTCAGTGTGGAGGAGGTGTTGTTGCCAATCCTCACAGCCTGTGGTCTGCCCATCAGGAAGTCCAGGATCCAGTTGCACAGGGTGGTGTCCAGACCCAGGGCTCTGAGCATGGTGTCGATCTTGGAAGGAACAATAGTGTTGAATGCTGAACTATTGTCAATGAACAGCATTCTCACACAGGTGTTCCTCTTGTCCAGATGTGTTGCGGCCGTGTGAATAGTGATGGAAATGGCATCTTCCATGGATCTGTTGGAGTGGTAGGCAGATTGGAGTGGGTCCAGTGTGCCAGGCATGCTGGCCTTGATGTGTGACCATGACCTGCATCTCGAATCACTTCATGGTGAATGGTGTGAGTGCGACAGTCATTTGGGCATGTCACATCCGAACAGACGCCACCAGCTGGTCAGCACACACTCTGAGGACGCGGCCAGGCATACGATCTGGGCCAGCGGCTTTGTGAGTATTCACTCTCACGTCAGCCTCGGAGAGCGAAAGCACCTGGACGTCCGGAGCAGTGAGAGTCTTCCTGGATGGCTCGCATGGGAGAGAGGCTTCGGTAGACACCGCACAGCTGGATTTGCCTTTGTAGTCCGTGATAGTCTGTAGTCCGTGATAGTCTGTAGTCCGTGATAGTCTGTAGTCCTTGCCACATGCGTTGCGAGTCTGAGTTGTCGAACATCAATTGAAGTTTGAGTCTGTACTGTCTTTTTGTGTCCCTAATGGATTTGTGGAGCTCGTATCTGCTTTCCTTGTACACGTCGCGCGCCACAGACTAATCTGGGTTCGTTCTGCTGACATTGAATGCTGTGGTACGGGCTCTCATCATGGTACGGATATCTCCGTTCATCCAGGGTTTTTGGTTGGGTATGTCCGGATTGTTATTGTGGGGTACAACATCATCAACACATTTCCTAATGAAGCCTGTGACTGACGATGTATATTCCTCAATGTTGATGGATGAGTCCTGGTTGGATGAATCTTTGAACATATTCCAATCAGTATTCTCAAAACAGCCCTGCAGCATTGAGTCTGCCTCCTCAGTCCAGTATTGAGTCTGCCTCCTCAGTCCAGTATTGAGTCTGCCTCCTCAGTCCAGTATTGAGTCTGCCTCCTCAGTCCAGTATTGAGTCTGCCTCCTCAGTCCAGTATTGAGTCTGCCTCCTCAGTCCAGTATTGAGTCTGCCTCCTCAGTCCAGTATTGAGTCTGCCTCCTCAGTCCAGCATTGAGTCTGCCTCCTCTGTCCAGTATTGAGTCTGCCTCCTCAGTCCAGTATTGAGTCTGCCTCCTCAGTCCAGCATTGAGTCTGCCTCCTCAGTCCAGTATTGAGTCTGCCTCCTCAGTCCAGTATTGAGTCTGCCTCCTCAGTCCAGTATTGAGTCTGCCTCCTCAGTCCAGCATTGAGTCTGCCTCCTCAGTCCAGTATTGAGTCTGCCTCCTCAGTCCAGTATTGAGTCTGCCTCCTCAGTCCAGTATTGAGTCTGCCTCCTCAGTCCAGCATTGAGTCTGCCTCCTCTGTCCAGTATTGAGTCTGCCTCCTCAGTCCAGTATTGAGTCTGCCTCCTCAGTCCAGCATTGAGTCTGCCTCCTCAGTCCAGTATTGAGTCTGCCTCCTCAGTCCAGTATTGAGTCTGCCTCCTCAGTCCAGCGCCTCACTATTCTCTGTGTTGGTGGCTCCCTCCTGAGCTGCTGCTTGTAGGCGGGGAGTAGGAACAGAGAGACGTGATCTGATTGGCCGAAGTGGGGGGCGGGGGGATGGCTTTGTATGCATCAAGTATATGTAGCAGAAAGACTTATGATTGGTCCTTGTCCTTGTTTGTTAACACCAGCTACGTGCGTGAGAGAGAACATGAGAAAGAGCAAGAGAAATCAAAGCAAAGAAAAGAGAGAGAGGCTGAGAGAGCGAAAGGAAGAGTATGAAAGAGAGAGAGGCTGAGAGAGCAACCCTAACACTAAACCTAACCCCTAACCCTAATTCTAACCTAAACCTAACCCCTAAGCCTAATTCTACTTCTAACCCTAAACCTAACCCCTAACCCTAATTCTAACCCTAACACTAAACCTAACCCCTAACCCTAATTCTAACCCTAACACTAAACCTAACCCCTAAGCCTAATTTTAACTCTAACCCTAAATATAATAATTCTAACTCTAACCCTAAAATAGCATTTTTCCTTGCTGGACTATCCCTCTACTATCCCTCTACTATCCCTCTACTATCCCTGGACTATCCCTGGACTATCCCTCTACTATCCCTCTACTATCCCTCTACTATCCCTGGACTATCCCTCTACTATCCCTCTACTATCCCTGGACTATCCCTGGACTATCCCTCTACTATCCCTCTACTATCCCTGGACTATCCCTGGACTATCCCTGGACTATCCCTCTACTATCCCTCTACTATCCCTCTACTATCGCTGGACTATCCCTCTACTATCCCTCTACTATCCATGGACTATCCCTGGACTATCCCTCTACTATCCCTCTACTATCCCTGGACTATCCCTGGACTATCCCTGGACTATCCCTCTACTATCCCTGGACTATCCCTCTACTATCCCTCTACTATCCCTGGACTATCCCTCTACTATCCCTCTACTATCCATGGACTATCCCTGGACTATCCCTCTACTATCCCTCTACTATCCCTGGACTATCACTCTACTATCCCTCTACTATCCCTGGACTATCCCTCTACTATCCCTCTACTATCCCTGGACTATCCCTCTACTATCCCTCTACTATCCCTGGACTATCCCTCTACTATCCCTGGACTATCCCTCTACTATCCCTCTACTATCCCTGGACTATCCCTCTACTATCCCTCTACTATCCCTCTACTATCCCTCTACTATCCCTGGACTATCCCTCTACTATCCCTGGACTATCCCTGGACTATCCCTCTACTATCCCTGGACTATCCCTGGACTATCCCTGGACTATCCCTCTACTATCCCTGGACTATCCCTCTACTATCCCTCTACTATCCCTGGAATATCCCTCTACTATCCCTGGACTATCCCTAGACTATCCCTCTACTATCCCTCTACTATCCCTGGACTATATCTCTACTATCCCTCTACTATCCCTCTACTATCCCTGGACTATCCCTCTACTATCCCTCTACTATCCCTGGACTATCCCTCTACTATCCCTGGACTATCCCTCTACTATCCCTGGACAATCCCTCTACTATCCCTCTACTATCCCTGGACTATCCCTCTACTATCCCTCTACTATCCCTGGACTATCCCTGGACTATCCCTGGACTATCCCTGGACTATCCCTCTACTATCCCTCTACTGTTCCTGGACTATCCCTCTACTATCCCTGGACTATCCCTCTACTATCCCTGGACTATCCCTCTACTATCCCTCTACTATCCCTGGACTATCCCTCTACTATCGCTCTACTATCCCTGGACTATCCCTCTACTATCCCTCTACTATCCCTCTACTATCCCTCTACTATCCCTGGACTATCCCTGGACTATCCCTCTACTATCCCTCTACTATCCCTGGACTATCCCTGGACTATCCCTGGACTATCCCTGGACTATCCCTCTACTATCCCTCTACTGTTCCTGGACTATCCCTCTACTATCCCTGGACTATCCCTCTACTATCCCTGGACTATCCCTCTACTATCCCTCTACTATCCCTGGACTATCCCTCTACTATCGCTCTACTATCCCTGGACTATCCCTCTACTATCCCTCTACTATCCCTCTACTATCCCTGGACTATCCCTGGACTATCCCTCTACTATCCCTCTATTATCCCTGGACTATCCCTGGACTATCCCTGGACTATCCCTCTACTATCCCTCCACTATCCCTATACTATCCCTCTACTATCCCTCTACTATCGCTCTACTATCCCTGGACTATCCCTCTACTATCCCTGGACTATCCCTCCACTATCCCTCTACTATCCCTCTACTATCCCTGGACTATCCCTCTACTATCCCTGGACTATCCCTCCACTATCCCTCTACTATCCCTCTACTATCCCTGGACTATCCCTCTACTATCCCTGGACTATCCCTCCACTATCCCTATACTATCCCTCTACTATCCCTGGACTATCCCTCTACTATCCCTCTACTATCCCTGGACTATCCCTCTACTATCCCTCTACTATCCCTGGACTATCCCTCTACTATCCCTCTACTATCCCTGGACTATCCCTCTACTATCCCTTTACTATCCCTGGACTATCCCTCTACTATCCCTGGACTTCTGATCCCCACAAGGAAACATATACAAGGTTTTAACAGTAAGTCCAGAGTCTTGTGAAGTTAATTATGCTAGCCGCTGTGACCATTTGCATTTAAATATGTTTGGTCTGTAGAGATGGCTGTTTCTGAAGACGTAGTGGATGTAATTATAAGCAATTCCAAGGAGATCTCTCTCTCCTTTCTGTTAATTCAGGCTCTGCTGATGTGTGAGGATGAGAGTCTGTCATTTTAATAAGACCAATTACTGATGAGCCAGTCAAGCATCTCTCTCTCTCTCTCTCTCTCTCTCTCAAAGTACAGTGAAAGGAGTTTTGTGTTTTTTTGAGTTTCTTTCAAGAAGTTTTGTTACATGCTACAGTTGAAGTCGGAAGTTTGCATACACTTAGGTTGGAGTCATTAAAACTTGTTTTTCAACCACTCCACAAATTTCTTGTTAACAAACTATTGTTTTGGCAAGTCGGTTAGGACATCTACTTTGTGCATGACACAAGTAATTTTTCCAACAATTGTTTACTGACAGATTATTTCATTTATACTTCACTGTATCACAATTCCAGTGGGTCAGAAGTTTACATACACTAAGTTGACTGTGCCTTTAAACAGCTTGGAAAATTCCAGAAAATGATGTCATGGCATTAGAAGCTTCTGATAGGCTAATTGACATTTTTGAGTCAATTGGAGGTGTACCTGTTGATGTATTTCAAGGCCTACCTTCAAACTCAGTGCCTCTTTGCAATAGGTAAGCAGCTTGGTTTAAAGAAATCAACTGTGGGAGCAATTATTAGGAAATGGAAGACATACAAGACCACTGATAATCTCCCTCGATCTGGGGCTCCACGCAAGATCTCACCCCGTGGGGTCAAAATGATCACAAGAACGGTGAGCAAAAATCCCAGAACCACACGGGGGGACCTAGTGAATGACCTGCAGAGAGCTGGGACCAAAGTAACAAAGCCTACCATCAGTAACACACTACGCCGCCAGGGACTCAAATCCTGCAGTGCCAGACGTGTCCCCCTGCTTAAGCCAGTACATGTCCAGGCCTGTCTGAAGTTTGCTAGAGTGCATTTGGATGATCCAGAAGAGGATTGGGAGAATGTCATATGGTCAGATGAAACCAAAATATAACTTTTTGGTAAAAACTCAACTCGTCGTGTTTGGAGGACAAAGAATGCTGAGTTGCATCCAAAGAACACCATACCTACTGTGAAGCATGGGGGTGGAAACATCATGCTTTGGGGCTGTTTTTCTGCAAAGGGACCAGGACGACTGATCCGTGTAAAGGAAAGAATGAATGGAGCCATGTATCGTGAGATTTTGAGTGAAAACCTCCTTCCATCAGCAAGGGCATTGAAGATGAAACGTGGCTGGGTCTTTCAGCATGACAATGATCCCAAACACACCGCCCGGGCAACGAAGGAGTGGCTTCGTAAGAAGCATTTCAAGGTCCTGGAGTGGCCTAGCCAGTCTCCAGATCTCAACCCAATAGAAAATCTTTGGAGGGAGTTGAAAGTCCGTGTTGCCCAGCGACAGCCCCAAAACATCACTGCTCTAGAGGAGATCTGCATGGAGGAATGGGCCAAAATACCAGCAACAGTGTGTGAAAACCTTGTGAAGACTTACAGAAAACGTTTGACCTGTGTCATTGCCAACAAATGGTATATAACAAAGTATTGAGAAACTTTTGTTATTGACCAAATACTTCTTTTCCACCATAATTTGCAAATAAATTCATAAAAAATCCTACAATGTGATTTTCTGGATTTTTTCTTCTCATTTTGTCTGTCATAGTTGACGTGTACCTGTGATGAAAATTACAGGCCTCTCTCATCTTTTTAAGTGGGAGAACATGCACAATTGGTGGCTGACTAAATACTTTTTTCCCCCACTGTATGTAAATCTTCAGACTTCAACAGTGCGTAGGCATGAATTCAAATGCTTAAAGTAAAGCCTTCTTGACTCAGATGAGTCCCCTATTCCCTATATAGCACACTACCTTTGACCAGGGCCCAATGGTGCTCTGTAGGGAATAGGGTGCATATAGAGTCTTCATGACCTGTTTCCTCTTTATGTATTTACATTTTAGTCATTTAGCAGACGCTCTTATCCAGAGCGACTTACAGTTAGTGAGTGCATACATTTTCATACTGGCTCCCCGTGGGAAACGAACCCACAACCCTGGCGTTGGAAACACTGTTCTCTACCAACTGAGCTACAGGGGACATTATGGCCTCAAAGACTAAAGCCTATACATACTGCGGCCTTGACATACTGCAGCCTTGACATACTGTGGCCTTACATACTGCAGCCTTTACATACTGTGGCCTTTACATACTGCGGCCTTTACATACTGTGACCTTTACATACTGCGGCCTTTACATACTGTGGCCTTTACATACTGTGGCTTTTACATACTGCGGCCTTTACATACAGCATCCTATACATACAGCATCCTATACATACAGCATCCACACATACTGCATCCTATAAATACAGCATCCTATACATACTGCATCCTATACATACAGCATCCTATACATACAGCATCCACACATACTGCATCCTATAAATACAGCATCCTATACATACTGCATCCTATACATACAGCATCCTATACATACTGCATCCTATACATACAGCATCCTATACATACTGTATCCTATACATACTGCATCCTATACATACAGCATCCTATACATACAGCATCCTATACATACTGCATCCTATACATACTGCATCCACACATACTGCATCCTATACATACAGCATCCTATACATACTGCATCCTATACATACTGCATTCTATACATACAGCATCCTATACATACTGCATCCTATACATACAGCATCCTATACATACAGCATCCTATACATACAGCATCCTAAACATACTGCATCCTATACATACTGCATCCTATACATACTGCATCCTATACATACAGCATCCTATACATACTGCATCCACACATACTGCATCATATACATACAGCATCCTATACATACAGCATCCTATACATACTGCATCCTATACATACAGCATCCTATACATACTGCATCCTATACATACTGCATCCTATACATACAGCATCCTATACATACTGCATCCTATACATACTGCATCCCATACATACTGCATCCTATACATACAGCCTCCTATACATACTGCATCCTATACATACTGCATCCTATACATACTGCATCCTATACATACAGCATCCTATACATACAGCATCATATACATACTGCATCCTATACATACTGCATCCTATACATACTGCATCCTATACATACAGCATCCTAAACATACTGCATCCTATACATACAGCATCCTATACATACTGCATCCTATACATACTGCATCCTATACATACAGCATCCTATACATACAGCATCCTATACATACAGCATCCTATACATACTGCATCCTATACATACAGCATCCTATACATACTGCATCCTATACATACAGCATCCTATACATACAGCATCCTATACATACAGCATCCTATACATACTGCATCCTATACATACTGCATCCTATACATACAGCATTCTATACATACTGCATCCTATACATACAGCATCCTATACATACAGCATCCTATACATACAGCATCCTATAGATACAGCATCCTATACATACTGCATCCTATACATACTGCGGCCTTGACATACTGCATCCTATACATACAGCATCCTATACATACTGCATCCTATACATACTGCATCCTATACATACTGCATCCTATACATACAGCATCCTATACATACTGCATCCACACATACTGCATCCTATACATACAGCATCCTATACATACTGCATCCTATACATACAGCATCCTATACATACAGCATCCTATACATACTGCATCCTATACATACTGCATCCTATACATACAGCATCCTATACATACTGCATCCTATACATACAGCATCCTATACATACTGCATCCTATACATACTGCATCCTATACATACAGCATCCTATACATACTGCATCCTATACATACTGCATCCTATACATACTGCATCCTATACATACACTATCCTATACATACTGCATCCTATACATACAGCATCCTATACATACTGCATCCTATACATACTGCATCCACACATACTGCATCCTATACATACTGCATCCTATACATACAGCATCCTATACATACAGCATCCTAAACATACTGCATCCTATACATACAGCATCCTATACATACTGCATCCTATACATACTGCATCCTATACATACAGCATCCTATACATACTGCATCCTATACATACTGCATCCTATACATACAGCATCCTATACATACAGCATCCTATACATACTGCATCCTATACATACAGCATCCTATACATACTGCATCCTATACATACAGCATCCTATACATACAGCATCCTATACATACTGCATCCTATACATACAGCATCCTATACATACTGCGGCCTTGACATACTGCATCCTATACATACTGCATCCTATACATACAGCATCCTATACATACTGCATCCTATACATACAGCATCCTATACATACAGCATCCTATACATACAGCATCCTATACATACTGCATCCTATACATACAGCATCCTATACATACTGCATCCTATATATACAGCTATATAGGTATACATATATACATATATACAGATATACATATAGTATCTGTTCTCCTAGATGACCTGGTAGCCATTGATCCTCTTTGATGCGAGTGACTGTGTCTTCATCTGTGTGTATATATACAGGACACAGCTAAATGCCAAGGGCCCGATTCAGACCCGGGTTATGGCACTTCATTCTCTCTTTGTGTATTCTGACCTTGAATTTAGGCATGAGGTAATGCATGTTTCAGCTATTTGTTCAGATCACAGATATTAATATTCTGACTTTGACTTCACTCCCTCCCGAGTGGCGCAGTGGTCTAAGGCACTGCATCGCAGGGCTACCTGTACCACTAGAGATCCTGGTTCGAATCCAGGCTCTGTTGTAGCCGGCTGCGACCGGGAGACCCATGGGGCGGCACACAATCGTCCCAGCGTCGTCCAGGATAGGGGAGGGAATGGCCGGCAGGGATGTAGCTCAGTTGGTAGAGCATGGTGTTTGCAACGCCAGGGTTGTGGGTACGCCAGTATGAAAAATAATGTATGCACTCACTAACTGTAAGTCGCTCTGGATAAGAGCGTCTGCTAAATGACTAAAATGTGATAACCCTCCACATCTACCAAGACAATTAAAGGTGTTAACCCTCCACATCTACCAAGACAATTAAAGGTGTTAACCCTCCACATCTACCAAGACAATTAAAGGTGTTAACCCTCCACATCTACCAAGACAATTAAAGGTGTTAACCCTCCACATCTACCAAGACAATTAAAGGTGTTAACCCTCCACATCTACCAAGACAATTAAAGGTGTTAACCCTCCACATCTACCAAGACAATTAAAGGTGTTAACCCTCCACATCTACCAAGACAATTAAAGGTGTTAACCCTCCACATCTCTCGAGACAACTAAAGGATTTAACCCTCCACATCAGTTCCATGCGGTACGATTCGATGCATAAACATACATTTTCCTTTCTGCTGATGGAGCTCATGAGCTGGGCCTCTCTGAGCTGGGCCTCTCTGAGCTGGGCCTCTCTGACCTGGGCCTCTCTGAGCTGGATCTGTCTGAGCTAGATCTGTCTGAGCTGGATCTGTCTGAGCTGGGCCTCTCTGAGCTGGATCTGTCTGAGCTGGGCCTCTCTGAGCTGGATCTGTCTGAGCTGGGCCTCTCTGAGCTGGGCCTCTCTGACCTGGGCCTCTCTGAGCTGGGCCTCTCTGAGCTGGGCCTCTCTGAGCTGGGCCTCTCTGAGCTGGATCTGTCTGAGCTGGGCCTCTCTGAGCTGGGCCTCTCTGAGCTGGGCCTCTCTGAGCTGGATCTGTCTGAGCTGGGCCTCTCTGAGCTGGGCCTCTCTGAGCTGGGCCTCTCTGACCTGGGCCTCTCTGAGCTGGGCCTCTCTGAGCTGGGCCTCTCTGAGCTGGGCCTCTCTGAGCTGGATCTGTCTGAGCTGGGCCTCTCTGAGCTGGATCTGTCTGAGCTGGGCCTCTCTGAGCTGGATCTGTCTGAGCTGGGCCTCTCTGAGCTGGATCTGTCTGACCTGGGCCTCTCTGAGCTGGATCTGTTTGAGCTGACTTCTGTGTGTGTGTAAATAATGTATGTCAAAGGTTAATGTAGCAAAGGTGGGACCAAATCACTATTATTTGAGTCACAAGCTTGTCTCAAGTCACAAGGTCCAAGTCTCAAGTCGAGTCCCAAGTAGAACAGGTCGAGTCTCAAGTCAAATCCAAGTCGTGCATTCTAAGAGTAAGTCAAGTCGAGTCACAAGTTTTCTTTAAGTCAAGTAAAAAAAAGAAAATCTATAACTTGTTCAAGTACAAATCTTTGTCTATTTATTGAGGCTACCAGACAGCCCTTTTCATTATCTAGTCTACAACACATTTTGATGATGTAATAATTCATTTTAAAAGACCAGTAGGCCTGTGCAGGTATCTGTCGCTGGGCAAATGTAATAGCCTGTCATTACAACCATCAACAGTGAAGCATTTTCAAAACGCAAGATACAGAAATAAACTGTTTTACACCTGCATTTTGAGCTGAAAGTCATTCATGTTAGCAGTCAATATCAACTAGGGAAATCATGTTAGCAGTCAATATCAACTAGGGAAATCATGTTAGCAGTAAATATCAACTACGGAAATCATGTTAGCAGTCAATATCAACTAGGGATATCATGTTAGCAGTCAATATCAACAAGGGATATCATGTTAGCAGTCAATATCAACTAGGGATATCATGTTAGCAGTCAATATCAACTAGGGAAATCATTTTAGCAGTCAATATCAACTAGGGAAATCATGTTAGCAGTCAATATCAACTAGGGATATCATGTTAGCAGTCAATATCAACTAGGGATATCATGTTAGCAGTCAATATCAACTAGGGAAATCATGTTAGCAGTCAATATCAACTAGGGATATCATGTTAGCAGTCAATATCAACTAGGAAAATCATGTTAGCAGTCAATATCAACTAGGGATATCATGTTAGCAGTCAATATCAACTATGTATATCATGTTAGCAGTCAATATCAACTAGGGATATCATGTTAGCAGTAAATATCAACTAGGGAAATCATGTTAGCAGTCGATATCAACTAGGGATATCATGTTAGCAGTCAATATCAACTAGGGATAACATGTTAGCAGTCAATATCAACTAGGGATATCATGTTAGCAGTCAATATCAACTAGGGATATCATGTTAGCAGTCAATATCAACTAGGGATATTATGTTAGCAGTCAATATCAACTAGGGATATCATGTTAGCAGTCAATATCAACTAGGGATATCATGTTAGCAGTCAATATCAACTATGGATATCATGTTAGCAGTCAATATCAACTAGGGATATCATGTTAGCAGTAAATATCAACTAGGGAAATCATGTTAGCAGTCAATATCAACTAGGGATATCATGTTAGCAGTCAATATCAACTAGGGATAACATGTTAGCAGTCAATATCAACTAGGGATATCATGTTAGCAGTCAATATCAACTAGGGATATCATGTTAGCAGTCAATATCAACTAGGGATATCATGTTAGCAGTCAATATCAACTAGGGATATCATGTTAGCAGTCAATATCAACTAGGGATATCATGTTAGCAGTCAATATCAACTAGGGATATCATGTCACATTGTCACTTCTCTGGAGTCCAGAGCAAGCTGGATCATAGGCCTACATTTATGCAGAGGAGGATGCAGGATCAGATGGAAAGCAGGATCTGTCTGTAACCTTTTTCTTCCTCACAAAATATCATCATTAATTCACCAGAATCCTCCCATAAGTATTGAATGTAGTGCGATGTTACAGCAAAATTAAGGCAGTTTATACCATTTTAAAAACATCACAATAAATTCACAACAGATTTCATGTCTCCCGAGTGGCGCAGTGGTCTAAGGCACTGCATCGCAGTGCTAGCTGTGCCACTAGAGATCCTGGTTCGAATCCAGGCTCTGTCGTAGCCGGCCGCGACCGGGAGACCCATGGTGCGGTGCACAATTGGCCCAGCGTCGTCCAGGGTAGGGGAGGGAATGGCTGGCAGGGATGTAGCTAAGTTGGTAGAGCATGGTGTTTGCAACGCCAGGGTTGTGGGTTCGATTCCCATGGGGGGCCAGTATGAAATAAAAAAAATGTATGCACTAACTGTAAGTCGCTCTAGCGTCTGCTAAATGACTAAAATGTAAAAATTTCACAACACTTTAAGTATGTTCTCCACTCTACTAGCATATACAGTAGCAGTCAACAGTTTGGACACACCTACTCATTCAAGGGTTTTTCTTTATTTTTACTATTTTCTACATTGTAGAATAATAGTGAAGACATCAAAACTATGAAATAACACATATGGAATCATGTAGTAACCAAAAAAGTATTAAACAAATCAACATATATATATTATATTTGAGATTCTTCAAATAGCCACCCTTTGCCTTGAGGACAGTTTTTCACACTCATGGCATTCTCTGAACCAGCTTCACATGGAATGCTTTTCCAACAGTCTTGAAGGAGTTCCCACATATGCTGAGCACTTGTTGGCTGCTTTTCCTTCACTCTGCGGTCCAACTCATCCCAAACCATCTCAATTGGGTTGAGGTCGAGGGATTGTGGAGGCCAGGTCATCTGATGCAGCACTCCATCACTCTCCTTCTTGATAAAATAGCCCTTACACAGACTGGAGGTGTGTTGGGTCATTGTCCTGTTGAAAAACAAATGATAATCCCACTAAGCGCAAACCAGATGGGGTGGCATATCGCTGCAGAATGCTGTGGTAGCCATGCTGGTTAAGTGTGCCTTGAAATCTAAATAAATCACAGACAGTGTCACCTGCAAAGCACCCCCACACCATAACACCTCCTCCGCCATGCTTTACGGTGGGAAAAACACATGCGAGATCATCTATTCACCCACACAGCGTCTCACAAATCCACGGAAGTTGAAAGAAAAAATCTCCAATTTGGACCCCAGACCAAAGGACACATTTCCAGCTGTCTAATGTCCATTGCTCATGTTTCTTGGCCCAAGCAAGTCTCTTCTTATTATTGGTGTCCTTTAGTAGTGGTTTCTTTGCAGCAAATCGACCTTGAAGGCCTAATTCACGCAGTCTCTTCTGAACAGTTGATGCTGAGATGTGTCTGTTACTTGAACTCTGTGAAGCATTTATTTGGGCTGCAATTTCTGAGGCTGGTAACTCTAATGAACTTATCCTCTGCAGCAGAGCTAACTCTGGGTCTTCCATTCCTGTGGCGGTCCTCATGAGAGCCAGTTTCATCAAAGCGCTTGATGGTTTTGGCGACTGCACTTGAAGAAAAATGTTCGTATTGACCGACTTTCATGTCTTAAAGTAATGATGGACTGTCTCTTTGCTTATTTGAGCTGTTCTTGCCAAACTATGGACTAGGTTTTTTACCAAATAGGGATATCTTCTGTATACCCTCCCTACCATGTCACAACACAATTGATTGGCTCAAACGCATTAAGAAGGAAAGAAATTCCACAAATTAACTTTTAAGAAAGCACACCTGTTAATTGAAATGCATTCCAAGTGACTACCTCATGAAGCTGGTTGAGAGAATGCCAAGAGTGTCCAAAGCTGTCATCAAGGCAAAGGGTGGCTATTTGAAGAATCTCACATATAAAATATATTTTGATTTGTTTAACACTGTTTTGGTTACTACATGATTCCATATGTGTTATTTCATAGTTTTGATGTCTTCACTATTATTCTACAATGTAGAATAAAAGATCAGCTTAATATTGCAGATAGATTGTAACTTCCATCAATGTAATTGTCTGCATAATTTCCAATCCCCCATGTTTTTTATATATATACTCCCCTTTATTACTTTCCAACCCCGCCACCCTTTCCCTACTTGGAGTAAACTAGTGAACAACAATGCTTAGGCCTCTACTTCCAGCTTATACTTATTATCTACATTTTATGGACACAGTCAATTTTACAATAATTATATTTTGTTTGTTTTTTTTCTCCTGAACTTCTACTCTCAACCTCTCCGATGATTTTCATGATGTCCATCCGGTTTGCTTCTATATGCCATATCTTTCTAACTGTGTTCTTTCCCAAAAGCTCCCAACATACAACCTATATACTTATTATGGACACAGTATGCTTACATTATTGGCTATCTTTGTTATTAGTTGTTGTTAGTTGTTATTAGTCCCATCCTTCAACTCCATTCAACACCACCCATCTATCTCTTAACACCATCCATATAGGATTTCTATATGCCATATATATTTCAACTGTACTGTGATGTTTTACAAAAATTCTGAAACTTTCTATTCTCATTGTTTCTACAGATTGTGAATTAAAAATAAACATTTTTGCTAAAAGTATTATTATATTATTGATCGATTGACTATGACTTTTCAGATCGCCCAGTAATCCTATCTGCAAGGTTAGCTCCAGATAAATATTGCAATCCTTTAGCCATTCCTGGACCTGTGTCCAAAAACAAGCTACAAATGGACAGTACCAAAACAAATGATCTAATGATTTTGTCTCTACGCAGCAAAATCTGCAGAGCTGGGAAGATTGTATCCCCCATATAAATAACATTCTATTGGTAGCAAGAATTTTATATAATAATTTAAATTGAAAGATTCTAATTTTTGAATCCGGTGTCGTTTTGCGTATCAGTTCATAAACACTATGCCATGGGATCGGTACGTCAAAAATCTCTTCCCAACTATTTTGCAATCTATATGGGACGGCTGTCAATCCTTTGGTCCTTAAATGAAACGGATATACTTTTTTATTTATCACAGTTTTCCTTATTTAATGCAAGGCCGACAGACAAGTTCCTTACTTTCTACCCCTTCCACTTTCCTCTTCCATTTTTGCGGTAATGCTGCAATAATTTGGTTGTAATTTTGGGTGGAGCAGACATTTATATATGTTTTTGTTAGCTGCATAACTCCACCAGTCCTACCGATGATATCATTTACGAAGATTATACCTTTTTTAAACATTTTGTAAAAAAATAAAAGGTTTTTTGTCAATTAGTATATTTGAGTTTAACCACAATATTTGTTGCATTATTTGTTCTGTCGTTTCTGGAGAATTAAATTGAAATTGCAACCAACTTTCTATGGCTTGTTTTAGAAATAGTGATATTTGGGAGATTATTTCCTTTTCAAATAACTGCAAATGAGTTGTTGTAATCTGAATAAAGGGAAAAAGGCCATTCTTGAACATTGGGTGAGACAATCTTAATAATTTGCTTGAGAACCAGTTCGGATTTAAGTATAACTTTTGTATGACTGAAGCTTTTAGTGATAGGTCTAATGCTTTAATATTTAATAATTTCTGTCCTCCGAATTCATATTCATTGTATAAATAGGCCGGTTTAATTTTGTCTGGCTTGCCTTTCCAAATAAAATGGAATCTTTTTTTCTCATATAATTTAAAAAACTGTTCGCTAGGCGTAGGCAAGACCATAAGCAAATAGGTAAACTGGGATAATACAACAGAGTTAATCAGGGTGATTTTTCCACAAATTGACAGGTATTTACCTTTCCATGGTAGCAAGATCTTATCTATTTTTGCTAACTTTCTATTATAATTTATTGAAGTGAGATCATTTATTTCCTTTGAGATATGTATTCCGAGTATATCCACATCACCATCAGACCATTTTATTGGTAAACTACATTGTAATGTAACATTTTTATTTTTTAGTGATCCAATACGTAATACAGTACATTTGTCATAATTTGGTTGTAATCCAGAGATGTTAGAAAATGTATCTAGATCCTCTATGAGGCTGTGGAGGGACACTAGTTGTGGATTTAAAAGAAAACATAAATCATCAGCGTACAATGACACCTTGGATTTCTAATCCTCTGATATTGTTGGATTTGATTTTAATAGCTAACATCTCGATGGCCACAATAAATAGATATGCCGATAGTGGACAACCTTGTTTCACTCCTCTTGACAGTTTAAAACTTTCTGAGAAATAGCCATTATTTACTATTTTACACCTAGGGTTACTATACATGATTTTGACCCATTTTATAAGAGATTCTCCAAAATTGAAATGCTCCAGGCATTTATATATAAACCCCAGTCGTACTTTGTCAAATGCCTTTTCGAAGTCTGCTATGAATAGCAGGCCTCATTTCCCAGATTCTTTGTGAAGAAGAAAGATGGCGGACTGCGCCCGTTTTTTGATTATCGATCACTGAACAAGGAGACTATAAGATTTCGTTATCCTCTCCCCCTAATTCCTTCAGTGATTGAGTCAATGCATGGGGCGTGCTTCTTCACCAAAATAGATCTCAGGAGTGCATACAACCTGGTGATGCCCTACAGATGAATGCTCCATTCGTCTTCCAGTCCTTTGTGAACAAGGTGTTTCGGGACATGCTCTTGTCCGTGATCGTCTGATCTACTGGGCACACACGTCACCCTCCTCTGGTCACCCAGATATCGGTCGTACAGTGCGCTGCCTGACCCGAAAGTACTGGTGGCCTACCTTGGCTAAGGACGTGAGGGTGTACGTCTCCTCCTGCTCGGTGTGCGCCCAGAGTAAGGCACCTAGGCACCTCCCAGCGGGTAAATTACAACCTTTACCAGTTCCACAACGGCCATGGTCTCACCTAAGTATTGATTTTTTGACTGAACTTCCCCTCTCCCAAGGTAACACCACCATCCTGGTCATTGTGGACCGCTTTTCCAAGTCCTGCCGCCTCCTTCCTCTGCCCGGTCTCCCTACGGCCCTGCACACTGCGGAGGCCCTGTTTACTCACGTCTTCTGGCACTACGGGTTACCAGAGGATATAGTGTCCGACCGAGGTCCCCAGTTCACGTCCAAGGAACCGGGAATCTGCCCCTCCGCCTGCCCTGCTGGAAGCTGAGCCCGCGGTTTGTGGGGCTGTCCAAAGTCTTGAGGAGAATCAAGAAGGTCACTTATAGGTTATTACTTCACCCTGATTACCGTATTAACCCCTCGTTTCATGTGTCTCTCCTCAGGCCGGTGGTGGTTGGTCCGCTCCAGGAGTCTGAGGTGCGGGAGGTTCCTCCACCTCCTCTGGACATTGAGGGGGCCCCGGCGTACTCTGTCCGTTCCATCCTGGATTTGAGGCGTCGGGTGGGGAAACAATATTCACTCAACCGATAACCAAAACTGTAAGAATGGCAAGAACCTCCCTTTAAATACCTTGTTAATGTTGATAAACCCCATTAAACTTGTATACTATAGTAGAGAAAATATCACCTTAATGATACTAATCAAGAATAGTATGCTATACAATCACATTCAATGTAAAACAAAGCAAAACAAAAGTACCGGTACAAAACAGCTTACAGACGGTAGGCAATTAAGGTCACAGTTATGAAAACTTCTGACACTAACTAGGCCTTTCTACTGACTCTGAAAAACACCAAAAGAAAGATGCCCAGGGTCCCTGCTCATCTGCGTGAATGTGCCTTAGGCATGCTGCAAGAAGGCATGAGGACTGCAGATGTGGCCAGGGAAATAAATTGCAATGTCCATACTGTGAGACGCCTAAGACAGCGCTACAGGGAGACAGGACAGACAGCTGATCGTCCTCGCAGTGGCAGACCACGTGTAACACCTGCAAAGGTTCAATTTCTTTTTTTGCTGAGTTTATTACTCGCTTGTACCTGATCCTCCCCCTTTTAGAAGAAGCTTGTACCTGATCCAGTAGCATATATCAGCTGTAGCGAGAGACGATGAATGGAGAATGTACATTCGATCTCGGCTATGAAGTTCCACTCAAGTCATCACAGTTCCACTGTCATTGGCCAATTGTTTTTATAAAAATTGTTATTTGTTGGATATGTTTTTATAGATGTATTATTTAATGCACTTAAGGGAAGATACAAAACTGGCCAAAAATAAAAATATGTATTGGTATTATTTTTTTATGATATTGAATAAAATCGCTGATCAGAAATCAATATGGCTCCCAAATGGTTTGCATAAGATCGGATCTGAACCCATGAACAACTTCCGTTTTGGCATTAGCCTAAATTCTGGCAGGGTAAATATGCGTCTGTTTACTTGTAACATTCAGAGAGTTTCTAAACCCTGAGGCGCAACATCGCGAGACTTCCGGGAACGTTTGCGAAACAGACCAAACAGACCAGGTTGGGGTTTGGGGTTTGAGAAGTCAATGAGGGAACTGTAAATTCTTCCTTAGTTATTCATTTTCTCGAAATCTAAAGACAAAGATTCGAGGCAACGTCTTAAGTAATTGAACATGTTATTACTCCTCGTGACGAACTGTTTTTTTTCCATCAAAAACAACTTTATATCGAAGGAGTGTCTTTGATTTGACAGCCTGCACATGCACAGTTTGGCACGACACGACCGTTAGACCTGATGACGTGTTTCTGTGCATGAACTTTTGCTTTCGCCATGACATTGCATGCAAGTGTGATCAGGGATTGCTATTGGAGAGACAGTTTTAGCCTTTTTTCATACTGTCTTTGATACATTCATCCATTCATCGTGCTATGGGCATGTTAAAATGTCAGGTTTATCAACCAAAATTTGGGAATCTAATTGAAGGGAGGAAATCCAAACGAAAACATCAGAAACTGATAAAATGGCTGTAGATGAAAAAATTACTCAAAAGAAAAATTAAATGCAACTCATGCCACTGCAAAATGTGAAAGAAAGTGATTGCATGGATCACTGTAAATGGAAGGTGTTTTCTGTTCTAGTCTATTCTAGGCCTAGCTAGTATGACCCGAGATAACATTATTCTTTACAGTTTCTCACCAACAAACAAATGATGTTTTGTGTTTTATTTTGACATATATTGTAACATGTACATTGAAATTAAAAGCAGTTATTAATTTATTAGTATTATATGGTCAAATCAAATCAAGCTTTATTTATATAGCACATTTCAGACATGGATGGAATGCAAATCGCTTCACAGGAAAAATGTTTAGTAACAATACAAATAAAATAAAAACAAATAAAAACAAATATTTACTACACAACTATAACACTTTATAGACTTTTTAAGAGGACAGCAAACATAACAACTGGAACGTAGTGATTTGTCAATTAAATAATATATATTTCATAAACACTATCTTCAACACAAATAATATGCTTCAGAAATAAAAGGATAACAAAATATATATATATATATTTTTAAATATAATTTCAATGCATCATTATAACAAACACACCCAAACAATGGCCCTGGAGGGGATGGCTGCCGTTTACGGGCTCCTAACCAACTGTGCTATTTTGTGTGTTTTTTCACGTTGTTTGTAACTTATTTTGTACATAATGCTGCTGCTACCATCTCTCATTACCGAAAAGAGCTTCTGGATATCAGAACAGCGATTACTCACCTCGAACTGGATGAAGATTTTTTCTTTAATGAGTCCGACGCGAAGGATATACTGTTTCTCAGAGACCAGGCACAAATCGCCGTCATTTGTGTGAAGAAAAGGGGGCGGAGATCCGGGTGCCTTGTGATAATTAGTCGGCGAGTGGGTAACCCGCCTCTACCATCCGTTCTATTGGCCAACGTGCAATCACTGGAGAATAAACTGGATGAGCTCCGTTGGAGACTATCCTACCAACGGGATATTACAAACTGTAATATCTTGTGTTTCACTGAGTCGTGGCTGAACGACAACACAGATAATATACAGTTGGCTGGGTTTTCCGTGCATTGGCAGGACAGAGCAGCTACTTCTGGTAAGACGAGGGGTGGGGGTGTGTCTATTTGTCAATAACAGCTGGTGCGCGATGTCTAATATTAAAGAAGTCTCGAGGTATTGCTCGCCTGAGGTAGAGTATCTCATGATAAACTGTAGTCCAGTGCCTTGCAAAAGTATTCATCTCACCATATATACACCTGTTCTGAAAGGCCCCAGTCTGCAACACCACTATCTACCAAGAGAGTTTAAATCTATGTTTTTTGTAGCCGTCTATTTACCACCACAAACCGATGCTGCCACTAAGACCGCACTCAACCAGCTGTATAGGGCCATAAGTACACAAGAAAATGCTCATCCATAAGTAGCGCTCCTAGTGGCCGGGGACAGTCATGCAGGCAAACTTAAATCCATTTTACCTAATTTCTACCAGCATGTTAAATGTGCAACCAGAGGAAAAAAAACCTATAGACCACCTTTACTCCACACACAGTGATGCATACAAAGCTCTCCCTTGCCCTCCATTTGGCAAATCTGACCATAATTCTATCCTCCTGATTCCTGCTTACAAGCAAAAACTAAAGCAGGAAGTACCAGTGACTCGCTCAATACGGAAGTGGTCAGATGCTACGCTACAGGACTGTTTTGCTAGCACAGACTGGAATATGTTCCGGGATTCATCCAATGGCATTGAGGAGTATACCACCTCAGTCACCGCTTCATCAATAAGTGCATCGACAACATCGTCCCCACAGTGACCGTACATACAAATCCCAACCAGAAGCCATGGATTACAGGCAACGTCCGCACCGAGCTAAAGGCTAGAGCTGCCGCTTTCAAGGAGAGGGACACTAATCTGGATGCTTATAAGAAATCCTCAGACGAACCGTCAATGTGGCAGGGCTTGCAAACTATTACGGACTACAAAGGGAAACCCAGCCGCGAGCTGCCCAGTGCCGCGAGCCTACCAGATGGGCTAAATGCCTTTTATGCTCGCTTCGAGGCAAGCAACACTGAAGCATGCATGAGAGCACCAGCTGTTCCGGATGACTGTGTGATCAAGCTCTCCATAACCGATGTGAGAAAGACCATTAAACAGGTCAACATTCACAAGGCCGCGTGGCCAGACGGATTACCAGGACGTGTACTCAGAGCATGCGCGGACCAACTGGCAAGTGTCTTCACTGACATTTTCAACCTCTACCTGACCGAGTCTGTAATACCTACATGTTTCAAGTAGCCCACCATAGTCCCTGTGCCCAAGAAAGTGAAGGTAACCTGCTTAAATGACTACCGCCCCGTAGCACTCACATCATCTGTAGCCATGAAGTGCTTTGAAAGGCTGGTCATGGCTCACATCAACACCATCATCCCTGAAAACCCTCGACCCACTCCAATTCGCATATCGCCCCAACAGATCCACAGATGATGCAATCTCAATCGCACTCCACACTGCCCTTTCCCACTTGGACAAAAGCAACACCTATGTGAGAATGCTGTTCATTGACTACAGCTCAGCGTTCAACACCATATTGCCCACAAAGATCACCATCACTAAGCTAAGGACCATTGGACTAAACACCTCCCTCTGCAACTGGATCCTGGACTTCTTGACAGGCCACCCCCAGGTGGTAAGGGTAGGCAACAACACATCTGCCTCACTGATCCTCAACACACTGAACAATTAATCAAATGGCTACCCAGACTATTTACATTAACACCTTGATCCTGATACTCACTGTTTATTATCTATGCATTATCACTTTTTGAACTGCATTGTTGGTTAAGGGCCTGTAAGTAAGCATTTCACGGTAAGGTCTACACCTGTTGTATTCGGAGCGTGTGACAAATAGAATTTGATTTGATTTGAAATATTCAATAACCATCACAATGACCCAATAACCTTATTTAAATGTTTTGCTTTGGTTAAGTTCAAGTTCAGTTTCGGCTATAAAAGCATGTTGGCTCTCGCCCAACCAGGAAATGATTAATTTATAATTTATAATTTATTTTCCCTTCTATATTTTCCCATTTTGATCCCCTTTAGTTCATTCAGTTCAGTTAATAGCTTTTAAATCATATTTCCAGAAAGCCAAAAAGATAGATGATCTCAAAAACATTGAGGGACAAAAGGACGGAGCTCACCTCTTTGGAAGGCGTGTATCATTAAACTTTCTCTGCTATCTGTTAATCCAAAACAAGAAAATAATCAGACATGTCAGGAACACAGTGCCAAACAATACATCCCAAACAAAGGAAGGGACAGACTATATTTAGCAGGCTGCAGTTCTCTTCTTGCAATTTGTAGCAGGCGCCTCTGCTCTGTTTACCCGGTGTCTTCTTTTCCCAGGTGGAAAAACTCTTCTTCTTCTTCTTCTTCTTCTTTTTCTTCTTCTTCTTCTTCTTCTTCTTCTTCTTCTTCTTCTTCTTCTTCTTCTTCTTCTTCTTCTTCTTCTTCTTCCAATATGTTGCATTACTGCCTCCAACTGAACTATAGTATAGATCTATTACACTTTGTGATACAAAATGGGAAAGGGGAACCCCTACATGATTCCATATGTGTTATTTCATAGTTTTGATGTCTTCACTATTATTCTACAATGTAGAAAATAGTACAAATAAAGAAAAACCCTTGAACGAGTAGGTGTGTCCAAACTTTTGACTGGTACTGTATGTCACTCATTGGCCGATCCCTCTGTGCTGGCACAGATCTACTATTCACAGGGATCCTCTCAGGATCCCTCACCCTTGACCCATCCTCCTCCACTTTCTTCACTGCCTCAGCATACGACCCCTTCTGCACTACTCTGACTCTGGCCACCTCAACCTTCCTCTCTCACACCGGACACCTCCGATCCCCAGCAACATGGGCACCCCTACAGTTAACACACACAACTTTATCCACCAAAACTACACAATCCTCTATCCAATGCCCTCCTGCACACTTACCACATCTTGGATTCTCCCTCCTACAAACTGCTGCGACATGACCATAAACGTTGCACCTGAAACAGTGCAGTGGAACAATGGCGGACTGAAGACAGCGAAGCAGAATGACTCAAGATGAAAACGTAATATTAATTACCTGTAAATCTGACTAAATATTAGCACTTCACTCCACATACCCGTGTACTGATGGGCAATAATCTTCAATCTGGACAACACCACAAACAAATTCTAAGGCTAGAGAAGTTTTGTGACCAATATCACCTACACAGTCAACACCAAAACATGTCGGAGAGTAAGCATGGAGATCCAATTCCCAAAAGAAAACGAGACTCCTCGACTGACACAGACGATTTATGCTTTTCACCACCTGGAACAGTAAGTGTAGAAACCGACTTGCTAAAGTCAATAAATGATCAAATGGGCAAACTTGAACTAGTCAGTAAAGACATCAAGGAGATGAAGGCCTCGAGATGAAAAAGCCTCGACAACGGAGAAATAAAGAAAGAAGCTAAAAGTTAGTCAATACAACGGACGTTAAATAACTTTAAAAAGATAACATGTTTCTGAGAGAAGCCTTACTTGAAATACAGACTAGATCTATGCGAGAAAATCTGGTGTTTATATACTGGTATTAAAGACAATGACGGTGAAGAGCCAGAGAGTGTGGTGAAAAGAATTCCTGGTTAAAGCGCTGCATATCCCAGGCGATACTGTAGACAAAATCAACCTGAACGTGTTACACATTGTTTCAGACAGAGAGGATAGCGATATGAGTGCCCAATCGTTACCAAATTTGCATTCTTTAAGGATAAAATAATGGTTAAAAACCTGGGCAAAAGACTCACCGGCTTTAAAATAGGAATGAATGATCAGTTCCCGAAATAAATTGCAGAACGGCGCAAAGTTCTGTACCCACTCTTCAAGGAGAATAGATTAAAAGGGAAACGTGTTTCCATAGAGGAGTGGAATAATGGAACACCCAATACTATCCATGGAAGGGATTGTAACAACAAACTAAATAGGAAAATAATCAAACACAACAATTGATAATGAAATAAACTACAAATACACTATAACATTCAACACAGGGAATGTTGTCTATTTATAGTATTTATAGTGAATATGTGGGGGGGAGTGTGGTTGTGATGGAACAGCACAGTATGTGGGTATGTGAGGGTGAATATGTGGGGGGGAGTGTGGTTGTGATGGAACAGCACAGCATGTGGGTATGTGAGGGTGAATATGTGGGGGGAGTGTGGTTGTGATGGAACAGCACAGCATGTGGGTATGTGAGGGTGAATATGTGGGGGGGGTGTGGTTGAGATGGAACAGCACAGCATGTGGGTACGTGAGGGTGTATATGTGGGGGGAGTGTTTTTTGTGATTGGAAAAGTGTGGTGAGTTAAGTGAGTGAAAAAAGGAAAATGGTTGCAAATGCCAGAGCCCATGTGTGTCCTAATGCCAGAGTCCATGTGTGTCCTAATGCCAGAGCCCATGTGTGTCCTAATGCCAGAGCCCATGTGTGTCCTAATGCCAGAGCCCATGGGTGTCCTAATGCCAGAGCCCATGTGTGTCCTAATGCCAGAGCCCATGTGTGTCCTAATGCCAGAGCCCATGTGTGTCCTAATGCCAGAGCCCATGGGTGTCCTAATGCCAGAGCCCATGTGTGTCCTAATGCCAGAGCCCATGGGTGTCCTAATACCAGAGCCCATGGGTGTCCTAATGCCAGAGCCCATGTGTGTCTGCGAGCAGGAGTTGTGACAGAGAGAGCTTCCCATTTTGTGCAGACATGGGATATACATTTTAAAATAAATTACAAATATAATCTATTTAATCTCACCTGAGCGACCCATACATGAAGGAGAAGTCCTCCTGCAGGTAGCCAAGACAGAAAGATAAACGCGGTCAGAGACACACTAAGGCAGCACCGCCCCCTCAAATCTGAGCAGGGTTGGGCCAACAAATCCAAAGCCCCGGGTGGGTGAGCATAATATACAGTACAACTGATCAGTCCCTACACCCAAACGAGGGCATTGCATTCATCCACCTCTGGCCTGCTGGCCCCCCTACCTCTGCGGAAGCACAGTTCCCGCTCAGCCCAGTCAAAACTGTTCGCTGCTCTGGCACCCCAATGGTGGAACAAGCTCCCTCACGACGCCAGGACAGCGGAGTCACTCACCACCTTCCGGAGACACTTGAAACCCCACCTCTTTAAGGAATACCTGGGATAGGATAAAGTAATCCTTCTACCCCCCCCCCCCCCCCCCCCCAAAAAATAAAAATAAAATGTAAAGTGGTTATCCCACTGGCTATAAGGTGAATGCACCAATTTGTAAGTCGCTCTTGATAAGAACGTATGCTAAATGATGTAAATGTAAATGAAACTAATTTCTCAAAGCTGCTAATGAGAACCTTGACGACCTAGCCGGTGGGAATTCCGGTGGTAGTGGCAGTGCTGGCAACACTAGCTGCAGTAACCCATGGGGACGGGGTAACACTCGGACAATCAGAGAGGGGGCAAATTATTGTGGCCCTGGTGGCACAAAATCATCAAATGTCTGACTGCACAGAGATGCATGATGGGAAAATGGTCTTAAACTGTCAAGAGGAACAACATAGTTAACAACAAGGTTGTCCACTATCAGCCTATCTATTTATTATAGCTGTTAAAATCAGATCCAACAATAATATCAAGGGGCTAGAAATCCAGGGCTTAAAAACAAAGGTGTCATTGTATGCTGATGATTCATGTTTTCTTTTAATCCACAATTTGGATCCCTCCATTGCCTCATTGAGGATCTAGATAATGTATCTAACCTCTCTGGATTACAACAAAATTATGATGTGTACTATATTACCAAAAAATAAAACTTTTACATTACTGTGTAGTTTACCAATAAAATGATCTGACGGTGATGTGGATATATTCGGTATTCATATCCCGAAAGAAGGAAATGATCTCACTACAATACATTTTTAATAGAAAGTTAGCAAAAAGAGAGAAGATATTGCTACCATGGAAAATACCCTGATTAACTCTTTAGTCATATTCCAGTTTATGTATTTGCTTATGGTCTTGCCTACACTTAGCAACCTGTTTTTTTAAATTATATGAGCAAAAAATATTCAGACAAAATTAAATGGACCTATTTATATAATGCATATGAATTCAGAGGCAGAAATTATTAAATATTAAAGCATTAGACCTATCACTAAAGACTTCAGTCATACAAAAGCTATACTTAAATCCGAACTGGTTCTCTAGCAGACTAGTAAGAATTGCTCACCCAGTGTTCAAGAATGGCCTTTTTCCCTTTATTCAGATTACAACCTCTCACATTCGGTTATGTTAAAAATGAAATCATCTCCCAAATATCGCTATTTTTAAAACAAGCCATAGAAAATTGGTTGCAATTTCAGTTTAATCCAATAGAAAAGACAAAACAAACATTACAACAAATATTATGGTTAAACTCAAATAAACTAAAAAAAACATTATTTTTGGAGAAAGAAAAATACGGTATAATATTTGTAAATTATATCATAAATAGGACTGGTGGAGTTATGTCAGCTAACAAAAATATGTGGAAATGTCTGCTCTATCCAAAATTACAACCAACTAATGGTAGTATTACCGCAGAAATGGAAGAGGAAAGTGGAGATGGGAAAACATAAGGAACGTGTCTGTTGGCCCTGCATTATAAACCAAAATTGACTAAAGAAAATTGTGATAAATAAAAAAGTATACCAGTTTCACTGGACAACAACACAAAAAATGTCCCGCTGTGCCATACAGATTGCAAAATAGTTGAGAAGAGAGTTTCGATGTACCGATTCCATGGCACATGGTTTATGAACTGATACACCAAACGACGCCGGATTCAAAACTTTACATTATTATATAAAATTCTTGCAACCAATACATTTTACATTTTAGTCATTTAGCAGACGCTCTTATCCAGACCGACTTACAGTTAGTGAGTGCATACATTATTTTTTTTATTTTTCATACTGGCCCCCTGTGGGAATCAAACCCACAACCCTGGCGTTGCAAACGCCATGCTCTACCAACTGAGCTACATCCCTGCCGGCCATTCCCTCCCCTACCCTGGACGACGCTGGGCCAATTGTGCGCCGCCTCATGGGTCTCCCGGTCTCCCGGTCGCGGCCGACTACGACAGAGCCTGGATTCGAACCAGGATCTCTAGTGGCACAGTTACCACTGCGCCACTCGGGAGGTCGATAGAATGCTATATATATGGGGGATACAACCATCCCAGCTCTGCAGATTTTGCTGCGAAAAGACAGACTCATTAGATAATTTGTTTTGTTGCTGTCCATATGTAGCTTGTTTTTGGTTGCAGGTTCAGGAATGGCTGAAGAATTGCAATATTTACCTGGAGTTAACTCTGCAAATAGCACTGCTGGGTGATCTGAAAAGTCATAGTCAATTGATCAATAATACAATAATAATCTTAGCAAAAATGTTTCTCTTTAATTTACCAATTTACGATCTGTAGAAACTATGAGAATAGAAAGGTTCAGAGCTTTTGTAAGACATCACAGTACAGTTGAAATATATATGGCAAATAGAAATCCTATATGGATGGTGTTAAGAGATAGATGGGTGGTGTTGGATGGAGTTGAAGGATGGGACTAATAACAAATAACAACAAATAACAATAACAAGATAACTAATAATGTAAGCACGCTGTGTCCATAATAAGTGTATGGGTTGTAGGTTGGGAGCTTTTGGGAAAGAGCACAGTTAGAAAGATATGGCATATAGAAGCAAACCGGATGGACATCATGAAAATGATTGGAGAGGTTGAGAGTAGAAGAAGTTCAGGAGAAAGAACAAACAAAATGTAATTACTGTAAAATTGACTGTGTTCATAAAATGTAGATAGTAAGTATAAGCTGGAAGTAGAGGCCTAAGCATTGTTGTTCACTAGTTTACTCCAAGTGGGGAAAGGGTGGCCGGGTTGGAAAGTAATAAAGGGGAATATATATATATTTTTTATATATATATATATCTATATCTAAATCTATATATATATATATATATATATATATATATATATATATATATAGATATGTATATGTATGTATGTGTGTATATGTGTATATATATATATATATATATATATATATATATATATATATAAAACATGGGGGATTGGAAGTGATGCAGACAATTACATTGATGGAAGTTACAATCTATCTGCAATATTAAGCTGATCTACCAAAAAAATACAACAAAAAAACTTAAAGAGAACGTGTTGTCAGTTACCTGGTAAAATAATAATCAATGCCATTATAGTCATTTAGTAGACACTCTTATCCAGCTAAGTGTTTGTCTATGTCTTATAACAGCATGTTTTGAAGCCTCTTGTCTGTCTACAGTAGGTTACGCCACAGTAACAACCCCCCACCACGCGCTGCTTCTCGCCCACGCTATTGGAGGCTGGCTTGATTGACGTGGGGATCAGCCTTGCTGATGGGCCAAGGCAGAATAGGAAAGGGTCCCTGGACCAATGGGCTGCGCCGAGGGCAGGGTGTTGCTAGTGAAGGCGGAGCTCCCAGTGTTAGGGCTACTTAAACACGAGAGGTGCGGAGAACACACACAGGGCTGCGGGAGGATTGGGGGAAAGAAGACAAGTGGAAGAGAGAGAGACAGAAAACCACCGATGGAACGGCAGGATATATAACCGTTTGCCCTGGTCTCGTGCAGGTAACCATTACTATTTATCCGTCTTCCACACACGGTGCGTGAAAGGTTCAATCATCCGTTATTCTCCCATGGTGCGTCTGTCTGGCGGGACAGAGATCATCTGTAGCTTTTTGTCAGGGTGACTCTTTTCTTTCTACATAGACGAGGGGAGGCACCGAGCGCTCTCTCTCTCTCTCTCTCTCTCTCTGTTCCCTTTTTAACTGTCGCTTTTCTGGCCTGCTCTCTTTCTCTCTCCAGCCCAGCTGTTTTCTTATTTAGTCCACCACAGTAAATTACTGGCACGGGATGGATTGAGAGTGATGGACTAAATCATTGTTTGTGTTGTGGTCTTTCAAAGGATCGCGGTTCAGTAACTGGAGAGTTGATGATGTACCTCACTACGTGACTGTGGACTGTTTTCACTTGATGCTGAAGTGTTTGAGTCTAGCTAATAGCCGACCAGTGCAGTCTACCGGGCAGTGCGCGCAGACATAAACCTCTAACTACATCGCTCTAGTGAAAGTATTTTATATTTCTCCACTTCGTGATTTAGTGTAGGGATCCTATTGTGGGATTCTTTTTTTGTTCTTTCCCAACATTCACGTCTCTGTCCCCTTCTCTCTTCCCCGCTCCTCACCCCCTAACCTTCCCCTCACCTCCTAACCTCCCCCCCCTCCCCCAGACACATTATTCCATGCCTCTCCTCTGCCGGGGCTTTGTCATTGATGGGAAACCACCTGGACCGGATAACCCACCTCAGCTACAGCGAGCTGCCCACCGGAGATCCGTCCGGACTGGAGAAAGAGGAGCTCAGAGTTGGAGTGGCATACTTCTTCTCAGACGAAGAAGAGGAGGTGGATATTATTTTTGTATATTTTTTCAATATGTTGCAACTTTGTTAATTGTACTGTGTGTATCAGTGCAACCAGGGATCCTCTGAACACATCAACAACTGCCTCCTACCAAGCACCGTTACCCGTCGCTCCACCAAAGCGGTAACAACTACTTCAAGGTCTCAGAGCGAGCGTCGTCACCGATTTTAAACGCTACTATCGCACACCGCTTACTAGCTAGTCATTTCACACCAGTTACACATGTTTCATGTGCATATGACAAATTAACTTGGATTTTGTTACATCTTTTCTTTCAATATATATTTTTTCTGTAGGCCTATATTTTATATAATATATCTTTGTGCTTTATTGGTGTTTTTATTGAAGTGTGAAAATATTTGTGCCTTGTTTTTTTTCCCTAGGCTACTTATTGCATGTATATGTTATATGTATACTTTTTTTTTAATGTACTTTACTCAAACCAGTGAAAATCACTTATTATAAATAAGGTCATTAACTATCAGCTCTTGGAAAATCCAGGGCCTGTATTCTTCTCATTTTGGTTCTATAATATATATTTCTACTATATATATACTTCTATAATATCTTTCGTGTGTGTGTGTGTGTGTGTGTGTGTGTGTATATACAGCTGCGGAAAAAAATAGAGACCACTGCAAAATTATCAGTTTCTCTGGTTTGACGATTTATAGGTATGTGTTTGGGGAAAAAATTACATTTTTGTTTTATTCTATAAACTACTGACAACATTTCTCCCAAATTCCAAATAAAAATATTGTCATTTAGAGCAGTTATTTGCAGAAAATGACAACTGTTCAAAATAACAAAAAAGATGCAGTGTTGTCAGACCTCGAATAATGCAAAGAAAAGAAGTTCATGTTCATTTTTAAACAACACAATACTAGTGTTTTAACTAAGGAACAGTTCAGAAATCAATATTTGGTGGAATATCCCTGATTTTCAATCACAGCTTTCATGCGTCTTGGCATGCTCTCCACCAGTCTTTCACATTGATGTTGGGTGACTTTATGCCACTCCTGGCGCAAAAATACAAGCAGCTCGGCTTTGTTTGATGGCTTGTCACCATCCATCTTCCTCTTGATCACATTCCAGAAGTTTTCAATGGGGTTCAGGTCTAGAGATTGGGCTGGCCATGACAGGGTCTTGATCCATCCACACCTTGATTGACCTGGCTGTGTGACATGGCGCATTGTCCTGCTGGAAAAACCAATCCTCAGAGTTGTCAGAGCAAAAGGAAACAAGTTTTCTTCCAGGACAACCTTGTACGTGGCTTGATTCATGCGTCCTTCACAAAGACAAATCTGCCAGATTCCAGCCTTGCTGAAGCACCCCCAGATCATCACAGATCCTCCACCAAATTTCACAGTGGGTGCGAGACACTGTGGCTTGTAGGCCTCTCCAGGTCTCCGTCTAACCATTAGACGACCAGGTGTTGGGCAAAGCTGAAAATTGGACTCATCAGAGAAGATTACCTTACTCCAGTCCTGTACGGTCCAACCCTTATGGTCTTTGGCAAACCTCAGCCTGGCTCTTCTTTGCTTCTCATTGATGAAGGGCTTTTTTCTAGCTTTGCACGACTTCAGCCCTGCCCCTAGGTGCCTGTTTCGAACCGTCCTCGCCGTGCACTTCACCCCAGCTGCCGTTTGCCATTCTTTTTGTAGGTCCCTTGATGTCATCCTATGGTTGTTGAGTGACATTCGAATGAGTTGGCGGTCATCCCGGTCAGTAGAGAATCGTTTTCGCCCTCAGCCGGTCTGTAGCTTTGTTGTCCCCAATGTCTGCTGCTTGACCTTGTTCTTATGAACCGCCGTCTTTGAAATGTTAAGGATGGAAGCAACCTGACGCTCACTGTATCCCTCTGCCAGTAAAGCCAGAATTGAACCCTTCTTTTCCTCACTCAAAACTCTCCTTTTCAACTCTTTTGGCATGGTCAATAGTTATTTTTTGATTAATATTACTTTTGAGGTACTATTAACACTGTTTTTGCCATCCAGCTGGTCCTATTGCAAGAGGATAGTGATGACCACAGCAGTGGTTTTTATACTTTTCCTCGTTAAATAAGTGAATAAGTGGTTCATGTGATCACCTAATCAGTACCTAATTCAGTAGAATGAGGTGTGCCTGTGTTGGAATTCAACAGACACTGGAATGGAATGGCTGTCATACATGTAGAGATGCTGATTTAAGAAACATTTGGTCTCTTAATTTTTTTTCCACAGCTGTATATACACTTAGGTTGGAATCATTAAAACTCATTTTTCAACCACTCCACACATTTCTTGTTAACAAACTATAGTTTTGGCAAGTCGGTTAGGACATCTACTTTGTGCACGACACAAGTAATTTTTCCAACAATTATTTACAGACTGTGCCTTTAAACAGCTTGGAAAATTCCAGAAAATTATGTAATGGAAGCTTCTGATAGGCTAATTGACATCATTTGAGTTAATTGGAGGTGTACCTGTGGATGTATTTCAAGGCCTACCTTCAAACTCAGTGCCTCTTTGCTAGAAATCAAGGGAAAATCAAAATAAATCAGCCAAGACCTCAGAAAAAGAATAGTAGACCTCCACAAGTCTGGTTCATCCTTGGGAGCAATTTCCAAACGCCTGAAGGTACCACGCTCATCTGTACAAACAATAGTATGCAAGTATAAACACCAAGGGACCACGCAGCCGTCATACTGCTCAGGAAGGAGATGCGTTCTGTCTCCTAGAGACGAACGTACTTTGGTGCAAAAAGTGCAAATCAATCCCAGAACAACAGCAAAGGACCTTGTGAAGAAGCTGAAGGAAACAGGTACAAAAGTATCTATATCCACAGTAAAACGAGTCCTATATCGACATAACCTGAAAGGCTGCTCAGCAAGAAAGAAGCCACTGCTCCAAAACCGCCATTAAAAAAGCCAGACTACGGTTTGCAACTGCTAATGGGGACAAATCTCGTACTTTTTGGAGAAATGTCCTCTGGTCTGATGAAACAAAAATAGAATTGTTTGGCCATAATGACCATCGTTATGTTTGGAGGAAAAAGGGGGATGCTTGCAAGCCAAAGAACACCATCCCAACCGTGAAGCACTAGGGTGGCAGCATCATGCTGTGGGGGTGCTTTGCTGCAGGAGGGACTGGTGCACTTCACAAAATAGATGGCATCATGAGGAAGGAAAATTATGTGGATATATTGAAGCAACATCTCAAGTCATCAGTCAGGAAGTTAAAGCTTGGTCGCAAATGGGTCTTCCAAATGGACAATGACCCCAAGCATACTTCCAAAGTTGTGGCAAAATGGCTTAAGGACAACAAAGTCAAGGTATTGGAGTGGCCATCACAAAGCCCTGACCTCAATCCTATAGAACATTTGTGGGCAGAACTGAAAAAGCGTGTGCGAGCAAGGAGGCCTACAAACCTGACTCAGTTACACCAGCTCTGTCAGGAGGAATGGGCCAAAATTCACCCAACTTATTGTGGGAAGCTTGTGGAAGGCTACCCGAAACGTTTGACCCAAGTTAAACAATTTAAAGGCAATTATACCAAATACTAATTGAGTGTATGTAAATATCTGACCCATTGGGAATGTGATAAAATAAATAAAAGCTGAAATAAATCATTCTCTCTACTATTATTCTGACATTTCACATTTTTAAAATCAAGTGGTGATCCTAACTGACCTATGACAGGGACTTTTTACTAGGATTAAATGTCAGGAATTGTGAAACACTGAGTTGAAATGTATTTGGCTAAGGTGTATGTAAACTTTCGACTTCAGCTGTGTGTGTGTGTGTGTATATATATATATATATATATATACACACACACACACACACACACACACACTACCGGTTTAAAAGTTTTACTCATTCAAGGGTTTTTCTTTATTTTCACTATACTCTACATTGTAGAATAATAGTGAAGACATCAAATATAATTTGATTTCAGGTGGACGACGCAGGAGGTGGCGGAGGAGGTTACACCAGCCAGGAGGGCCCCGGGGCGGTCAGCGAGCTGGAGTACTCCGCCTTCTGCTCCCAGGAATGCATCTTCTCCAAACTGCGCGCGAACGAGGATTTGAACGTGTACTCCACCAAAACTTTGCTCTCCATGTGCAAGCCAGGGGACCTTGTGGAGCTAGTATCCACCTCCCAGGCACCTCACTGGGCTGTGTACGAGCTCAACGACCAGGTGATACACCTGCATGAGGGGGAGATACGGAAGGACAGCCTGACTGAGATAGGACAGGGCCGGCACGGACGGATAGTGAACAGCCGCTACCGCTTCCGGCCGCTGCCCTCCGACCTGGTGCTGCAGAACGCCACTGGCCACCTGGGCCTACGCAGCGGGGACATCTGCTGGACCAGCTCTGAGAGCTTCGCCGCCTGGTGCCGCTTCGGGAAGCGGGAGTTCAAGGCGGGAGGCGAGGCACACTCGGCAGAGCAACAGTACTTTCTCAAAGTGCATCTCGGTGCCGGGACTCGGAATGGACACACGCTGGTGTTCCGTAGCCTCGAGGATATGATCCGGGAGAGGAGGAGGGTTGACGCTAGTGGGATTCGGAAGGAGCTGTCTTTAGGGGTCAACGGCGGAAAGGAGTGATGATTGATTTGGAATTCTGTTTGATATGATGGGCTAACTCTCTTATCCTGCTCTCTTGTCCTCTCTGAGAGAGAGAGAAGAGGGGAGGGGGGGAGAGAGAGAGGAGGAGAACGGGGGGGGGGGAGAGAAGGCGAAGGGGGGGGGGGGAGAGAATAGAAATGGTGGTAGAGAAGAGAAGGAGAGGATGGTGGGAGAGAAGAGAGAGAGGATATGGCGGGTGCAGACGCTAGAGAGGTCTTGCGCTTCTGGTTCGCCTCTGCTCTTCGTCTCTCGCGGTCGTCTCTCGCTGCTTCTCCCGCTCTTTTTTTGTTTCGCCTTCTCTTCTTTTTTCTCTCCTCTCTTTGTCTCGCTGCTCCTTTTTTGGGGTTTTTCCCTCTCCTTTTTGTCTACCGTTTTTTGTTTTTTCCTCGTCCTCGCCTGTTTTCGCTCTCCGTTTTTTTCGGGGGGGAGAGAGAGATGGTTGTTGCAGGTGACTGTGTCTGTAACACGTGGGGGAGATATGTGATCTTTTATTAAAGGGCAAAGAAGAAAATAGCCTACAAGGACGACACAGACAAACGTTCATGTAAACATTGACAACTGCTCTTGTCTTTCTGCTCTGACCCTGTACCTTTAAAAGCCACGACTCGACTCGCTTGCTTTTTTATTCTCCCGCTGCATTCTCTTTCTCTGCACCTGCTGCTGGTTCTGCTGGTTCTGGTGGTTCTGCTGCTGCTGCTGGTTCTGGTGCTTATGGTTCTGGTGCTTCTGGTGCTGCTGGTTCTGCTGGTGCTGGTGGTGCTGCTGCTGCAGCAGACTATGGCAAGAGAGAGAGAGAGAAAGAGAGAGAGAAAGAGAGAGAAAAGGTGAGATGTCTGTTGGATTTCCCCGGAGAGACTCTGTTCTATTTTTTTACTCTGCTTGACATTAAAAACCTGGGACTGAACGAACACAGGAATCCAACCTTAACCACCTATTCATGTTGTAATGTAGCCTACCAGACAGACAGATAGACGGACAGACAGACAGACAGACAGATGGACAGGCAAGACACCATGTTGTTCTGTTTTCTGCTCCCTGGTGTTTGTTCGGAGAGCTACATTCATACATTGATTGGTTTGAATTTGAGTCCCATATTTTTGTATTTGAGTCGGTGACTTCTTTCTCCCTGATTGGTTGATTTTCTGTTCTAATAAACAGGAGGTTGCAACATGAAATGCTTTTCTGGTCTGAGAGATAATGCTCTTAAGCACACACACACACACACACACACAACGAGACATAAAACATTGATCATAGCGCACGTATAGCTGGTGACCATGCCTCGTGCGGCCAGGGGGGGCAGCCCTGTCCTATCTTTACAATTCTGGATTTGGATATGGTTTCCCCCCAGTCGTAACGTAGCGACCAGCGGGAACAGCGTTTTGGGATCTGGATAAAGGCTTGATGGCTCCAATCAGTTCATGACTGTTGCCTCAGGCGATTATTGGAGTGTGGGACGGGAGGAGTAGAGAGAGTGTGTTATTTCTGTTCCCTGTGGTGCTGGTGAGAATATAGCACTACTGAGAGAAGTGGGAGTGGATGGAGAGAGATATGAGAGAGAGAGAGACAGAGAAATAGACAGGGGGAGAGAGAGAAGAGGGAGAGTGAGAGAGAAAGGGGGAGAGAGAGGAGAGGAGAGAAGAAGGAGCGCAACGAGGAGAGAGAGAGAGGAGAGAATGAGAGAGAGAGAGAGGAGAGAGAAGAAGAGAGAGAGAGAGAGAGAGTGAGAGGAGGAGGAGTGGGAGATGGAGAGAGAGAGGAGAGAGAGAGAAGGAGGAGGGGAGAGAGAGAGAGGAGAGAACGAGAGAGATGAGGACGATGCAGAGAGAGAGAGAGAGGAGAGAGAGAGGAGAGAGACGGTGAGAGGAGGAGAGAGGCCTGGGAGGAGCGAGAGAGAGAGAGAGAGAAGAATATGAGAGACGAGAGAGAGAGGAAGAGACCCAGCACATCACAACACAGTTCTACTAGACCGGCCCCTTCACAAACACAGCTCTACTGACCCCATCACAACACAGCTCTACTAGACCCCATCACAACACGCTCTACTAGACCCCACCACAAAACAGCTCTACTAGGACCCATCACAAACACAGCTCTACTAGAACCCCATCACAACACAGCTCTACTAGACCCACTAACAAACAACTCTCTAGACCCGGCCCCCCATCACAACACAGCTCTACTAGACCCCATCACAACACGCTCTACTCGACCCCATGCACAACACACGCTTATACTAGACCCCATCACAACACAGCTATTAGACCCCATCACAACACAGCCTCTTACTAGACCCCATCACAAAACAGCTTAATAGACCAGACCCATCACAACCACAGCTCTATAGACACCATCACAACACAGCTCTACTAGACCCATCACAACACCGCCTTACTCGGAACCCGGCCCATCACAACACAGCTCTACAGAACCATAACAACACAGCTTACTAGACCCGTCCCATCACAACACAGTCAGTTATACTAGCCCATCACAACACAGCTCGTACTAGACCCGTACCATCACAACCACAGTCGACCTAGACCCCAATCACAACAAACGCTCTACTAGACCAGCCCATCACAACACAGCTCTACTAGACCCCATCACAACACGCTCTACAGACCGTCCATCACAACCCAGCTCTACTAGACCCATCACAACACAGCTCTACTAGACCAGACCCCATCACAAAACAGCTCTACTAGACCCCATCACAACACAGCTCTTACTAGCCCCCATCACAACACAGCTCTACTAGACCAGACCCTCACAACAAAGCCTCTACTAGACCCCGGCCCACACAACCAAAGCTCTACAGACCACCATCACAACACAGCTCTACTAGACCCCATCCACACGCTCTAACTAGAACCCCATCAGCAACACAGCTCTACTAGACCCATCACAACACAGCTCTACTGACCTGGACCCCATCCACAACACAGCTCTTTACTAGACCAGGCCCATAAACACAGTCTACTAGACCCAATCACACACAGCTCTACTAGGACCCCATCACAACAAAAGCTTCTACTAGACCCCATCACAACACAGCTCTACTAGACCCCCATTCACAACACAGCTCTATAGGACCCCATAACAAACACAGCTCTACTAGACCCCAGACCCATCACAACACAGCTTACTAGACCCAATAACAACACAGCTCTACTAGACCCCATCACAACACAGCTCTACTAGACCCATACAACACAGCTCTTTAATAGACCCCATCACAAACCGTCTACGAGACACCATCCCAACAACAGCTCTACTAGACCCGGCCCATATCACAAACACAGCTCTACTAGACCCATCACAACACAGCTCGACTAGACACCATCCACACAGCTCTTACTAGACCCATCACCAAACCACAGCTCTACTAGACCCCATCCACAACACAGCCTACTAGACCCAATCACAAACAAAGCTCTACAGAACCCCATCACAACAAAGCTCTATAGACCGTCCCATCACAACACAGCTCTTACTAGACCCCAGCACAAAAACGCTCACAGAACCGTCCATCACGAAAAAAGAGCTTACGAGGACCCCAATCACAACACAGCTCTACTAGACCCCATCACAAAAACACAAGCTATCTAGACCCCATCACAAAAACAGCTCTACTAGACACCATCACAACACAGCTCTCTAGACCGTCCCAATCACAACACAGATCTTACTAGACCCCATCACAACACAGCTCTACTAGACCCGTACCCTCACAACAAGTTCTACTAGCCCCATCACAACACGCTCTACTAGTCCCCATCACAACAAGCTCTACTAGACACCCATCACAACCACAGCTCACTAGACCCCCATCACAAAACAGCGCGACTGACCAGCCCATCACAAAACACAGCTCTACTAGACCCGACCCATCACAAACAAAAGCTCTTACTAGACCCATCACAACACCAGCTTCTTACTAGACCCCATCACAACACAGCTCTACTAGACCAGACCCAATCACAAGCACAGCTCTAATAGACCGGACCATTCACCAACAAGCTCTATAGACCCCATCCAACACAGCTCTACTGACCCAATTGCACATCAAAGCGATACTAGACCCCATACCAACACAGCTCTAATAGACCCGGCCCCCCTTCACAACAAAGCTCTACTAGACCCCATCAACAACACCAGCTCTACTAGACCAGGACCATCACAAAAGCTCTACTCGACCCCACAACAACACAGCTCTACTAGACCCCATCACAAACAAAGCTCTTACTAGACCCATCAAAACCAAGTCTAACTAGACCCCATCACAAACCAGCTATAACTAGACCCAATCACAACAAAGCTCTACTAGACCCCATAACAACACAGCTCTATAGACCCATCACACAAAGCTTATAGACCCCATCAAACACCAGCTCTACTAGACCCGGCCCCATCACAACACAGATCTAATAGACCAGGAACCCCATCACAACACAGCTCTACTAGACCCCATCAAAACACAGCTCTACTAGACCCCATCACAACACAGCTAGATGGAACCAATCACAACACAGTCTCTACTAGGACCCCCATAAAAACACAGCTTCTACTTAGACCCCACACAACCACAGATCTACTAGACCCATCACAAAACCACCGGCTTACTAGACCAGACCCCATAACAACAAAGCTCTAATAGACCAAGACCCATCACAAACACAGCTCTAATAGACCAGACCATCACAACACAGCTATACGAGACCAGACCCATCACAACCACAGCTTACTAGACCCCATCACCACACAGCTCTATAGGGGGGACCAGGCCCATCACAACACAGCTTCTACTAGAACCCATTAAAACACAGCTCTACTTAGCACCCCATCACAACACAGCTCTTACTAGACCCCATCACAACACAACACGGGCTCACTAGACCAGACCCATCAACAACACAGCTCTACTAGACCAGACCCCAGCACAACACATCTCTACTAGACCGCCCATCACAAAACACAGCTCTACTGACCAGACCCCATCAAAAACAAGCTCTACTAGGACCAGGCAGAACCATCATCAAACACAGCTCTACTAGAACCCCATCACAAACACAGCTAGTTGTACTAGACCAAATCACCAAACCAAAGCTCTACTAGAACCCATCACAACACAGCTCTACTAGACCCCATCCAAACACAGCCTTACTAACCCCCATCCACACACAGCTCTACTAGACCAGACCCTCACAACACAGCTCTAATAGTACTGACCCATCACAAACCACAGCTCTACTAGACCCATCACAAACACAGGCTCTACTAGGACCAGGCCCCATCATCACAACACAGCTCTACTAGACCCAAGCACAAACAAAAGCTCTACTAGACCCACACAACACAGCTCTTACTAGACCCATCACACACAGATATACTAGAACCCCATTCACAAACACAGCTATACTAGGACCCCATCACAACACAGCTAGACTAGGGACCCAATCACAACACAGCTCTACTAGACCCCATCACAACACAGCTCTACTAGACCCGGCCCCATCACAACCCCACAGCTCTACTAGCCAGACCACCATCCCACAACACAGATTACGTAGGACCCCCATCACAAACACAGCTCCTACTAGACACCCCATCACAAAGCACAGCTCTACTAGGACCCCATCACAACACAGCTCTACTGGACCCCATCAAAAAAAACAGCTCTACGAGACCCCATCCACAACACAGACTACTAGACTGCATCACAACACAACAAGGCTCTACTAGACCAAGACCCCCTCACAACACAGCTCATACTAGACCAGGACCCCATCACACACAGGCTACTCTCTCGACCAGACCCATCACAACACAGCTCTATCGACCAGACCCCATCCACCAACCAGCTATTACTAGCCAGACCATCACAACAAGCTCTACTAGACCCCATCACAACACCGCTCTACTAGACCGACCCATCACAAACACAGCTCTACTAGACCCCATCACAACACAGTTACTAGACACCATCACAAAACGCTCTACTAGACCACATCACACACAAACAAGGCTCTACATAGACCCAGACCCCATCACAACACCAGCCCTTCTACTAGACCAGACCCCATCTCACAACACAGCTCTACTAGACCAGAACCATCACAACCAAGGCTCTATAGACAGGACCCCATCACAACACAGGCTCTACTAGACCAGCCCCATCACCAACACAGCTCTACTAGACCCCACACAACAAAAGCTCTACTAGACCCCATCACAACAAACAGCTTACTAGACCCGCATCAAAACACAGCTATATCGACCCCATCACACACAGCTCTACTAGACACCATACAAAACCACAGATCTACTAGACCCGGCCCATCACAACCAGTTTAACTTGACCCCATCACAACCACAACCTATACTAGACCAGAACCACCATAAAACACAGCTATACTAGACCCATCACAACAAGTCTACTAGACCCCATCAACAACACAGCTATACTAGACCCCATCACAACACAGCTTCTACTAGACCAGCCATCAAACACAGCTCTACTAGACCAGGGCCATCACAACACAGCTCTAACTAGCAGACTCCATCACAACCACAGCTCTACTAGACCCGTCCCATCACAACACAGCTCTAATAGGACCCGTCCATTCACAACACAGCTCTACTAGACCCCATCACAACAAGCTCTACCAGACCCGTCCCATACAACACAGTTCTCCCTAGACCCCATCACAACACAGCTCTACTGAGGACCCGTCCCATCACACACACAGCTTACTGACCCATCACAACCAACAGCTTACTAGACCCCATCACAACCAGCTCTTACTAGACCAGACCCATCCACACAGCTCTACTAGACCTGACAATCAACAAACACAGCTCTTACCAGACCCCATCACAACACAGCTCTACTAGACCCCAGCACAACACAGCCTCTACTAGGACCAGGCCCATCACAACACAGCTCTACTAGACCCCATCACAACACAGCTCTACTAGACCCCATCACAACACAGCTCTACTAGACCCCATACAACCACAGCTCTAATAGCCCCATCACAACAAGCTCGACTAGACCAGACCCATCACAAACACAGATATACTAGACCAGCCCAATTCACAACACAAGCCTCGACTAGACCCCATCACAAACACAGCTCTACTAGAACCCCTCACAACACAAAGCTCTACTAGACCCCATCACAAACACCAGCTCTACTAGACAGCCCATCACAACACAGCTCTACTAGACCCCATCAAAACACAGCTCTACTAGACCCCATCACAACACAGCTCTACTAGACCCCATCACAACACAGCTCTTACTAGACCCCATCACAACCCAGATATATAGACCCCATCACAACAAGCACTACTAGACCCCATCACAACACAGCTCTTACTAGACCCATCACAACAAGCCTCTACTTAGACCCAACCCCAATCACAACACAGCTCTACCAGACCCGGCCCATCACAAACACAGTCTACTAGGACCCCATCACAACACAGCTACTAGACCCCATCAAACCACAGCTCTACTATACCCCATACAACACACAGCTCTACAGACCCCATCACACACAGCTCTACTAGACCCGTCCACACAACACAGACTTACTAGACCCCATCACAAACACAGTCTTCTAATAGACCGTTCCCATCACACACAGTTCTAATAGACCACATCACACCACAGCTCTTACTAGACACCATCACAAACAGCTCCTATAGACCCCATCACAACACAGCTCTTACTAGACCCCATCACAAAACAGCTCTACTAGACCAGCCATCACAACACCAAAGCTATATAGACAGACCCATCACAACACAGGCTCTATAGACCCCCAGAATCACAAACACAGCTCTACTAGACCCCATCACAACACAGCTCTACTAGACCAGACCCATCAACAAGCTCTACTAGAACCTGACCCATCACAACACAGCTCTACTAGACCCAATAAAACACAGATCTACTAGACAGACCCATCACCACCACAGCTCACTAGGACCAGACCATCACAACACAATCTACTAGACCCCATCACACACACAGCTCTACTAGGGACCCCATCACAAAACAGCTATACTAGACCAGGCCCCCCATCCAAACAAAGCTCTACTAGACCCCATCACAACCCACAGCTCTACTAGCCCAATCACAACACAGCTCTACTAGACCCCATCACAACACAGCTCTCTTAACTAGACCCCATCAATCACAGCTCTACAGACCCATCACAACACAGCTCTAATAGACCCCATCACAACACAGCTCTACTAGACCCGGCCCATCACAACACAGCTCTACTAGAAAGACCCCCAGTCAACAACACAGCTCTACTAGACCCCATCACAACACAGCTCTACTAGACCCCATCACAACACAGCTCTACTAGACCAGGCCCATCACAACACAGCTCTACTAGACCCCATCACAACACAGCTCTACTAGACCCCCATCACAACACAGCTCTACTAGACCCCATCACAACACAGCTCTACTAGACCAGACCCATCACAACACAGCTCTACTAGACCCCCCATCACAACACAGCTCTACTAGACCCCATCACAACACAGCTCTACTAGACCCCATCACAACACAGCTCTACTAGACCCCATCACAACACAGCTCTACTAGACCCCATCACAACACAGCTCTACTAGACCCCATCACAACACAGCTCTACTAGACCAGACCCATCACAACACAGCTCTACTAGACCAGGCCCATTAAAACTAATTTTTTCAACAACTCCACACATTTCTTGTAAATAAACTATAGTTTTGGCAAGTCGGTTAGGACATCTACTTTGTGCATGACCCAATTAATTTGTCCAACAATTGTTTACAGACAGATTATTTCACTTATAATTCACTCTATCACAATTCCAGTGGGTAAGTTTACATACACTAAGTTGGCTGTGCCTTTAAACAGCTTGAAAAATTCCAGAAAATGCCATGGTTTAGAAGCTTCTGATAGGCTAATTGACATCATTTGAGTCAATTGGAGGTGTACCTGTGGATGTATTTCAAGGCCTACCTTCAAACTCAGTAGCTCTTTGCTTGACATCAAGAGAAAATCAAAATAAATCAGCCAAAACCTCAGAAAAAGAATTGTAGACCTCCACAAGTCTGGGTCATCCTTGGAAGCAATTTCCAAACACCTGAAGGTACCACGTTCATCTGTACAAACAATAGTATGCAAGTATAAACACCATGGGACCACGCAGCCGTCATACCGCTCAGGAAGGAGACAAGTTCTGTCTCCTAGAGATTAACGTACTTTGGTGCAAAAATTGCAAATCAATCCCAGAACAGCAAAGAAGGACCTTGTGAAGATGCTGGAGGAAACAGGTACAAAAGTATCTATATCCACAGTAAAAACAAGTCCTATATCGACAACCTGAAAGGCCGCTCAGCAAGGAAGAAGCCACTGCTCCAAAACCGCCATAAAAAAGCCAGACTACAGTTTGCAACTGCTAATGGGGACAAATCTCGTACTTTTTGGAGAAATGTCCTCTGGTCTGATGAAACAGAAATAGAACTGTTTGGCCATAATGACCATCGTTATGTTTGGAGGAAAAAGGGGAATGCTTGCAAGCTGAAGAACACCATTCCAACCGGGATGCACGGGGGTGGCAGCATCATGCTGTAGGGGTGCTTTTCTGCAGGAGGGACTGGTGCACTTCACAAAATAGATGGCATTATGAGGAAAGAAAATTATGTGGATATATTGAAGCAACATCTCAAGACATCAGTCAGGAAGTTAAAGCTTGGTCGCAAATGGGTCTTCCAAATGGACAATGACCCCAAGCATACTTCCGAAGTTGTGGCAAAATGGCTTAAGGACAACAAAGTCAAGGTATTGGAGTGGCCATCACAAAGCCCTGACTTCAATCCTATAGAAAACTTGTGGGCAGAACTGAAAAAGCGTGTGCGAGCAAGGAGGCCTACAAACCTGACTCAGTTACACCAGCTCTGTCAGGAGGAATGGGCCAAAATTCACCCAACTACCCTAAACGTTTGACCCAAGTTAAACAATTTAAAGGCAATGCTACCAAATACTAATTGAGTATATATAAACTTCTGACCCACTGGGAATGTGATGAAAGAAATAAAAGCTGAAAAAAATCATTCTCTCTACTATTATTCTGACATTTCACATTCTTAAAATAAAGTGGTGATCCTAACTGACCTAAGACAGGGAATTTTTACTAGGATTAAATGTCAGGAATTGTGAAAAACTGAGTTTAAATGTATTTGGCTAAGGTGTATGTAAAACTTCCGACTTCAACTGTGTGTGCAGCTTATGCTCCTCTTTCAGATTCATCATATTTTGATAATCAGTTTTTCGACAATATCCATACAGAAATCATTCAATTTCAGGTAGAGTGTAAAGTGCTTATTTTTGGAGATTAATGCGAGAACAGGTTCTGAGCCTGACTACACTGATGCGGGAGGTAACCACCACAAATTGGGACACCCCTCCGTGTACAGTAGCCCAATTATAAATAATAGAAACAGTCCTGACCAAATACTGAACAAAAACGGGAAGGAGTTAGTGCATCTCTGTCGAGCCTTAGGCCTGTACATGCTTAATGGTAGAATAAGAGGGGACTCTTTAGGTCGGTTTACTTACTGCTCAGCTCTTGGGACAAGTGTAGTCGATTATGCCATCACTGACATTGACCCCTCCTCCATTAGTGCATTCACTGTCAGACCACAGACACCATTGTCAGATCACAGTCAGATCAACGTGTTTCTGAAGAAATTAACCAGCAATACTCATTCAAAAAAACAGCCCAATAAACTCTACAGCATGAACCAATCGTACAGATGGGCTCCAAACAGTGCAGAGAAATTCATTGAAACATTGAACTCAAATGAAATGATGAACTCTATACAGGTCTTCAATAACTCACAATACCAAAACAAGAAGGTGTCAATTCGGCTACTCAAAACATCAATTGCATACTCCAAAAAGCTGCATCAAAAGCAAATTTGGGAAAACCAAAGAAATTTCAGAAACATCAGAAAGAAAAAACTAAATGTTTCTGAAAAATGGTTTGATAACGGATGTAAAACAATTAGAAAACACCTAAGACAAATGTCAAAAGATAAACATAAGCAGCAAAACAACCCGGAGCTACGAATAAATTTAATTATACCAACAAGACACTTGATGAAATTGAAAACGCAATTGACCAAAATCAGTTCTGGGACATGTGGAACAATTTAAGCAATGACAAAGCCACAAGAATTAGCCATACAAGGTGAAGGAATTTGGAAAATTTATTTTGATAATCTATACAAAAACATCCCACAAAAATACTTACAACATAACCAATTAGAAATTCAAGGAAAATGGAACATCCTTGAATCAGTCATTAAAATCAACCAAAATTCATTAGATTACTCAATAACCTAACAAGAACTAAATAAAAATCTAAAATCTATAAAATCAAAGAAGGATTGCGGTCTAGATAACATCAGAAATGAAATGCTGAAAAACAGCACACCTGAGTTACAAAATGCTGTGCTTAAATTGTTCAACATGGTAGTAACTTCTGGCTGCTTTCCTGATGTCTGGAACCAGGGGCTCATCTCCCCTATCCACAAAAGTGGAGACAAATCAGACCCCAATAATTACAGGGGAATGTGCGTAAACAGCAACTTGGGAAAGGTGTTCTGTAATAAGTAAATGTCAAATTGGCTTTCTCCCCAACCATCGTACTACTGACCATATATCCACCTTACACACACTAATTAATAAACAAGTCCACCAAAAAAAAGAGGGCAAAATCTTTGCTTGCTTTGTTGACTTAAAAAAAAAGCATTTGATTCAATTTGGCACGAAGGTCTATTCTTCAAAATTCTCCAAAGTGGGCTTGGTGGTAAGGTGTATGACTTAATAAAATGTATGTACACAGAAAACAAGTGTGCAATAAAAAAAGAAAAGAAAAGAACATAATTATTTTCTTAACGTTGAGGTGTGAGACAAGGCTGCAGTTTGAGTCCAAACCTTTTTAACATTCATATCAATGAATTAGCAGACATGTTGGACCATTCTGCAGCCCCAGGACTCACACTATTTGACACAGAGGTAGAATATCTGCTATATACTGATGATTTGGTTCTTCTATCACCAACCAATGAAGGTCTTCAACAGAACCTTAATTTTCTAGAGCAATATTGCCATAATTGGGCCCTGGCATACATTTGAAAAAACTAAAATCATGATTTTCCAGAAAAAACCCAAACATAAATTCACCTTGAACAACACCATAATTGAACACACTAAAAAGTTACTCATACCTTGGTCTGACCATATCTGCATCGGGAAACTTTAATATGGCAGTGAATGCACTCAAAGAAAAAGCCCGCAGAGCATTGTATGCAATAAAAATGAAAAGATTCAAATTCAACAATTAGAATTTGGACCAAGGTATTTGACAGGGTAATCCTACCAATAGCTCTTTACGGAAGTGAGGTTTGGGGGCCACTCAATAAACTGGACGTTAAAATGTGGGACAAACATCCAATTGAAGCCCTACATGCAGAATTATTTCGGAATATTCTACAAGTCCAAAGAAATACACCAACTAATGCATGTAGGGCAGAATTGGGCCGCTTTCTAGTGGTAATAAAAATACAGAAAATATCATTAACATTTTGTCTACATCTAAATTCAAGTCTCCAATTTAAAGCACTTCAAACCCAAGAGCTGAGCCCAGAAACGAGCCCTCTCAGTCAGCTGGTATTGGACCTAACCAACCAAGCTGACACCAGCACTGCTTCAAAAGAAATAATTCAAATAAACAAAATCATGAACCAATCAAAGGACTCATATTTACAACTTTGGAAAAATGAAACAAAATCCCAAAGCCGACTAAATTGCTATCTGGCCCTAAACAGAGAATATGAATTGGCTGATTATCTCTACTCTGTCAGAGATACGAAGCAGAGACAGATCCTTACCAAGTACAGGATGAGTGACCATCAATTGGCAATAGAAACTGACAGACATAAAAAGACATGGCTACCCAAAGAGGAGTGTGTATGTGGTCACTGCACGACAGGGGAGGTAGAGACAGAGATGCACTTTCTCCTTTACTGTGATAAATATTCCTCACCAAGAGATTCATTATTTACAGAAATGACTAGATTTATTCCAAATTTTAACTTATTAAAGCCAGAGGAAAAACTAAAAATACTCATGGGCGAAGGAGCAATGGCTCCTCTTGCAGCCAAATATGTACAGTATCTCACAAAAGTGAGTACACCCCTCACATTTTTGTAAATATTTTAGTATATATTTTCATGTGACAACACTGAAGAAATGACACTTTGCTACAATGTAAAGTAGTGAGTGTACAGCTTGTATAACAGTGTAAATGTGCTGTCCCCTCAAAATAACACAACACACAGTCATTAATGTCTAAACCGCTGGCAACAAAAGTGAGTACACCCCTAAGTGGAAATGTCCAAATTGGGCCCAATTAGCCATTTTCCCTCCCATGTGGATTAGGATGTGAAGAGAGAGAGAAGAGCGGGAGAGAGATAAGAGGATGAGGAGAGAGAAGAGGGAAGATGGATAGAGAGATCTAAAATAATTTATTTTTGAAAGCTCCTCAGTGTATACAAAGCAGGTATACAAAGCAGGTTAGACAGTACTGTAGTTTATATATATTAGACAGTACTGGAGTTTATATATATTAGACAGTACTGTAGTTTATATATATTAGACAGTACTGTAGTTTATATATATTAAACAGTACTGGGGTTTATATATATTAGACAGTACTGGAGTTTATATATATTAGACAGTACTGGAGTTTATATATATTAGACAGTACTGGAGTTTATATATATTAGACAGTACTGGAGTTTATATATATTAGACAGTACTGGAGTTTATATATATTAGACAGTACTGGAGTTTATATATATTAGACAGTACTGGGGTTTATATATATTAGACAGTACTGGAGTTTATATATATTAGACAGTACTGGGGTTTATATATATTAGACAGTACTGGAGTTTATATATTAGACAGTACTGGGGTTTATATATATATATACAGTGGGGAGAACAAGTATTTGATACACTGCCGATTTTGCAGGTTTTCCTACTTACAAAGCATGTAGAGGTCTGTAATATTTATCATATGTACACTTCAACTGTGAGAGACGGAATCTAAAACAAAAATCCAGAAAATCACATTGTATGATTTTTAAGTAATTAATTTGCATTTTATTGCATGGCATAAGTATTTGATCACCTACCAACCAGTAAGAATTCCAGCTCTCACAGACCTGTTAGTTTTTCTTTAAGAAGCCCTCCTGTTCTCCACTCATTACCTGTATTAACTGCACCTGTTTGAACTCGTTACCTGTATAAAATACACCTGTCCACACACTCAATCAAACAGACTCCAACCTCTCCACAATGGCCAAGACCAGAGAGCTGTGTAAGGACATCAGGGATAACATTGTAGACCTGCACAAGGCTGGGATGGGCTACAGGACAATAGGCAAGCAGCTTGGTGAGAAGGTAACAACAGGGAGGCAGGTAGCTTAGTGGGTAAGAGCGTTGTGCCAGTAACCGAAAGGTCGCTGGTTCTAATCCCCGAGCCCACTAGGTGAAAAATCTGTCGATGTGCCCTTGAGCAAGGCACTTAACCCTAATTGCTCCTGTAAGTCGCTCTGGATAAGAGCGTCTGCTAAATGACCAATTATTATTATTTAATTATTATTGGCGCAATTATTAGAAAATGGAAGAAGTTCAAGATGACCGTCAATCACCCTCGGTCTGGGGCTCCATGCAAGATCTCACCTCGTGGGGCATCAATGATCATGAGGAAGGTGAGGGATCAGCCCAGAACTACACGGCAGGACCTGGTCAATGACCTGAAGAGAGCTGGGACCACAGTCTCAAAGAAAACCATTACTAACACACTACGCCGTCATGGATTAAAATCCTGCAGCGCACGCAAGGTCCCCCTGCTCAAGCCAGCGCATGTCCAGGCCTGTCTGAAGTTTGCCAATGACCATCTGGATGATCCAGAGGAGGAATGGGAGAAGGTCATGTGGTCTGATGAGACAAAAATAGAGCTTTTTGGTCTAAACTCCACTCGCCGTGTTTGGAGGAAGAAGGAGGATGAGTACAACCCCAAGAACACCATCCCAACCGTGAAGCATGGAGGTGGAAACATCATTCTTTGGGGATGCTTTTCTGCAAAGGGGACAGGACCACTGCACCGTATTGAGGGGAGGATGGATGGGGCCATGTATTGCGAGATCTTGGCCAACAACTTCCTTCCCTCAGTAAGAGCATTGAAGATGGGTCGTGGCTGGGTCTTCCAGCATGACAACGACCCGAAACACACAGCCAGGGCAACTAAGGAGTGGCTGGAGTGGCCTAGCCAGTCTCCAGACCTGAACCCAATAGAACATCTTTGGAGGGAGCTGAAAGTCCGTATTGCCCAGCGACAGCCCCGAAACTTGAAGGATCTGGAGAAGGTCTGTATGGAGGAGTGGGCCAAAATCCCTGCTGCAGTGTGTGAAAACCTGGTCAAGACCTACAGGAAACGTATGATCTCTGTAATTGCAAACAAAGGTTTCTGTACCAAATATTAAGTTCTGCTTTTCTGATGTATCAAATACTTATCTCATGCAATAAAATGCAAATAAATTACTTTAAAATCATAGAATGTGATTTTCTGGATTTCTGTTTTAGATTCCGTCTCTCACAGTTGAAGTGTACCTATGATAAAAATTACAGACCTCTACATGCTTTGTAAGTAGGAAAACCTGCAAAATCGGCAGTGTATCAAATACTTGTTCTCCCCACTGTATATTAGACAGTACTGCATTTTATATATTAGACAGCACTGGGGTTTATATATATATATTAGACATTACTGGAGTTTATATATATTAGACAGTACTGTAGTTTATATATATTAGACAGTACTGGGGTTTATATATATTAGATAGTACTGGAGTTTATATATATTAGACAGTACTGGAGTTTATATATATTAGACAGTACTGGGGTTTATATATATTAGACAGTACTGGAGTTTATATATATTAGACAGTACTGTAGTTTATATATATTAGACAGTACTGGAGTTTATATATATTAGACATTACTGGAGTTTATATATATTAGATAGTACTGGAGTTTATATATATTAGACAGTACTGTAGTTTATATATATTAGACAGTACTGGAGTTTATATATATTAGACAGTACTGGAGTTTATATATATTAGACAGTACTGGAGTTTATATATATTAGACAGTACTGTAGTTTATATATATTAGACAGTACTGGAGTTTATATATATTAGACAGTACTGGAGTTTATATATATTAGACAGTACTGGAGTTTATATATATTTGATAGTACTGGAGTTTATATATATTAGACAGTACTGGAGTTTATATATATTAGACAGTACTGTAGTTTATATATATTAGAAAGTACTGGAGTTTACAGTGAGGGAAAAAAGTATTTGATCCCCTGCTGATTTTGTACGTTTGCCCACAGACAAATAAATGATCAGTCTATAATTTTAATGGTAGGTTTATTTGAACAGTGAGAGACAGAATAACAACAACAAAAATCCAGAAAAACGAATGTCAAAAATGTTATAAATTGATTTGCATTTTAATGAAGGAAATAAGTATTTGACCCCTCTGCAAAACATGACTTAGTACTTGGTGGCAAAACCCTTGTTGGCAATCACAGAGGTCAGATGTTTCTTGTAGTTGGCCACCAGGTTTGCACACATCTCAGGAGGAATTTTGTCCCACTCCTCTTTGCAGATCTTCTCCAAGTCATTAAGGTTTCGAGGCTGACGTTTGGCAACTCGAACCTTCAGCTCCCTCCACAGATTTTCTATGGGATTAAGGTCTGGAGACTGGCTAGGCCACTCTAGGACCTTAATGTGCTTCTTCTTGAGCCACTCCTTTGTTGCCTTGGCCGTGTGTATTGGGTCATTGTCATGCTGGAATACCCATCCACGACCCATTTTAAATGCCCTGGCTGAGGGAAGGAGGTTCTCACCCAAGATTTGACGGTACATGGCCCCGTCCATCGTCCCTTTGATGCGGTGAAGTTGTCCTGTCCCCTTAGCAGAAAAACACCCCCAAAGCATAATGTTTCCACCTCCATGTTTGACGGTGGGGATGGTGTTCTTGGGGTCACATGCAGCATTCCTCCTCCTCCAAACACGGCGAGTTGAGTTGATGCCAAAGAGCTCCATTTTGGTCTCATCTGACCACAACACTTTCACCCAGTTCTCCTCTGAATCATTCAGATGTTCATTGGCAAACTTCAGACGGGCATGTATATGTGCTTTGTTGAGCAGTGGGACCTTGCGGGCGCTGCAGGATTTCAGTCCTTCACGGCGTAGTGTGTTTCCAATTGTTTTCTTGGTGACTATGGACCCAGCTGCCTTGAGATCATTGACAAGATCCTCCCGTGTAGTTCTGGGCTGATTCCTCACCGTTCTCATGATCATTGCAACTCCACGAGGTGAGATCTTGCATGGAGCCCCAGGCCGAGGGAGATTGACAGTTCTTTTGTGTTTCTTCCATTTGCGAATAATCGCACCAACTGTTGTCATCTTCTCACCAAGCTGCTTGGCGATGGTCTTGTAGCCCATTCCAGCCTTGTGTAGGTCTACAATCTTGTCCCTGACATCCTTGGAGAGCTCTTTGGTCTTGGCCATGGTGGAGAGTTTGGAATCTGATTGATTGATTGCTTCTGTGGACAGGTGTCTTTTATACAGGTAACAAGCTGAGATTAGGAGCACTCCCTTTAAGAGTGTGCTCCTAATCTCAGCTCGTTACCTGTATAAAAGACACCTGGGAGCCAGAAATGTTTCTGATTGAGAGGGGGTCAAATACTTATTTCCCTCATTAAAATGCAAATCAATTTATAACATTTTTAACATGCGTTTTTCTGGATTTTTTTGTTGTTATTCTGTCTCTCACTGTTCAAATAAACCTACCATTAAAATTATAGACTGATCATTTCTTTGTCAGTGGGCAAACTTACAAAATCAGCAGGGGATCAAATACTTTTTTCCCTCACTGTATATATATTAGACAGTATTGGGGTTTATATATATTAGACAGTACTGGAGTTTATATATATTAGACATTACTGTAGTTTATATATATTAGACAGTACTGTAGTTTATAAATATTAGACAGCACTGGGGTTTATATATATTAGACAGTACTGTAGTTTATATATATTAGACAGTACTGGGGTTTATATATATTAGACAGTGCTGGCGTGTTATTATATCAGACATACTGGTAGTTTTATATATATTAGACCAGTACTGTAGTGACTATATATTAGGACAGTACTGAGTTTATATATATTCGGGACAGTACTGATTTTATATATATTTAGACATATTGGGGGTTTAGATATATTAGACAGTACGGGAGTTTAATATATATGATATAATATATATATATATATATATATATTATATATCATATAATATATATATATATATATATATAGATTAGACAGTACTGTCGTTTATATTATATTAGACGTACTGGAGTTTATATATTATTAGACAGTATTGGGGTTTATATATATTAGACAGTACTGGAGGTTTATATATATCTAGACAGACTGTAGTTTATATTATAGACAGTACTGGGTTTATATATATTAGACAGTACTGGAGTTTATATCTATTAGGACAGTACTGGAGTTTATATATATATATACAGTACTGAGTTTAAATATATAGACAGTATTGGGGTTATATATATAGACAGTACTGGGTTTATAAGATATATTCGACAGTACTGTAGTGATATATATTCGACATACTTAGGTTTAATATAGTAGACGTACGTGGAGAGTTTATATATATTAGACAGTATTGGGGTTATTATATATTAGACAGTACTGTAGTTTATATATATTAGACCGTTACTGGGGTTATATATATATTAGCAGTACGGAGGTTAATATATATTAGACAGTACTGGAGTTATATAATAGACCCGACTGGAGTTTATATAGATTAGACAAGTATGGGTTTATATATATATTAACAGTACTGGAGTTTATATATATTAAGACAGTATTGGGGTTTAGTATATATTAGACAGTATTGGGGTTAATATATAGAAGTAATGGTGTTTATATATATATTAGACAGAGGAAGTTCATAAATATATAGACAGTAATGTAGTTTATATTCTAGATTAGACACTACTGAGGTTATAAATATATTCGACAGTATGAGTTTATCTATATTAGACAGATTGGAGTTTGATAATTAGACAGTAATGGAGTAGTTTATCTAATATTAGGACAGACTGGAGTTTATAAATATATTAGACAGTAATGCCAGTTTATCTATAGGAGACAGACTGGGGTTGGGTTGTGATATATCTTAGACAGTACTGGGGTTTATATATGTTGTACAGCTGGTGATTTGATAATTAGACAGTATGGGGTGTATATCTATTAAACAGTACTAGAGTTATATAGATATTCGACATTACTGGTGTTATATATTAGAATGTACTGCATTTTTATGTATTAGACGAGTACTTGTAGTTGAGATATAGTATAATACTGGAAGTTTATATATATTAGCCAGTACTGGCGTTTATATTTATATATTAGACAGTACTGAGTTTATATATATCTAGACAGTTACTGGGGTTTAATATATTTGAACATTACGGAGTGTTATATATATTAGACATTACTGGGGTTTATAATATTAGACAGTACTGGAGTTTATATATATTAGACAGTAACTGGAGTTTATATATATGAGACTACTGTAGTTTATATATATTAGACAGTGACTGTAGGTTATATATAGTAGGGGACCGTATGGAGTTATAATATTAGACAGTACTGGAGGTTTATATATACTAGACAGGTACTGTAGTTTATATATAATTAGACCAGTATGTAGTTAATATATTAGACAGTACTGAGTAGTTATAATATTTAGACAGTATTGGGGTTTATATATATTAGACAGTACGGTAGTTAATATATTAGACAGTAGTACTGGCGTCTTAATATATTAGGACAGTATGGGGGTTTATCTATATATTAGACAGTACGGAGTTTGTATATATATAGACAGTACTGGAGTTTATATATATTAGATTTGTACTGGAGTTATATATATTAGAAGTACTGGAGGTTTAGTTAGTTATATATATATATACAGTACTGGAGTTTATATATATTAGCAGTATTGGGGTTATATATATGACAGTACTGGAGTTGATAAATATATAGGACAGTACGGTAGTTTATATATATTAGACAGTAATGGGTTTATATCTATATAATATATATATATATATAGAATAATAATATATATATTAGACAGTATTGGGTTATATATATTAGACAGTTACTGGAGTTATATATATATTAGACGTACTGGAGTTACATAAATTAATTAGACAGTACTGGGAGTTTATATATATTAGGACAGTACTGGAGGTATATATATTAGGACAGGTACGGAGTTTATATATATATATTAGACAGTTACTGGAGTTTATAAAATATATTAGACAGATGGCGTTACATTAGAGGACAGTTACTGGGTTGATATATATAGACGTACGCCGGGTTTATATATGTTTGTACAGTATGGGTGATTGGATTATTAGCACAGTACTGGGTTTATTATATTAAACAGTTATAGAGTTTATTCTATATATAGACATTAATGGTGTTCATAGATTAGAATGTATGGCAAATTTTTTTATGTATTAGACAGTAATGTAGTTTATATATATTAGACAGTACTGGAGTTTATACATATTAGAGTTATGGTTATATAAATTAGACATTACTGCATTTTATAGATTAGACAGTACTGTAGTTTATATATATAGGACAGTACTGGAGTTTTATTTATATAGACTTAATGGGGTTATATATATTAGCCCCGTACTGGAGTTATAGATTTAGCAGTACTGGGTTTATATATATTAAGCAGTACTGTAGTTTATATATATTAGACCTACTGGGTTTATAATATTAGACCGTGCTGGAGTTTTATATATATTAGACAGTAATGTAAGGGTAATATTAGACAGTTATGGAGTTTATAATATTAGAAAGTTTTTGTTAATGGAGTTATATATATTAGAAAGTATTGGGAGTTTTGTTTTGTTTGTTTTTTGTTTTGTGGTGTTTTGTTTGGTTTTGTTGTTTGTTGTTGGGTTGTTAGATATATTAGACCAGTACTGGAGTTTATAGATATATGTAATATATTATATATATATATATCTAGAATATATATATATATATATATATTATATCTATTAGACAAGTACTTAGTTTATATATATTAGGACAGTACTGGAGTTTATATATATTAGACACAGTATGGGGTTTTTATATATTAGACGTACTGGAGGTTATATATATATTAGAAGTAATTGTAGTTTATATATATTAGACAGTACTGGAAGTTTATATATTTAGACAGTTACTGGAGTTTATATTATTAGACAGTACTGGAAAGTTTATTTATATAATTATACAGTACTGGAGTTTATTATATATTAGACAGTATTGGGGTTATATATATTGACAGTACCTGGAGTGTATATATATTTTAGACAGTACTGTAGTTTATATATATTAGACAGTACGTATTTGATATATATTAGACAGTGACTGGAGTTTATATATATTAGGACAGTATTGGGGTTTGTTTATTATATATTAGACAGTACTGTAGTTTATATATTAGGATATATTAGACAATGGGGGTTTATACTATATTAGGACAGTACTGGAGTGTATATTATATTAGGACAGTACTGGAAGTTATTAATATTAGACAGTAATGGAGTTATAATATTAGACAATACTGAGTTTATATATATATTATACAGTACTGAGTTTATATATATTAACAGTATTGGGGTTTATGATATATTAGACAGTATTGGGGTTATATATATAGGACAGTTATGGAAGTAGTTGATTATATTATGTGACAGTAATGGGGTTCATAAATATATAGGGACCAGTACTGTAGTTATATATATATTAGACACTACGGAGTTTATAAATATAGTTGACAGTACTGTAGTTGATATATATTAGACAGTACTGGAGTTTATATATATTAGGACAGTACTGGGTTTAATTATATATTAGACAGTACTGAGAGTTATAAACTAATTAGACAAGTACTTCAGTTATATATATGAGACAGTACTGGGGTTGATATATATTAGACAAGTACTGGGTTATATATGTTTACAGTTACTGGGTGGATTGATATTAGAAAGTACGGGGGTTATATCTTATTAAACAGAGTACTAGAGTTATATATAGATAGACATTATGGTAGTTCATATATTAGAATGATGCATTTTTGTATTAGAACAGTACGTAGTTATATATATTATACATTACTGGAGTTACATATATTAGACGAAATGGAGTTTATATATATATAATTAGACGTACGGAGTTTATATATAGTTTATATATATTAGACAGTAATGGGGTTTATATATATTTGACATTACGGAGTTTATATATATTAGGGACATAATGGGCGGTTTATTATCTATTAGACAGACTGGAGTTTAGATATATTAAGACATTAGACCGTACTGGAAGGTTAGGTATATTAGACAGTACTGTAGTTTCTTATAATTAGACAGACTTGAGTTATCTATATTAGACAGTACTGAGTTACTATATTAGACAGACTGGGTTATAATATAGAATATGTAGTTTAATATATTAGACAGTACTGTCGTTTATATATATTAGACAGTATGGAGTTTATATATATTAGACGTATTGGGGTTTATATATATTAGACAGTACTGAGTTTATCATATATTAGAAGTACTGAGTTTATTTATTAGACAGTATTGGGGTTTTGGGTTTATATATATATTAGACAGTACTGGAGGTTTGATATATATTAGACGTAGGATTTTATATATGTAGATTGATACTGGAGTTTAATATATAGACAGTACTGGAGAGTTTTATATATATATTTTGTTCAGATGGAGTTTTATAATTAGACGTATTGGGGTTTATATCTATTTAGACAGTTACTGGAGTTTATATATATATATTAGACAGTATGTAGTTTATAATATTAGACAGTCCTGGGGGTTTTATATATATATATATAATATATATTATATATAATCTATATATATATAGACAGTATTGGGGTTTAAGATATATTAGAGACAGTACTGGAGTTTATATTATATATTAGACAGTCCTGGAGTTCATAAATATATTAACATATGGAGTTTAGATATATTAGAACAGTACTGGAGTTTATATATATTAGACAGTTACTGGAAAACCAAGTTTATATATATATTAGACGGTAATGGAGTTTATAAATATATAGACCAGTACTGGAGTTTATAAAATATGGAGACAGTCTGGGGGTTGATATATAGTAGGACAGTAATGGGGTTTAATATGTTTTACATATGGTGATTGGATATATTAGACGTACTGGGTTTATATATATTACACAGTACTGAGTTATATACTCTTAGACAGTACTGGTGTTATATATAGAAGATTGCATTTATGTATTAGGACATACTGTGAGTTATATATATTAGAACAGTACTGAGTTTTATACATATTAGACAGTATTGGGGTTTATATATAATTAGACATTACTGCATTTTATAATTAAAAGGACAGTTACTGTAGTTTATATATATATTAGACAGTACTGGAGTTATATATATATATTAGACAGTCAGGTACGGGAGTTCTATAATTAGACAAGTTACTGGATTTTAGATATATTCGAAGTACTGGAGTTGATACTAATTAGACAGTATTGGGGTTTATATATATTAGACAGTACTGGAGTTATATAATATCGACAAAAAATTGCCGTTTATATATATGAGACAGTACTGGGGTTGATATATAGTAAACAGTACTGGGTTATATATGTTTTACAGAATGGGCATTGATCTATTAGCATTACTGGGGTTTAGACTATATTAAAACAGTTAATAGAGTTAATATATATTCGACATTACTGGAGTGCATATATAGGATGACTTGCATTTTATATTAGACAGTACGGTAGTTTATATATATTAGACAGTACTGGAGTTTATATATATTTAGAAGTATTGAGGGTTATATAATTAGACAGTACTGCATTTATATATTAGACAGACTGGAGGTTAATATATTTTACAGCTGTTAGTTATATATAGATTAGACAGTACTGTATAGTTGTATATATCTATATTAGACAGTATGGAGTTTATATATATATATATTAGGGACACCGAAAAAAATACTGGAGTGTCGATATATTAGAAGTACTGGAGTTTATATTATTTAGGAATTACTGGGGTTAATTATATTAGACAGTACTGTAGTTTATATATATAGGACGTACTGGAGTTTATATAATAGACAGTACTGTAGTTGTTATATATATATATAGACAGGCACTGTAGTTTATATATATATAATGCGACCGTTACTGGAGTTTATATATATATATTAGACAGTACGGAGTTTATATATATTAGACAGGACTGTAGTTTATATATATTAGACAGTATGGAGGTTATTATATATTAGACATTACTGGGGTTTATAGATATTAGACAGTACTGTGTTTTATATATATAGACAACCACTGAGTGTATATATATTAGACAGTCCTGTGTTTTATATATTAGACAGTACTGAGAAAAAGGGGGGGTTTATATTATAAGAAGTATGGAGTTATATATATTAGACAGTAATGGAGTTTATTATATATTAGACAGTACTGTGGGTATATATTATATTAGCCAGTACTGGAGTTTATATCATTAGACAAGTCTGGGGTTTATATATATTAGAACATTACTGGGGTTTATAATTATTAGACAGTACTGGAGTTTATTATATATTAGGACAGTACTGTGTTTTATATTTATTTTTATTAGACAGTACTGTAGTTTCTATATATATTAGACAGTCTGGAGTTATATTATTTATTAGACATACTGTGGTTCTATATAATAGACAGTACTGTAGTCAGTATATATATATTAGACACTAATGTGGTTATATATATAATTAGACAGTACTGTAGTTTATAATATTAGGACAGTCGAGTTATATATATTTAGACGTACGGGTTTTTTTAACAGTACTGGGGTTTACATATTAGACATTACTGGAGCTTATATATATTAGACAGTACTGGAGTTTATATATATATTAGACAGTACTGTAGTTTATATATATTAGACAGTACTGGAGTTTATATATATTGTAAGGAATCGGGGGTTGGCTGGGTCTAGACAGAGTCTGACACTTCCCCGATCTACAGAGAGGGGGAGTCATCAGACTCGATCTGGTTCACCTGAGTTCTGAGCACACCTGTCCGTAATTAGGGCAGGATATAAGGTGTGCTCAGAAGTTCAGTCGGTGCGAGGGATTGTTCCTTTGTGACTTGCTAAGCGTTTTGTTCCGAGAGAGAGAGAGAGAGTTTGTTGTTTTTGATTACCCGTGTATCCGACCTGTGCCTTGTTGTTTGACTCCCCGAATTGCTTAATCCTCTGCTTGTCTACACCAGTGATTACCGTCCTCTGATCCTGTGCTTGTGCCCTCGACTACGACTAAGCCCGCTCCCTTGGTACCTCTGCCTGTCTATGCCTGGCCCGGTTTTGACCACAGCCCGCCCGACCACGATTAAGCTATTCCCTTGTCTGTACTCTAATAAAGCATCGCAATTCTGCGATTGGATCTTACCACTCTGTCCGAGTATTCATTACAGAATACCTCGCCAATACCATGGATCCAGCGGAATTACAGAGGCGATGGGAGATACAGGAGAGACGGATGGATGAACTCCTGCAACTACTCAACGCTGGTGCTGCTGAAGGCACCACCCCAAGCACGGTCAGTCCTCGTCATGCACCTCCGATTTCTCTACTGACAAGGTACGACGGGGAACCTGGCAAATGTCAGGGGTTTCTACTCCAGACGTCCCTGTATATGTCGTATAATCGTACTATGTTTCCCGATGACCGTAGCAGGGTGGATTTCATGATTTTTCTGCTAACGGGAAGAGCACTGGATTGGGCTACTGCGCTTTGGGCAGCTGAGGTCCCCGAGTTGAATGCGGAAGTTCAGTTCAAAAGACTGTTCCAAGAGGTGTTCGACCACCCAGTATCTGGGCGTAGTGTGGGAGACCAACTATGCGAACTTCAGCAGGGCCGAGTGCCTCAAGTTACCTTGCAAAACGTCTACTGTGGAGGATGCGCAGGGTGCGGGGTCTACTGTTGTGCCAACAGAATACCAGGATTACGCGCAGGTGTTCTCCAAGGAGAGGGCTACCGTATTACCACCTCATCGGGCCTGGGACTGTGCGATTGATCTGCTATCCGGGGCTACACCTCCTCGTGGAAGAATCTACCCGTTGTCATAGCCGGAACGAGAATCGATGAGCAAGTATGTTGATGAGGCGCTACAGCAAGGGGCCATTCGCCCATCTACGTCTCCCGCCGCATCCAGTTTTTTCTTTGTGAAGAAAAAGGATGGCAGACTGCGTCCTTGTATAGACTATCGAGGTTTGAACGATATTACCATAAAAAATCGTTACCCTCTTCCTTTGATCCCAGCAGCCCTCGAGCAGGTGGGGCAGGCCTCTATCTACAGTAAACTGGACCTCAGGAGTGCGTACAATCTGGTGCGCATTAGAGAAGGGGATGAATGGAAGACCGCCTTCATCACACATCGAGGACACTATGAATATTGTGTCATGCCCTATGGACTTACCAACGCGCCCTCAGTATTCCAGGCGTTCATGAATGACATTTTCAGGGACATGATTGATCGCTTTGTGATAGTGTACATTGATGACATCCTAATCTATTCTAACTCTCTGAGTGAATCAATCAATCAATTTTATTTTATATAGCCCTTCTTACATCAGCTAATATCTCGAAGTGCTGTACAGAAACCCAGCCTAAAACCCCAAACAGCTAGTAATGCAGGTGTAGAAGCACGGTGGCTAGGAAAAACTCCCTAGAAAGGCGAAAACCTAGGAAGAAACCTAAAGAGGAACCAGGCTATGAGGGGTGGCCAGTCCTCTTCTGGCTGTGCCGGGTGAAGATTATAACAGAACCATGCCAAGATGTTCAAAAATGTTCATAAGTGACAAGCATGGTCAAATAATAATCAGGAATAAATCTCAGTTGGCTTTTCATAGCCGATCATTAAGAGTTGAAAACAGCAGGTCTGGGACAGGTAGGGGTTTCGTAACCGCAGGCAGAACAGTTGAAACTGGAATAGCAGCAAGGCCAGGCGGACTGGGGACAGCAAGGTGTCATCATGCCCGGTAGTCCTGACGTATGGTCCTAGGGCTCAGGTTCTCAGAGAGAAAGAGAGAACGAGAGAATTAGAGAGAGCATACTTAAATTCACACAGGACACTGGATAAGACAGGAGAAGTACTCCAGGTATAACCAACTAACCCCAGCCCCCCGACACATAAACTACTGCAGCATTAAATACTGGAGGCTGAGACAGGAGCGGTCCGGAGACACTGTGGCCCCATCCGAAGAAACCCCCGGACAGGGCCTGTCGTACATGTGTCCCATGTACGACAGGTTCTGGATCGGCTCCTACACCACTCTCTGTTCGTGAAGGCAGAGAAGAGTGAATTCCATGTCACCACGATTTCCTTCCTTGGGGCCATACTCACTCCCGACGGGGTTTAAAGGATGCATCCAGGTACAAACGGTTACAAATTGGCCTCAACCCCAACCCACCAGAGG